>OU426980.1:18109930-18652430 GCA_911387785.2 Aelia acuminata
CTGACTTTGGGTAAACAAAAAGGACACTTATACTGAAGCAATCTTAACGGGAATTGATTCCTTGATTTTTAAATTTTATTACAAAGGTAATAAAAAATCCCATCAATTTATCTGCAACATTGTGGAAATGGCAAATTTTTTGTCCGCCAAAAAGCAATTATTGACCACTTTGTGCCGGGACCCGTAGGGGGGGGGGTATGATAACTAGAGCCCCTCCGATAATCAATATCTTTTTATATAATAATAAATTGGTTTGGTTTTTGTGTAAATCCAACATAAGGCTTATATTGAGCTAATGTATGTGGGATATTTTTAGCCATGCTAAAGAAAGTGCATTGCAAGTACAAAAAGGTGCAAGGTGCAAAAATACAAAAAGGTAATTGTAATTGATTATTATTTCATTTAATTGCAACACTTCCAGACTTGACCAGTGCCCTGATCGTATTCTTTTGATTGTTATGTATAAATGTTTTTACCTAGCTCATCATGCAGCCTATCTCGTTCACTTTGAAACGAGATAAATGAATATTCTCAGTTGCAGTAGCACCAAACATCAAGTGAATGATTAGTAACTGGACTAAACGTGTAGCTATATTCATTTTCTCTTGTCATACCCCTTGGCTACTACTCGGGCTTATTCGTTAAAACAGTACTGTCTGAATTTTGTCGGTAGACCCACTGGCATAAAATGACCTTAGCTCCTTAAGGCGGTTCAAGCAACTTAAATATGTGATTTTCCTTTTGTCTGGTCACTTATATTCATTATATGTTTTTTCAAACATCCGTTGTACCTTAGGGATTCAATCCCAGTAGGGATATACCTACATTTCATAACACCCATGAAAACATATCAGTTTGGTTTTATTGTTGTCTGCATTTATTAGACAGAGGTTTAATTATTATTTTATAGAATCGAACATTTGACTGGGGACATTCGTTTGTTGTATTTGTAACCATGTTCCTTTACATTAGTTTTTCTTTGTATTCCTAAGGAGGGTATCTGCCCCCAACTAATCTTGAAATAAATTAAGAGGTAATGGATGTTCAATGAAGATCAGAGAATTGTATAGAAAAAAAAAAAAAGCCAGGTTTTCCTGCTTTTTAAACCCAGAATATGACTTCTGTCTTAAAGTAGGTTAAACAATGATATAATCCATAGCAAAAATTCGATGCTATTCATTCTCTTTCTCTACCTATAAAATTTAGAAGTACGCTTACCATATATCCTTACATACTTTAATACTTATGAATGATATTGAAGTTAAAATTAGATTCTACAATTTTTAATGCTTGTATTATGCAAAAATTAACTCAACATCTATAAATAATAAAGTATGTTCAAAGGTGATAAGAATGGCAACACTGAAATGAGAACATACTTAGAAAGTTTAATAAGCCATCGCCCTGCTTCTCTCTGTATAACGGTATGACAGGCATTCCCAATTATATGAATTTTACTTCAGAATTCGACTTCATTTAGGTTTTTTTGTTTATTTCAATGAATTACTTTAAATACTATTAGATTGTTCAGAATCTTAATAGAACCTGCGATTAATAGTGCTATGGCGGACTAGAAGAATGTATTTTTGAACTGCACATCATTTAAGGATCTTTTCACATCATATTTAGATCTTATTACAGGTTAGTTACTAATTTTTTATTAGTTATATTCTTCTTGAGTAGTTATATTAAATATAGTTGCCCCTTACCAGATTTTTTCCATGATATCAGTAAGTTACATTATGTTCTGGTTTCTTTGAATCAAAGATTTATTTTATATTACTTTGTAGACCATCTTCTTGAACTAACAATAAGTTTACTCTATTGATCTTTATTAGTTTTCATATTATATTAGTAAGATTCTCAGTTATATATATATTTTAGTTGTTCTCTAAGGTAATGAATTTATTACTGAAGCAACAGTGTTTGTTTTATTACATTAATATTATTCTTTTACGAATGTGTTATCATTTAGAATAGTGGCTCTGACTATTGAGGTAGGATTAGTTTCGGTCACATCCTTGTTTTAGCATTGCTAATTGTTAGTAATTGTTATTCAGGTATTAACTTCGTTTTTTACTACTTATCATACTGTTATTCATATAATGTTTACAGTTTTTTTTTTGTTATATTCTTATTGATAGGTTAATAGTTTAAGTTTCTTAAGATCTTGTTTATTGATGTTTACAGAATAAGATTTAATGATGTCTAATTTGTTTTATTCAGTATAAAACATTTGTTTTATTAATGAAATGTATTTAACTATTGTCGATGTTTAAAGTAATTAATGTTTCATTTAAAAAACTTAAGTATTAACCCAATGAATCATTTTAGCTCAAGCCATATATCCAAGAGTAAGGCTGTATAATTTATATACATGTTTGCTTGTGTAATACATTATAAGAAAGTATTATTTATTTTATAGAATAAACAGTCTGTTATACATTGTATAGTATCATATCAGTCAATTTGTTTGCAGTTCTGGCAAATTTCCTCTTAATTGTGTCCATTTCATATCAAATGGAAGGGGTGAGTCATAGTGTAAGCTTATCTTAAATGTTATCATATGCAATCTGCAATTCAGCTTGAATTTTTTTAGAAAATTCATGAGCATAATATCAGAATATTTAAATATAATTGTTTAGATGTTTTCCCTTTTGTCTATTATGGGCAAAGAACATTCAATTGAATTTTTAGTTCAAAATTGAATTTATAAATGTTAAAGCATTCTACATAACTGTTATTTCAGATTTCGTTAAATAAGGGTTTTTTAATGATCACATAAGTCTTAATACTAATTTGTTTATAATGGTATTAATGTTAAAATAACATCATTATTTGGAATTGAAATAATGTATAACCTACTTTAAATAATAATGACAATTTTATAGGTTTTGTAAATACAAGTTAACATATTTTATAATGGGGTGGTAAATAAAAGGAAAGATAGTGGTAATCTCAACATTATAAGAAAATGTAGTCCAAAGTTAAAACACTTCGATGAATCGTTATATATATATAAGCATAAGATGAAAAAAACGAAGACATTATATATCATGCTCTTTAATTACATAGGGATACTAGTAACAAATGACGTTAGTACTTACCTTAAAGGTGATTAAAAAAAAATAAAATCAATAATATTACCTTCTGTCATTCATTATTGTGACAGTCAATTTTGACTGATATAAATGTGACAAAACATCTATGTAGAAAAAAAGTGAGTAAACTAATTAAACAATGTAATACTATTCTATGTTAAGATTGAATTTTCATGAGGGGGGTGGATGAATTTGTTTAGAATTCTGTATGAAATTATTTATCCATATCTACTCTTAACTTTATTTGTGAAAAAAATCAATTGTACAATTAAGCTTCTCACCACTTCTGATTTATATTATGTGTTCACTTGCTGTTTCACCCGCATGTTGGTTGCATTATTTTCATCCACATGATAGACTGTTGCTTTTGTTCTGTAATCATTCCTTGTCTGTCTAAACTATTCATAATTATCATACTTCACATTTTTCTGCTTTCGAACCTAACCAATTATTCAGTTAAATCAATAAATTACACCAAATAGTTTTAGTTCGCTGAAGCACTACCGTCTCATCATTATTATTTTGTTAAAGTTATCTGTCCATTTTAGGATGATTATCAAAATACTTGTTTAGTGCTACTAATAATGTGGGTATAAAAGGAACAGTATTTTCTCATTAGGCACAGCCTACCTGATGTTAACTACTATGTTCTGAGAATTAGACTTAATAAAGACTTGAATACTCATTACAATTAATCTGACTGACTGTTTAGATATCTAAGTGGATCTCATTAAATTCATTCTATAATTTGTATTACTTGTTTTGTTGTTACTATTATTGGTATGTTACTTTTAGGCTTGGTGAATGTGGTCCTGTTTAGTTAGGCTCCGACCTCTTCTAAAAGAGACCCTTTTAGTGTTTATATTTTGCTCTGAACAGCAAGCATAGCAAACAGGAGTCGAAACCTGGGATTTAATAAAGCCAATCAAGGCCTTTTTAAACTGAAAAAGAGGCAATGAAAGTCCGCTAGTATTACGGTTACATAACCTCCCATGATAGGCCACTCCCAGAAGTACCATAGCGATAGCTTTACCTTTATTGATTTTAGGAAGTTAATTCAAAACTATTGTTTTATTTTTTTTTTAAACCACTGCTAACTAAAATCAATAAAAAAAATTATATTATCAACATCATCTGAGCTTTATGGTTCTTTCTAAACTTGCACCTCCGCAACTAGTTTCCTCCAAATAGACTTGTTCTCGGCGGCCTTCCTCAATCTTACAAAACTAAGAGGATACTCCTCAACATACTCTAGCCAGTGGAGGATTGGTCTATTCCTTTTTCCTTTTCCACCTGGATTTCTATCCATTATCATTTTAGGTAGCCTACCATATTTCATTCTTTTAATGTGACCCGGCCACTTATTTTTTTCCTAATTATGATGGATATATCAGTTGTGTTAAACGGCTCTTTATTATACATGATGCACTACGTTCCTCTTTTCTTTCCCTTTAAGCAGCTTTTTGTCTTGTGTAAAAGTCAAGATTTGCTTGCTTACATTACTACAGGTTGCAGAACAGTTTAGTTCACTCTTATCTTAACATGGATGTTACTTGAATACGAAAAGTTTTCATTGATATGTTAAATTTTATATATGGAAGATTGCTTTAATGTGATTTATTCTTTGTCTAAACAAAAGCATAAAATACAAGTTATTATAATAAAACATTAACTACTCCCGTCGGGTCATATTGACCCGTACAAAGTTTCATTTCATCTTATTTACACCTTTTTGGCATTGAATGATCACCAAACTTTGACATATCCTTTGTTTTGGCTCCAGTTACATCTTGGCAGTGCCTGAAATATAAGGGAGCTGTTTATTTTATCTAAATCGATATTTTGACCCGAGGTAAGTAGTTGTGTAAGCCATTTTTTGTGTCCGATGCGGGGACTAAATTTGTATAAAACCATTCATTTCTTATCTGTATTAACTGCAAAGGTTGTTCGTAGAAAATTTTTTGAATTTAAATCAAAAGAAATTATGTTAATAATAGTAATGTTAAGGAGTTCCTTTATTTTAGTACTTCCCTTCAGACCTATAATTCAACATGTTATTCATATTTTAAAACTTTCATTTATTGTATACATAAATAAATATATATTTTCAAGCCTTCTCCTGTTGTTTAAAACTAACATCTTACACCCTGAGGTTGTTTAATTTTTTTTTTTTTTCTGTTCTGGGTCATATTGACCCGAGGTGAGTAGATAAGTAAGATTGATTCCGGTGAGTAGTCAAGGGTTAAGAACATAAAATAGCAAATTATATAGATATTGTAAGATTTCCTGTAAAAATTAGTACCTTTATTAAATGATTATTCAAACATATAGAAAGGTTGCAACAGTGCTGTATGTTATCACACTGTAGCGAACTTACATATATAATAGCTAAGTCAGGTACTTGACCTTATATATACAATAATTTCTTACTTCTTTACAACATAATAAATACCAGTGCAACTATTTAAGTATCATGTAAATAATATAGATAATAAATATATTTATTTACTGTATGGAAATAAGGTAGCAAACACATTCAAAACATACACCCAACTCATATATTTACAAAATTCGTACCATATATTATAAATCTTACCCATCTTAATAATGCGCTTTCAATTACTAATTACAATATATTCATATTTACATAGATATGAAGCTGCAAGATGGATTCTGTGGAGTCTGAAATCCAAGCACATAAAATTCTTTCTTCCGGTGTATCTAAACTCCTTATGATAAACCACTCTTGTATATAAAACAGTTTTTCAGCGAATAATGGCATTACAGAATATTAATTTTTTATTTTTGAGAAGGTTATATGACTACGATAAATCACTCTTGTATATTACACAGTTTTTCAGAGAGAAGTGGACTTTTAAAGTATATTAATTTATTATATGGGTCATTTTCTCAGAAAGGGCGAATCTGAACTTCGAATTCTTGAAATTGAAAATGTCGAATTAACGTCTGGAAAATATTTAGGGATGCTCTTTACATAGCACTGGTTGAACTCCAATGCAAGGTTTTACAAGAGCAGGGTGCATTTATTATTTGTTAAAAAAAAAATAAAAAAAAATCGGAAGACGGGAAAAGAAATGTGCTGAGGGTTAGTTTAAATATATTTTTTTCTTGAGTTTTTTATTTTTATTTATTTATTTTTTTTTATTTTTTTTTTTTTTGCTGACAAAAATCCTAAGCCATCTATCAGACATTAAACAAATTTTTATGACCATCCAGTTTTTTCTCGTTTACTACTTAAATAAAGATGCTTTTGAAATAAATGATAGACCATCGGAAACGTCTCAACGACCTCTATATGTATAAAGCAACGAGAAAATATAGATGCAATTAGTTTTCGGGTAGAGACAGACGGGACAATGACTCCTGATGTTTATGACCATCCAGTTTTTTCTCGTTTACTACTTAAATACTGCTGCTTTTCGACAAAACGATAGACCGTTAGAAACGTGCCAACGAGTTCTATAAGTAATAAGCAGCAAAAAATTTTAGATACAATTACATTCTAATTGCGTAGAGGCGGGATAATGACATCAGAATTTGAGAGGCTATCTAGTTTTTTCTCGTTTACTACTTAAATGTAGCAGATTTTTGACAAAATGATAGACCGTTCGAAACGTTTCAATGAGCTTTAGAAGTTGAAAGCAACGAAAACATTTAGATACAATCAATCTCCAAGTACACTCGAGCGGGAGAAAAACACCCGATATTGTATTGTATGACCATCCATTTTTTTTTCTGTTCAATACTTAAATTCAGGCATTTTTTTAAAACAACGATAGACCGTCAGAAACGTATCAACTTGCTCTAAAAGATGAAACCAATGAAAAAAATTCGATACAATTACCTTCTAAGTAGCTACGGGCGGGACAATGACACAGGTTGTATGCCGCTCCCGCCACAGCACCTACGTTGTTATCCTGACGGTTCCACAGTAACTGAAAACATTTGGCGGCAAAAACAGTTGTTACCCGAGATATGATCCTACTTTTAGCCAGAAGCCGCAGTCATCTGTAAAGGTTAAAACTGCCAAAACACGAAAATACTACGTAAGCAGGGAAAAACCCAAACACCGGGGACAAGTCTCTTACCTCCTCTGTGTATTATTCTATCATTCTTAACAATATCGCATACCTCTCATTCTAATCTTGAGATGTTTTGAACAGCACCACAATTGTAAAAAATTCAAGAAGCGTCAATGGTCAATTCGTAGACGAACGTAAAGTATGGAAACTGGAGTTGTGACATGAGGATGGAAGGAGATTTCCACTGGTCATATCAAAATTGAACCTTTAATTTTTATATGAACCCATATATGAAAACCCTACGTAGTCGACAGGGCAAATCACAGATCCTAATTAGAGGTTGTTTTAATGAACAAAAATGGTGAGGGAGCTTAAGAATCCATCAGGGACAGCGATTTGCCCTTTCTGTGAAAATGACCCATATATGAGAAGGTTATATAACCTACGTGTATACACATACACACACACACATATAGCTTAACATAATGCAATTACAAATGGTAATAAATTAATATTGTAACAATTGGTAACAGTCTATGGTGTTTTAAACCATAGTTATAAAATAGTTTGTAAAGGGAGTAGTTATTGAATGGTTTAATTTCAAAACTATTTATACATCAGTAAACTATTTAATAAATCTTAATTTATAATGAATC
The DNA here is from genome assembly GCA_911387785.2 of Aelia acuminata. Lineage (NCBI taxonomy): Eukaryota > Metazoa > Arthropoda > Insecta > Hemiptera > Pentatomidae > Aelia > Aelia acuminata. Next base: position 18,117,731 of record OU426980.1, read on the forward strand.
CCTCACTTTAATTATCTATCAAAGTTGTTTTTCTTTCAGATTTTTCATCATGCGTGAATACAAAATTGTTGTTCTTGGAAGTGGTGGTGTAGGAAAATCTGCACTCACTGTCCAGTTTGTTCAAGGTATTTTCGTTGAAAAGTATGATCCTACAATTGAAGACAGCTATCGAAAGCAAGTTGAGGTTGATGGCCAACAGTGCATGCTGGAAATCTTAGACACAGCCGGAACGGTATTTTCTAAATTTTTAAATTACTATTATATTATTTAAAGGATTTATTTTTAAGTTCTTACCTTTGTTATTAGTTTTTTCCCATTTAATTATTTACTATATAATTCACAGTTTTTACATAAGACCTTAAATGTGGTGCAAGATTTCAAAAAGGGAAAAAATGTTTATTCCACTTAATGTCAGTAAAAAAAGTATAGCCAAACTCAAACAATCTCTTGAATAATATCCTAAAAAATTATATTTAGTCTTAATATTTGAAATATGGGTTGTGGTGTACTAAGTAAAGCCACTTTAAACTTTGTGGTACAGGTGTGAGTTTGACTATGACAGGTGATTACTTATTCCGTTCCACCATCCTTGGATTAACCTTGCTGTTTAGCGGACTCCCTCAAGGTACTTCTTGCCTCTTTAAATGGGTATTATTTATTATAACAGGAAACCAGCAAATTGAGGATGGTGTCTCAAGTAAACTCTTTTTAACATGAAACAGTACTTATTGACCTCAGGGACCCTAGAGGTTATATGATTTTCAATATTGAAGTCAATTTTTTTTTTTCCGTCTTTTATTGTTTCATGGTCAGAAATCTAAAAGAAAATGAAAACAGTCACTGCAGCATTAATTTTTTGTAACATGTTAGTAAATATTTACATTACACACTTATGAAAAGTATTTAATTTGTTTGGATTGACTCTGGATCTTGAGATCAATGATATTTCAACAATTATTTGAAAGAATATTAAAAATTATCAATCTCCAATAAGTTGTATTCATCCCTAACCGCATTTTGTGTCATGTTCACATAGGCAGGTAACATATTTTAATTGTTTACGCACTCGTTTTAAATTTTTTCTTTTCTATTTTAAGTCCATTTCCCTTATCTTTGAAAATATGAGTTTGTCAGGAAGTTTTTTTAACACTCCTGAACGTTATTGTTTCATTTCTACAAAATAAAAAGAATTTGATTACTGGCAGATGGTGAAAATATGTGAGCAGTAATTGGATATCAAGAAATTTTTTTTTATCTTTGAAAAAGTTTGATGCTGCCAGTTATCCCTCTTCTTCATTGGGAAAGGACTCCTCTGCTTGTCTACTTCCTCTTCTTGAATATGAGCGTATCCAAAGAAAATATTTTAAAATAAAAAGAAAATCTTGTCTGTCTCTTACACAATTTTCCGCAAAAATCACTTCCTTTTTTGTCAGCCGAGATCTATGAAGTTGACCAGGTGATATGATTTTCTTCATTCATAGTCATATGATTTTCTTGGAGTATAATGAATTGTCTGTTTGCTAGGACAACTTAGAGTGAAATTGTAAGTTGCGTAACAATTTTTAAGATACAATATGACTTAGATAATTTTTAGTGAATGAAATAAGCTTAATGAGGTATTTTTTTAGTGAATGAAATGAGCTTAATAGGAAAAATGTCCTTAAGGATAAATTACAATATATATACATTTGTATGACTAATATAATATTGCTTACATTAATGCGGTATTTTGATTTTGATTATTAGAATAGTTAGATTCAAAAGGAGGTAGCACTGATGACCATAGGAGTGGATGAAGTATATTTCTATTAGGGGATCAGAAAGTCAATAGGCTGAGATATTTTACTTAGGTAATTAATGGTTACATATAAAGTGAAAAGTTCTAAAATACAATGTTCTTTTGTTTTAAAAATGTGGAAAGAAAAACATTATAAATTCACTAGAAATCAAATTTAAGCCATTTCAACTTGGTATGCCAATAGGAAACATGAGAGCTCTTGGAAAAGTTAAATATGATCTGGGAAGTATGGTTACTGGATAGTCGCTAATCAGAGATAACTTGATTTTTTTTATTTTTTTTTTTACAGTTGAGGGGAAATAAATGAGTGTTATTAAATGGGAAACTAATGATTGCAATAAAGGAGGTGCTTGAAACTGATAATGATGAGCTTAAGTTTTTTTTTTTTTTTTAATATCATCATTTAAACTAAGTTCACAATTTACTGCTCATCCATTGATACTTTAGGTAATTCAGTTTTGCCATGTTAAATACAATGTGAGAAAAAAATCTTTTACCAGACCTTTAGCAAGGTAAAATCTGCATTTTCCCAGGACTAATATGACAGTACATTTCATATTTTCAAAATTTTTTTTTTTATTTATTTAACATAAATTTTTCAAAAAAAAAAATCTGTCAGATTCACAGGTATTTTTGATATCAAGTCCTATTTTAACAGCTTTCATAGCCTTGTTTGTTTTATACTACTCTGAAACATCCTTGTTGATACATAGGTTCATTATATACGGCTTATGGCTTATATAATGAACCTATATATATATATATATAATAAATGACATGTGGATTTATTGTAATATTGGCTGTTGTGTCTATTAGACATTCCTGGTGAATTGGTTTGAGCTAAATGCTTTTCCCATACCAACCTATTAGCCATCATGGCTTTAGATATGGACTGTCCTGTTTTCTACCTCTCATTGTATTATCAGTCCCAGATTGCTATGGTTACGACTTTGTTTCCAAATCTTTCAATTTTTCTTTTGGAGGTGCTGTTAAGAGTCGGAATGTCTCTGCAAAAAATAAACACTACCTTTTTCATCATACTATGCTGCTTTAATTTTTTAATACCCTAGAAAGAGAAGTTAAGAAGTTGTTATTTGCTTATATTTTTTGTTTTATATTATTTTACTTGCAGGCCATTTAGCTTTTCTTATCTCATCATAATCTAAGCAAGTTTCAATATCCTCTTAATTGCGTCCAAGGATTGATTTATTAGTTGTATATCCAAGAATTTTATGAATTTTTTCAATGGCTACTCTCCATTTTTTACATTCTTTCACCCTCTTCAACACTTCAATGAACAGCTTTGGCTAGATTTATCTCTGTTGGCTGTTGCTTTTCTTATCATTGTGTTTGTAATATTTCCTGGCAGCTCTATATTTTTCTAGAGTAAATTTATCACTTTTGTTAAACCATGCACTTAAATTTATATTGTATCTTGCAACACCTTTTGCTATGCTCAATTTTTGGATTTTCCAATTTTGATTAACAATAGTATGCTTGTAGCTTTCGACAATTATTCTTGTACGTGGAACATGGAATCCTTCCGAGATCTCATAAACTCATTGTATATTGTAACCCTCACCTACTCCTCTATTTTTGGTTTTCTAATTGTATAACATCAGTGAGCATACAGCCTTTAACGTGTGGTTCCGCTCGAAATTTACTATTTTTTTTAGTCTTTCCAATTTCATTTCTGTTTAATAAGGTAGACTTCGAGGTATGATTACTTAAGTGTCCGTATTAGTGTTACGTGAAGGTTTAGTCTAGGTTCTAATTATTTTTAAACATTAAACATAAACTCCTTTCGAAATCTCATGAACACATTACATTTTATATATAACACGCACCTACCTCTTTATTTTTTTGATTGTAGGTAAGATATACATAGGTATGTATAAATAAGATACATACATAGGTTTATACCATTTCTAATGAATGAAGGTTATAAGATGTATAAAGAAAAGGATGGAAAAAAATAAAATAAATTAAAATAGCTTTGGCGATAAAAAAACAAAAAAAAAACTTAAAATTGGTAATATAATGTATAGAGATAATGTAATAATAAATTGATTATTATAATAAATTTTGCTCATATGAACATATGAATAATGGTGGAGGATGGTGTTGACCGGTGTTATAATGAAGAGGAAATGGTCGGGAGTGCGGTCAAAATAAATAGCATTAATATGCAAGAATCAATTTTATTTTTGCCAACGTTTCGTTCATCATTTGTTCATAAGTGCTCGAATTGTAATAATAAACATTGGTGTAAATGTAAGGGTTAATGTTTCATGAATACTAATTCAGTAAAATAAGACTAAAAATAATTTTATGTGTAAAAATATTTCAAACAATATTATACAACATAAAAACCAAAATACTTGCATTTTAATTTGTAAAGAAAGCGTAGAAAACGATAAAATAATTCAGCAGAGATTGACTGAACCTGTAACACGAAAGGGCGCGCCACGGTGTTTGGACTGCACTTACAGACCTACTGCAAATAAGACAATATAACTATTGAGGAAAACTGGAAGACGGCGGCACGACCGTCTAATCCTGCCAGAACATGTCGGTCTACAAATACCTGGAACCCCTCAGGTCACTGATTCAATTAGTATTCCTAATATTTTGACAAATGTTCAGATTGCGGTCCAAATGCTGCAGTGCGCCCGCCGGAGTGTTAATCTGGACAAAATTTACTATCTTTTATTCTTTCCAATTTCATTCCCATTTAATAGGGTGGCCTCCGAGCTACAATAACTTACATTAAAAATTTCTTCACCTAAAGGGACTCTTGTATGATAAATATCAGTAATAGTATGTATACCCTCAAATAATAAGCCATTTAGTAATTTCACTATTACATCATGAGAATGTGATTTTTCAACTATTGTTTCATTTTTCCTTGCCCAAATTTCGATATTATATGTGTAAACTCCAAGTAAACACAATTTTTTAAATTTGTGCCATACTTATGCTGCTTGCCTGGGATGTGTCTACAATTGTTCCAACAATATTTCTAATATTGTTCAACCGACCCTGGATTCTATAGTTTGTCAGAAAATAACCCCTGTCAGAAGAAGGGAAAAGCATTAAGGAGCATGCATTACATGGCCGGCGGGAACATGTTAAAGTTTTCTATTATTGTTGTGATTACTATTCAGGCATGTTCAGATAGATAGGATCTATTTGAATATATTTAAGGTTTATATAAAGAAGGAATCTCTTCCATGTTTTTTTCTTTTATTCTCCCAACGTTTTGGGCTTTTGGCTCATCTTCAGGGGGTATCTGTTGAACATTTTTGATATTCCACCAATCATTTGTTTGTCAATAATAATTGTTTTATCTAAAATACATACATCTTCCCTATTACATAATACACTCCCGGTCAAAAATATCGCAACACCTAAGAATTTCTGGAATTTAAAATAAAATGGAGAGGGTGTCTCCTGATTCCATACTCTGATTCTTTACAGGATGATGTATGATAAGCATTAGGATTATCTAGGAATCTTTTAAAAGACGTAAAAAGGTCTTTTTCCAGTGATAATTAACAGTTCATTCAGTACTATCATGTATTTCATTGTTTTACGGTCATATTGTGAATAATTTTGGCCTAGTGACTGGATCCAGGCATTAAAATGAATAGGCCTTTCTAAATATCAGATCGCGATACGTATAAATTTCCGTTATTCTACAGTCCTCAGATGCATCAAATGGCACTAAGAGACAGGAAGGCATTCAAGGAGGCCAACTGGAGGAATACCTAGGGCCACCAGCGCCATCGATGACCGCTTTCTGTAGGTTCAAGCACTCTGGAGACGGGAATCGAAGAATCCAGAGCTCCAAAATCAACTCTTTCAGGTCCATAACTTACGCATATCAAGGCTAACTGACGGAAGGAGGCTTGGTGAAGTTGGACTTACCTCGAGAAGGCCCGCAGCTCACCAGGGAACATTGTGTAGCGATGCTTGCATTTCCAAGAGAACATGTGAATTGGAAGCGCATACTCTTCACTGGCGAAATGAGAGTGTCTCTCCATAGTCCAGACGGTCGAGGTAGAGTCTGGAGAAGGCCTCAGGAACTGTTCAGCCAATGCTGCATCAGTCCCCGTGTGCCTAATAGAGGAGGCACTTTAATGTTCTGGGGAGGCATCTCCGGGGGAGCTTGTCGTGGTGCTTGGTGGGGTTCTGACGGGCCCCAGGCATGTGGAGAAAATCATTCAAGAAGATGTCTGTCATGGATTTCATGCATTTCATTGGCCCAGACGCACTGTTAAGTACAGCAATGCAAGGCCCCACACTGGGAGCTGCGTCACTGACTCCCTCGATTACGCTGAAATGGAAAGATTTCAATGGCCTGCAATGACGCCTGATTTAAATTGTATAGAGCATCTGTGGGACACACTTGTAGAGTATGGTCAAAGCCCAAAATCCTGCACCCACGACGTTGGCAAGGCAGGAAACAGCAGTTCTGGAGCAATGTGCACAGAAATCCATTCAAGACCCCATTAGAAGCATGCCAAGAAGCTGTAATCAGAGCTAGAGGAGGAAACACAGCGTATTAAGAACATTCTGCATACAATAAAAGGTTTATTTACTTCAATAGTTCTAACTTCTAACTTGAATTTAGTGCGTATTTAGTTTTTGTTGATTTTTTTGTGGAAAATACTTTTTTATTGGCCCAGTTTAATTAATAAACCTTGTTTTCTTCTTCTAGTTAGTTTTTACAATTGGCCCAAATCCCTAGAAACCAAGTTTTTCAATTAAATTAAGAATATACAGATGTTGCGATACTTTTGACCGGGAGTTTAGTTTACATTTATCACATTTTTCCTTAGTTGTGGAATCATTTCATTGTCTGCCATGAAATGTTGGATTCACACCACCAAGGATAAATGTGATAAATATTAACTGTTATGAAATCAGGAAGTATTTTACATTAAATATTAAAAATGTTCAACAGATACCCCTAGAAGATGGGCCTAAAGCCCGAAACTTTGGGAGAATAAAATAAATAATAAAACATGGAAGAGATTGCTTCATTATATAAATCTAATGCATAAAACTCTTCCTCGCAATAGTGAAAATTACAAATGGAATATATTTAAATATAATCTGTGGTTCCAAATAATTTTTTTATAATTATTTAGGAAGTTCATTTGATTGTTTTATCAGTTTAATTTTTTGAGTTGATGATCTGACTTTTTTATTATAAAAGCATTTTACTTCATTATGAAATAAGTGGTGAATAAGAATGAAATTCTTTAAAAAATCGAATTTTTATTGTTTAGCAAACTGCTAAATTTACTATTTTTAGTATCAATATCAATTATATATTGATTTTAGGAACAATTTACTGCAATGCGTGATTTATATATGAAAAATGGACAAGGTTTTGTGTTAGTCTATTCAATAACTGCACAATCAACATTCAATGACCTCCAAGATTTGAGAGAACAAATACTTAGAGTTAAGGTAAGCATACTAGCCACAAAGCTTTTCACTTCAAATTTACTCTTGTTTTTTTTTCATTTTAGTAATAAATAATTTTAATCCTGGAATTTTTTTTTTAATAAGTAAAATTGATTTGTCTTACTACATAAATTAATTATTTAGACAATATGCTGTAATATGTAATAACGGTGCTGTGATTAAATGTTCTATATTAACATCACATATTTTGTATCCCATCTAATTCACAAAGTAGTTATATTGTGATGTACTGCCTCAAAGCCTTCTTATTAAACTGCTTATTTATTCCAAGATAATAAAATATAATTCACTGAATAATTCGTTCAATAGTTTGTTATTAAAAATTCAATATCTTATAAAATTAATATCAATAATTTTGTTTTTTCTTTGCATAAGTATGCCTGAGTCATTTTAATTTATAATAAAATCCTGTTATATTTGTTTGCATTTATTGTTCATTACCATAACCTATTGATTCCTGTGACATTTAATTAATATTATTTTTAAATTTTAGGGAGTAATTGGGCCCTGGATAATGTCGTAGGGTGGGATATAATTAAAAGATTGTGGTCAACACATTCACACCGGGACTGTAATCCATGCTCGTTAGCCATTGGCGGCTGAGTTTAATGCTTTTCGCTCTATCGGACGGGAGCTTTTTCGGGGCATTATGCAGTATTAGCAATCCAACAATAATAAAATAAACAATAAAAAATACTATTGTACTAGTTATGTTTATAACACGATATTAATTATAATTGTTATTAAAAAATAAATGCTTATACGTTATATAGATATAAATAAATATAAAAATAAATATAAATGAATTTACATTTTCAGCTATTTAGAAATTATTTCTACTTTCTTAATACTTTGGCTGCCATGTCACATGAAATCGAGTAACTGTTCTCTTTTTAGAGAACCAAATATTAAAATTGTGTCAAAACGAGAGCCTGGCACGCAGGTATTCTTTTTCGGTAGTCAAAGTATTAAAGATCTAATTATTTGGCCGAGTAGGCATTCTAGTGCGAGCCACCAGTGGTACACGCCGCTCGATGAGGCGATCGAGTGCGAGCCATCACTTAAGCATTTTTTTACGAATTATAATAATTGATCACAAGGATCACAAACTCGAATTATATAATCTTTTTGACGAACCATCTAGTCTTAATGAATATTGCAAGGCTTTTCAAACGATAAATTCATCATTTTCTATATCTTCTATTTTTGTAAAACGCTGACCTAGAAGTAGTACTTCTTTATACCGTCAGTACTGCACTGCTGGGTTGTAATGATACAGGTTTTATTTTCTTATTCTAATGTAAAACATTTACTAAAAAGCAAAATCAGCTAATGATCGAAGAATGATTAACCCACTATGAAGCAAAACAGTGTTTATTGAAACTTTTAGATGAGAATTCAGTGTACCATTGCTGATATTTTTTTTCTTATCTGGAACGCCCTGTATATAATTTAATTGCTGTATATAAGGTCTATAGATTAACATGTTTTAAATTAACACATTTAGCATGGAGCTTCCAACTAGTGTCTTCTCTACAGCTGGCTAAGTCTCATAAAATCAATCTCAGTGGCATTGTCTTCTATAGTTCTTTTAAATAAAATCTTTCTGAGGATACGCATGATCCAAATACTTTAATTTTTCACAGCTAATCAATATCCAGTTCTCTAATCCGAGAAATGTATTCGAATTGAAAACTGCTTACTCTTGCTGCCTCTAAGCCCCATTTTTCATCAACTTCAAGGAGTTTTCGAAGCATTTATTTTACATCATATTAGTCTTCTGTTAAAGATATTTGATCATCTACTAATTGAAGTGTGTAACGAAATTGCTCTTCGGTTTTATGCCCATTTTAGGACATTTCCTTTTCCATTACTTAAGGACCTATTTAAAACTGATAATTTCAATAAAATATTATACTATGCAACAATAATAGGTTTAATTCTGTTTTTCCGAAATTATTATAGTAATAAGAATTTTTCATTTTCATTAGATTTTAAACAATTGTATTAATCCCTCAGGATTTATGAAGCATTTTTGAATATCCCCAAATCCACACTGCTTACTCATTGAATATATCTGTCATCCTAATGAATAAGTGGTTATGTCAAATTTCCTTAATTTTCTGAACGGTTTTCATTATCAAGCATTGACATTTTGCCAAAAAATCTAGAATATTAGCTACCTATTACAGCCATTAAACCAACTGAATAGGTCTTATCAGGAACAAGATATTAAAGTTGAGTTGTTGTTCACTAATCGATTACAACAGGTTTAATGGAAATACAATAGGTACATTTCAAACCAATCAATGCCTGACTTATTTTATTATTCATTTCAATGAAACCGACTCCAGGCTTCTTTTCAGCCACTGCACCCATTTTGGACTGAATTCAACTTAACCTCTTATTGATTTAAAATAAAAATATTGTAAACAATGGATCAAATTTGAATAATTTTAGGATACTGATGATGTCCCAATGGTGCTAGTTGGAAATAAATGTGATTTAGAAGAGGAAAGAGTTGTTGGGAAAGAACAAGGAAACAATCTTGCGAGGCAATTCAATTGTGCTTTCATGGAAACATCTGCTAAAGCGAAAATTAATGTCAATGATGTAAGTGTATTTCCATCTTCTTTCATTAAGTTTAATTTTTGATGACTTGTGAAAGTATTCAGTTCTTTTACTTATAATTTGAAACTTATCATGTTATCATAATTACCTTTTATATATATATATATATATATATTATGGTCTAGATTTTGACCTCAAATGAAGAGATATCAATGACTAGTCTGGTTCCTTTACCATTGCACCCCCACTTGGTTCCTTTCCCCATGCAGTAAAACTTCAATGGTACATATATTTTTGACTAATGTGGTTTTCCGCGTGCTAGCTTCCTTGGAGAATTTAGTTTTTAATTCTGAGTCAAGTAATCCATAAAACTCAATTACCAAAAATTAAAAACCCTTCAGTTGATCAGTTATATTTGAAGTTTACCTAGTCCTTCACTGTCTTATGATAATTTAATATTCATGCAAGTACCCTGTTGAGCACCTACTGGTTGATGTATCACTGGGACTCATTAACAATTAATTATATCTTGAGTTGATTGATACAATAACTGGTGTTCATTTTAGGTACATACATTCTCAGCATTAGCTAAGAAAAGAAAGCATTTAAAGTATATTTTTATAGCTCCTTGAAAAAAAATAAAATTAACAGCCTGTAATTTAGCCCCAAATAAGTATTAGGAAAATTAAACATCCTTTTTAGTATCGAAGGCTTGTTTGTAATCACGCTTACATTTATATTAGAAGTATATCTGAATCAGGTTTTTAGTTCTGGGGTTTATTCAAGTGCTAAGTTAGCTTTATTTTATTATTTTTTTTTTTTTTGCAGTAAAATTAAGTTTAGTTGTATTTTCTCTAAATAAATTGAAAAGACATGGGAAATTTTCTATGATTATTTTTCTATGGTAATGTTTTATTAGTTTGTGAATTATTTGATATTATTATGAGGTAAGATACATTTTTGACGTTTTTTTTTTTTTTATATTTGTTATTCGTGATGAATTTAAAATATATTAAAAAATCTCATAAATATTACAATAAAAACTTGGTATTTGCCTTACTTTCCGTAATAGTAAACTAAGCAAAAAAATAGTAATAATAAAATAAAACACCCACTTCTATCAAAAATTCATCTTTATCTTTATAAGTAATAAGATACTGTTTATTAGTGACCGACCGAAGTTTCGGTTTTGGCCAAAAATCGGCTGAATCTTCGGCCAAGCCAAAACTAACATTCGTGTCTGATACCTCCGAGAAGGAAGTAGGACTACATGATTTCAGCTTGTAAGCTCGATCTCTTTCCTGGCCTATAACACCCTTGGATTTAATAGTTTGAAGTATGTAATTTAGTTAATTGCACTTGTATTGTATTTCGATAAAACATATATTTTTCTCATACTTTTGGTAACTTTAATTGATTGAAAACTTTAATTAGGTGTAGAGACAACAATGTGATAGTGACAAAGGGGGATGTGCCACATAAATTGCATGAAGTCTTAACATGTAATGAAAGTATTCTTTTCATTGAGAATTCTTTATGTTGAATGTAATAGTAATAAAAGAATAGAGTAAAAAAAGAATAGTATATATTCTTTAACTTGAGAGTTAAGAACCTTTTTGTGCTTTTAATTATCTCCTTATAAATAACAAACTTAGAGATTTCTAAAAAAATTAGATTAACCCTAAATAAGAATATATATTCTGAATACTTAAACTTAAATTAGTCGTTGGAGAAGCACAACATGTCCACAGATTCAAACCAAAAAAATATTTTAGTTGCATTGTCATAAAAAGGGGACTTCAATTGCATCAAATAATGTTAGTAGGTTTCATTCCTTGTTCTTGTATGGAATGAGACTTAGATGCAAACATTTTTCCACCTCGGGCCCCCCCTCCTGGATCACCAATAACATTCCAAAAACTTTTTTTCATTTTGACCATGAAGAAGTACGTTTTCGAAAAAAAATCGTATTCTGTAAATTTTTGAACTTGATTATATCCACTAACATTTAAGACCAAAACTAACTCAGTAGACTTAATAGCTTCTGAGATACAGCTTTACCTATTCAATAGGCCGTCCTTTTTTTTCCATCGGCTTTATTATGGCAAAGATTTACTACATTATTTATCATTTAGATATGATAATATGAATTTTTATTGTTATCAGCCTGTTATTTCAAGTTTTAGGGCTGTAATAGCTTAGGGGGTATGGTCTAACATCCCCTGGGGACCAGCCACACTAGGAAGTAGGGGCTGGGATTCGCTCCTATAATCTAAGTACTACACCTACCTTACCACTCTTCTATACCAAGCCCTCGTATTGTATGAATAATTGAGTTAAATTACTGTCATTTTAAAGCTTCCATTGATATTAATTGCCAAACTATTATATATACAGACATAAATAAGTTTTGGTTTCGGCCCGAAACCAGGTCTGTGGCCGAAATTTGGTTTTGGCTAAAATATTGGTTTTGGTCGGTCACTACTGTGTATAATTATTAAATAACTAAGGATCGAAAGGGGCCGATATTAATATTGGCATAAGTTATAATAATTTTTATTAAAATATTAAAGTTTTTATTTGTAATATAAATAGGATATTAATGTATTTCTTTTTTTAAATAATGTTATGAAAAAATGAAAACTAAACATTGATAAAAAAGAATCCTAACAGGTAATAAATTGTTTAGTATAAGTTGATGAGCCATTACTGATATTACTGTTGGCATCATAGGTGAAATTAAAATCTGATTGACAGACCAGTGTTATTTTTTTCTCAATATAAAATTAAATTAAAAAAACATGTATTAATCAAAATGTATCTTCACTAGTAATAAATTGTAGTTATTCTGAAAAAAGAAAACAATTCTATATTAGTTAGTCCCTTATGATTAATATTTCATCGTTTGCTTTACCAATTTTTTTTGTTTTTTGCCAAAACTATATTCCTTGTTTGTTACAGATATTTTATGATTTGGTTCGGCAAATTAATAAGAAATCACCTGAGAAGAAACAGAAGCAAAAGAAAAAGTCACTATGTTCTGTTTTATAAGGAAAAATCGGATTGGGTCTCTGTATATAAGGACATTATGAGACATTCTCAATCCATTATAAATCCATTCACACCTATGTTTCTAAATTAATGAATATTTTTTTAAATACTGTACTGTTCCTGGATTCTACTACTGGATACCTAAGAAGTGCACTGAGTCCCTAATTCTTGTTTTCTTTTATACATGAGTGGGAGAAAAACATCACTGCCACTCGCTATGTGTCTATCCATGTTTTATAGTTATACTTCTTCTTGAAAAATCTTTTTCATCCAGAAAAAGAGTTAAAAAGCATGATAATCAACTATTGCCCGACATTTGTTTAGGTAGAAATGTGTACAAAGGATTAAATTGAATATTTTATTATAAAGAAATGTATTAATAATTTTTATTGCTACTGCATATGAAAACCACTAAAAATGTATTCCTATGTTTTGTTGTATGGATCTACAATTGTAAATGCACTTATATTTCATTGTGGATTTTTTTTTAAATGTTATTTTTATTGAACCAGAGGGTCTATTTTAAAACTGAGCACTCCATAATTATAAAGGGTACCTACTTGTATTGATATTCCCTTAAGTTAACATTTTTATTACCAGTAAAATGCACAAATACAAATAAATATTCCATTATATTAGTCTTTTAAGCCAGAATTTGAATTTGACTAAATGAGGCGGCAATGCATTATAATCTTGAAATCCATGCATATCACTGCCATTATTTAAATCTTTGATGGATTAACTTCATATCTACGTATACCTATCATTGCTTAGTAAACTGTATTAACATTTGACTTCATAATTTTAAGAAAATTGTATAGTATAAATGGTTTCATAAAATTAGAAATCCATCCTTATACATACAATTATGGTTAAATAAATAAAGAAATAACCTCAATATGTATATTTAGGAGAGAGCTGTAGTTACTAAGTACTGCTCTGATACCTGAAGGTTTTGATAATTGTATTATTGTTATCGTTTCTCTGTGAAATAATAGATAATGTTTACCAGTGATTTGGTGTGTGTTAGAACTATATGTAAATTGAAAATCTGTTGTTTGTATGAAATATAAATAGTTTTGCAAAATATGTATATAAAAAAAATCTTCCTACCTCTAATCTTATTAATTGTCAAAATATATTCCAAATAATTTTGAAATGGACCAAAGCTCCTCCACTTTTTCTTCCCTCCCTATTGTAATGGTGTGTAAATAATTTAATTTCTTTTCACTTCTGATGTATCATCACACATTACTAAAATATATTATCTTCAGTGATGATAACTCTCTATTGTTAACTGCATACTATTTTATTTTTCTGTAATGTGTAAAGAAATTCACATTAAACATAGATAGTATATTTCAATAAGTCATATTTCATTTTTATACATATAGTTGATGCGAAAAGTATGTGTTCTATGAACCTGATAGACATAGATGCACTAGAAGTTCATATTAACCTTTCATTGCTCAATGCTAGACCTCATTAACCATTTGTATGGATGTAAGTTACATCATTTAGCTCGTGCATTACAAATCATTTATTTTGAATTTTTTTGCAAAGGAAATTTAGAAATCAGAATATTTATCATATTCTTATTAACTGCATCTGTGTTATAAATTATAATCTTAAGTCTTCTACCCCTAACAAATTAAAGGAGTTCTGAAAATATATATTTTATTATTGGAAATCAATTTGTATGTTATGTAATTTCAGTTTATTATTATTTAATTGCAATTTTTATTATCGATTGCAATAAAAAATATTGTTATTTCGTTAACTAGTGAAATTTTATGTTGTATGATTAACCTGTTTGCTTGGTTATGAAATAGCCCAGACCATCAATAAAGTATTATTTATTATTTATTCTGTTTGATATAATATACAAGTTGAATTAGAAATGTTAATTGGTTCCAAAGATTTGTTGTTAGAGATTATATATATAAAAAAAAAGATCTTTTATTTATATTTTAATTTTTGCAGAAATATTTTGATTTATATCAAAGGTAATGATCAATTAAAGGAATACAGTCATACATTTCATCGAAGCAATGAGGTAGTTATTTTAAGTTTTTTTTGGAAATATTCCTGCTACATAAATTAATAATGAAAGTATATTCCATTCAAACTTTTTTTCTTTTTTATTAGATCCTTTAAAATACTATTCAACTGAGTTTAGTCATGCTTATCTGATGGATGGTCTTTTCCCTTCCTGTTAAAACTTTTTTTTATTAAGAGTAAGTGCAAAAAAAAAAAAATGTCTTAATCATTATAATAGCTAAATTTTATAATTGTTAATAAATTTTATTAAATTAATTTTTTTATCATTTTAAAATTTGCTTAGCTGGATTTAAACTACTTGAAATCCCTGTATCAATAAAACTTACTACTGTAATTATATTTTGTGTTTTTTCCCATTAGAATATCTGTTCAAGGGCGTAGCCAGCTCGAACATTTTTCTTTGGAAGGGGGGGGGGGCTCAAATTTTAACTTAATGACCTTTCAAGGAAAGATTCTTTTTTTTTAACTAGTTTCATTCTAAATTTACTAACAATCGACCTTTAGCTGTCAATCAATTTTAACTAAATTTGTTATGTATTTTTTGCTATTTTTTATTATTATTTTCTTTTTTGTTGGAAAGGGGTTTGTGCCACCTTGCCCTCCCCTGGCTATGCCCATGGATCTGTTATTATTTTCATGTCATAGAAAAAGGTAAACTGATTTAAAATAGAAGGACTTTTATGTCATTCCTGTGAACTTTTTCAATTTTATGGCTACATTTTGGTTAATTTTTCAAGGAAGTTTATTTGCAGTTTGGAGGAGTCATTGCATGCAGGTAATTTCATTTTCATAAAAGTTAGGCCTTCACTTGTTTAGGAGTATTTGGTCAAATACCTCTTATTCTGGCTTTCATATAATTACCTCTAGAGTCATTATTATATTAGTTAAACCTTGTAATCACTGTATTTTTCTAACTATTGTTGCCCATGAACAATTGCCCTAGGCTTCTTGCCTATTATGAAACATGCAAATTAATATTTGTTTAATATTATTTCTTTAAATACTTCAATCTGTTATTGATGGAAGGCCGGGAGTTAGCCCCACCTGATCTAATGCTTTTATCACCAGTACAGGATTCATAAAGGGGGAGACTGGCTAAAGCACCGAGGGGTAGGAAAATTGGGATTGCAATAAAATTAGAGAAATTTACTAATGGATAATGCACATGACCCTTAAAGTTCGAGATAAAAAATTAATTTGTCCCAACCTTGAGGTCTTTTCTACCGGTTTTCAGAAATATTCGCTTAAATTTTCACTAATTCAGTTACAATGTACATCAGAGATTTAAAAAACATGGCAGTATTATGAAGAATTAGTGAAAATTTAAGCAAATATTTCTGAAAACCGGTAGAAAAGACCTCAATTTCTACTGGTTTTTAGAAATATTCGCTTAAATTTTCACTAATTCTTCATACCACTGCCATGTTTTTTAAATCTCTGATGTACATTGTAACTGGAGTTCCTTTGGAACTGGATATATTGGCTGAATCTCAAGGATTCAAGACTTGTTAATGACAAAAAGTGGCAGAAAAAGAGGGTCACAAATTTTTTTTATTAACCATTTGAATTCCATCCTTTGGAAGCTTGGAATGACAATTAAATGATTAATTATGAGAAAATGTTGATTCTGTTAAAGGATTTATGTTGAGTATCTTATTCTACAAAGTAAATTACTGCAAAGGTCATAGAAGACTAATAGTATAGTGTAAGAGAAAAAGAGACATCAGGAACTTAATTTATATTGCTTAAAAAAACCTAAAAATTACAATTAAATGGTTAAAAAAATACATTTTTCGACCAAGTAAATAATGTGTTATTGAATAAAAGCGCTTTTAATGTAGTAATAGTTTCCTAGATTTTTTCCTAACCCTTTGGGGGGGGGGGGGGTCCTCTCTCTTTGATCTGGTGCTGACAAACTCGAAAATCTATATTGCTTACAGAATTGTGATTAATCCTCACAAAGATCACCCTGTCTGCTTCAATAAGAGATATAATTTGGCATCCTATACGTAAGAGCCTTAAGAATTGGGTTAAGAAAGGAAACACACATGCAGGGCGCTAAAATGTATTTCTGAAAAATGGGAGGATCTGGGAAAGCTCCCTCACCCTTTTTTTTATTTTAAGACGAAATTAACTTTACTAAAAGTAAGGAATAAACATAAAGAACAAATAATATGGACCGCAATTATCATACATGGACGTCCGCAGGGGAGGACAGCTGCCCCCCCTAGAAAATATGACAAACACTACAAATTAAATAAATACGTGTTCATTTAATATATTTATTAAGTATTATGTAAATAAATACTTTAATATTTAAATATCAATATGTTTTTTTTTTTTTTTTTTTGAACAATTAATTGAGCCTAAAGATGCCTTTACACTCAACGAACTTTACCCTCGAACAGCCTTTACGTGGGCTGTTCGGGTATTGTAGGTACTTCATCTGTTCGCCTGTGTGCATTGGCGGATCCAGGGGGGGGGGGGCTGTGGGGGCTGCATCCCCTCCCTTTGAAAAATTTTCCGTCATTAAAAGATAGTATTTGACTTTCCTTAAAGTAAGGAAGCAAGTTAAAGAACAAATAATATGCAGAACAAGTAGAATTTTAGTTGTGGGAAAGATACATAAAGTTAAAAAAGCTGATTGGCAGATCCAAATGAAGGGCTATGGGGCTGCAGCCTCCCCCTTTAGGACTGCAGCCCCCCCATTACAGTCGGCTGGATCCGCCCATGCCTGTGTTCGGGGGTAGTGCTAGTGTCACTTTTGATTTGGGTTTTTCCAAAGTGACAAGAGTTGTCCGTAATACCAGTGCGCCGTTGTAATTCGTCTCCTATTTTTTTATTTTTCAGATAATATGAAATATATTGGTAATGGAGATTTTTTCTTCATCATAAGCTAGCGTTGGGTGCGTCAGCCATATTGGTTCGCTTAACGTCACGTTAAGTATAAATGGCTGTTCGTGGAATGCCGGTACGGCAATGTTCGGGGGAGAACTTGTTCAAAGGTGAGGTTCGTAGAGTGTAAAGGCACCTTAACACTAAACCTACCAGAGCGGTCAAATGACCGCTTTTGAGACTTTAATCTAAATTGTTAAATTCCAGGTTTTTATTTTTCTTGAACTTACTGCACGACTTTTTCTATAATATATAGCTGTTTAATTTTTCAATATATATTTCTCTTCTTCTTTCGTTTTTCCTGATAATAATATGTACTCTACCGTTGTCTACCCTGAGCGGTCTTTTGACCGCTATAATATATATGAAATTTTATGAAGTTATCTGCATTGAAATCTCAAACTTAACACAAAAACAGTAGCTTTACAAGAAAATGTCATCCGATGGTGTTCTAGGAAAACGCCATGTGCTTACAGTTTGTTTTATGATGGGTACAGAGCGACTGCTGGTAACTCACGAGGTGAGGCAAAATAGCGATCATTCAAATTAGATTACTGGCTCTGTACGCGGCATTATAAATATTTGCGACGGGATTAGTTCTATTTGTAACAGTATGGGATGAAAATGTTTGATAAAAATGTTTGATAAAATTAAAAAAAAAACACTGTATTTACATAAAAATAACAAAACGAATAATGAAAATAAAGAAACTTCTGTTGAAAAAAATAAAAAAAACCATTTGAAAATATAATATAAGTCTTAATATGCAGTTTTTTAGCAAGTTACAGTATCCCACATACACTCTGAGAGAGTTTATATGTCTGGTTACCGGCAGTGTAGCCAGGTATAAATACATTTATATAATTTGTGGCAACACTGACAAAGGAAGGTTTCTATTAGAAGTAGGTGCTGCTACAATTACAATCAAATGGAAAAGGCTATAATGTTTATTTCAAAAGCGGTCAATTGACCGCCATCGGTAGAAATAGGTATATATAATATGCCGGTAGGTTTAGTGTTAAATTAGAAAACCTCAATTCCCCCACTCTCGCATAAGAATTTTACCATCCGGTCCCCTCCCCACGACAAAATCCTGCGGATGTTTTGCGGATGCAACCTAGGTACAGTAGCGGATCCAGAAATTTTCTGAGGGGGGGGGCGCACTTTCTTATTTTTTTAAATTTTTGCATTATAAAGGACCTAATTTAAAATATTAGTGCACATTTAAGTAGTAAATTTCTATTAAATGTTTAAATACAATCCATTTTTTCATTTAAGGAGTTAAAAAAATTATTAAATATATTAATTCTATATTAGTCTTGAGGCTAAGAAAATAGTAGTTCAGTCTTTTAAATTTGATCCTTTATTGGCCTCACACTATTTTTACAATAGTTGGTTCAACGTTTCGGCACTAAGCCATTTTCAAGAAGAAGACCTAAAATTTAGAATTTCAATACTTTTTAACTCAATAAATTAAAATAAAAAACATTCAAGTGAAAAAATATTTGTTTTTACCCACCTGTGACCACAATTTTTAAATAAATTAGGCTGACTACCCTTGTCTAAAATTAAGAATTTTTATTACTAGTTAACAACTATTGTCACTTTTGATAAGAATCAATGTCAAATGGATTATTTTACCAGTCCCCTTATCCCTTCCAACATGTAACTTCACTATTAC
Source organism: Aelia acuminata (assembly GCA_911387785.2). Classification (NCBI taxonomy): domain Eukaryota; kingdom Metazoa; phylum Arthropoda; class Insecta; order Hemiptera; family Pentatomidae; genus Aelia; species Aelia acuminata. The sequence continues at coordinate 18,137,287 of OU426980.1, forward strand.
TTAAATAAACAATTTTCAAATTTTAAATTAAAATCATGATTAAAATTCTTACATTTTTTTTTATATTTTACTATTTGTTAATTTTCTAAAATTTTAAAATTCATAATAAAAATAATTGTGGTCACAGGTGGGTAAAAACAAATATTTTTTCACTTGAATGTTTTTTATTTTAATTTATTGAGTTAAAAAGTATTGAAATTCTAAATTTTAGGTCTTCTTCTTGAAAATGGCTTAGTGCCGAAACGTTGAACCAACTATTGTAAAAATAGTGTGAGGCCAATAAAGGATCAAATTTAAAAGACTGAAAAATTATTAAAGATAGCCCTTTTTACGCAGAAATAATAATTGATTGGTGTCCTCACCTCACGGGGGGGGGGGGCGCCCCTCCCCTGGATCTGCCACTGCCCAGGTAGCATATCAGTTGTGGGGAAGAAACATTAAGGTAACAGAGCTTGTCAAGCACCACCCCTTTACAACTTGCTGAATCAGCCTCTAATAGTTTCCGACATACATCTAGGTCTTTGCAGCAGCCATCCGGACTCTTCTTATTCCAAGAATGTTCTTGGCACTGACGTTATCCAGTCATATTATTCTGGGTCGTAGTACTCTTCTAGTTTGTTTATTTATTTAACGTCACGTTATGCTACTATGGTTAATTGGACGGTGCTACATTGGAAGTCCTAAATTTTGCCAACCAATGAGGATAGGGATCTTTAACGAGTACCTTACATTGCACAAGCTCGGTCCGCAAATTTGCGTCTCCTCCAAAGGTTTTTTTACTGTAGGATGTACAGCCAAGGATTATTTGACTCCCTTTAGAAAATCTTAAGGCCATCTGCCGGTATGCGAACTCGCGACCTTGGGCATTTAGGCTGTTATGCTATCCACTGCACCACTAGTAACCCCACTTTTTTAGCTTGGTAGAAGTTTTCATCTGCTCTCAGTGTCAAAATGTGAGACACACTTCAATATTGTTATCCCTACCCTCCCATCTTTTCAAATTGCCCCTAAAACAGTATTAAGATAATCTATCACTCCCCTGAAGTTAATCAGCAGCCTTCTTGTATTTTGGTTCTCCAGCCAAAAATATAGACATTTTTTTTTTTCTTCAAATTAAAGTTAAAGCCGGTCAAACTGTTAGATACGCTCCCTGGTAAAAATGAACTAAACTCATTTTAATACTTTATGGCCTTTTCACCACCAATCATTAATTCGAAAATTCTGTTTGGTAATGAATCGTTCAATTGTTTGGTGGTTTCTTGAGGTAGTTGTTCTCATGAAGGTAATTGCAGATTTCAAATCCTTGATTGTTCCGAACTGCCTTGACTCTAAGTACCCCCTTCTTGAAAGAGTTCCCCAACTATTTTCGATAATGTTCAGGGCTGTGGAGACAGCAAGCCAGTCTAATTTGGAAATTTTGTTGCGAGTAAACCAGTCTTTAATAATTTTTGCTGAATGTACTTTTGTAAACGTCGCTGCAAAAAACATATTAGATCCGCTCTAGAAACCTGGCCTTGCGAGTCTACTTCTTCATGGTGGGGTTTAAGACGGAGGGAAAAATTTTGTTACGTGATGTCCTTTTTATGGGTCAAGAAGTAACAAATGCTTGAAAAGTCCGAAATTTTACTTGATTGCACTACTTTCCCTTACTATATATTTCTTAGATAGGTAATTATAAGAAATTACCTATATAATGACCTAAATTTGATTAATTACCTAATAATTAACCTAAAATATAAAAAGCACCAAATCTTTTTTTTCTTTCTTCTGAAATTACTTTAAATTTTTGTTAATAAAGCTTTGGAATCTTCTTAACTTCAACAGTAAAACAATTCGAATTTTAAATAGGGTTTGATTCGTACGTTTGTTGTTAGTGCCGACTGATTGCAACATGTAATAGCAAATGAACGCCAACGTTTCCCACCCTATGAATTGTGAATTTAATTTAAACGCGAACCCGCCATCGGTGGAAACTTTAACCCAGCCTTGAGCTCGAATATTAAGCTTTAATTTTTCCGGGCCACTGCCAGAAGTCGATAAGTTGTAGGTTACATTATCAGATCCAGAGTCACGCTCAAGAACAATTCAAAGAAACAATGATATCTTCAATGGAAATCCCAAGGGAAAATATTCCCAGAGATATAACCTTATTTAAAATTTTCTAGATACATTTTTATTATGTCGGTAAAATTAAAATTTGACTAGATGGATGTGAATCATGACATATTTTTAAACACATGGGGGTCATCCCATGTCAAATCAACCAGTGCAAAAACAATATTGAACCTTAAGTCTTGGATTTCGATAATTTTTCGGTTGTTTGTTGCATCCACCGATGTAAAAAAAAAAAAATGTATTTGGGCTTATACGGTTATATACGAGTTATATACGGTTTTTGAGATGTAAATTCTTAAAATAAAAAAATAATAAAAATATGAACTGGTGCGTTTTTGATATAGTGTATACCTATGCTATACTTAAAAAACTTCCTGAGCTAGAAAGCTGAAACAGTTGTCATATTTTTTAACTTTTCGTGCTCTTCATTTTGATCTACCATATTATCATATTCTAAATATCACATTAAAAAAAAAAGAACTTGAACTTTCTTTTTTGAATGTAGAAAAAGTAATCTTTTTGATTTTCTTTTCTTTTCTTTTTTTTTCTTAATATATGTTATTCTAACATATATTGGCTAAAGGTGTGCTAAATTTGAAAGAGGAGAAACAATGGGTTCCCAAGATAAAAAATGTTGATATACGAGTATAATACATCGTTAGGTAATAATATTTCAAAAACTTTGATCTTGTGAACTCACTGTTTCTCCACACCGAAATTTAGCACACGTATAGCCACTATATGCTAGAATAACACAATTAAATTAAATTAAAAGAAAAACAAATTCAAAAAGGATACTTTTTCAAACATATTTTTTTTTTTAGCTAAGAATATAACATCTGTTCAAGCTTTCTAGCTGGAATAAGTTTTTGAGATATAGCCCAAAAAATATTTCACTGTAAAACGCCCCGTTTTATCCTCTTGTTATTACATTAAACATTTATATCTCAAAAACTGTAAGTCTAAAAAATCTGAAATTCCTTTTTTTTTATCCAAGAACTATGAGCTCAGATCACTGGTTGATTTCATATGGAATAACCCCTGGATAATTTTGCAACTATATATTGAAAATGTTCAATGCTTTATTTTCCTACTTTATCATTTACCTTATATATTCAACTAATAAATATCTGAAAAAATATTTTTGTGCTTTTTATATTGTAGAAAAAAGAAGCAGTTTTTCGACATTCTGAGCTGTTAAAACAAATGCAAAAGCTCAAATGTTAGACTTCAAGAATTAGTTCGGAAAAAAATCCGCCTTCCATTTAGTGACTTAAAATTCAAAGGGAAATTAAATTAAAAAAGAGCCTGTTCTGAGTTTAAGAATGCTTGCTAACAATTTTTGAGCAACAAAAGAACTTCAAATTATTCATTGAATAACTCAGCAAATTATTCATTTCAAGAAACTTCGGAGCAGTTTGAGATGAATACGGAGAAAGGCTTCATCAGGATATAGCCTAGAAGGAGAAGAGGTATATAAATATTATAATTTAACTTGTGGATTAAAAGGTGGCCATTAATTAATTCAGTCTCAACACACGGTAGGTATTTTTTTTTTTATATATCATCATAGGTTTCAGCCATTCGGCCATCCTCAGAGCTGAAATGCGATTGACAATTATATTCTTCAATAAATTAAAACTTTTTATACATAAAAACACCGTAACTAATGGCTTGTCATTAAAAATTAGTTTTTTTTTTTTAAGTATCTAATTTTTAATGACAACCCATTAGTTACGGCGTTTTTATGTATAAAAAATTTTAATTTATAGAAGAATCGTCAATCGCATTTCAGCACTGAGAATGGCCGAATGGCCGAAACGTATGCTGATATAAAATAAATGCCTACTGTGTATTAAGACTAAATTTATTAATGGTCACCTGTTAATCCATACGTTTAATTAAACCAAAAAGTCTCAAGGATAAGGGAGAAACGATGATAACTTATAAATATTATAATATTTTATATATTATTATTCATAAGAGAATAAAAGAATTAAAAAAAAAAAAAAATATGCTACTTCATGTTTTTTTAAACCTCTATACCCTCAGAACATGTGCCTGGCAGATTTTTTTTCATTCCAAAATCGAACTCAGCTCACATGAAAATATAAGAATCAGGAAAAACTTCTCAAGTTAGTGATTTTTTTTTCTCGTAAAACAGTGTAATCATATAAAACAAATGGTCCATCGTTAAAATATTTATACAAGAATTAACTAGTCTGACTGGGAAATATTTCATGAAATTAAGTAATCCAGTTTTTCTTGAAATTTTTTCCAATACCTCGGAATTTAGTTACCATCTAAAATCGATACTGATTGAATTTAGTAAAAAAAAAAAAGAAAAAAAAAAGTATAAGGATAAAGGATGGGAGGGGAAAATGGGTTTTGTGCTAGGATAGCAAGCAATCGTGCACAACACCAGATCGAAAGCTTGTGCTACGTTCGGAAATGCGCTATTGCAATATTGCTCGCTTTTAAGTGAGAATAAGATATGATCACGTATATATGACAAGGCGAAGACCTTGTTGAACCATGAAATGGCCTAACAATAATTGGCTTAACAAAATGCATGAAGTGAAGGAATTTTCGGGTTTGGAGTGTGGGTAGGATGGTTTGGGGAAGGATTTTTTCAAAACATTTTTATAGTATCAAGAGCTGTTTAATGATACTCAGTACGACAAAGTTTTTGATCGGTTTACCAGGTTTAGGGTAGAGGATGATTTCGGAATGTTTCCATACCTAAGGAAAGTGGGTTCTGGGGAGTATACAGTTGTTTATGTAATTAAAGACATAACTGCTTCTTTGGGTAGTTGGCAAAAGATCCGAGACGTGAGAAGATACAGTACCGGTCAAAAGTTTAGACTCACTTGTATTTAATTCATAATCTTCAAGTTTAAAAAAATTATTGTAACTCAAGATATAACATTTCAAAAATGATATGATTGTTTCGAATACAATCTATATAAATAAAGATGAAATTCTGTTAGTTTTTTTTTTTTTTGTTCTTTAAAGAAATACATACGTCTGTCATAAATTCTCCGAATTTCGCTTAGTGGTTCTTTCATACCAGGTGCGAACACCTGTCCATATAAAAATTGCATAACAGCCAATCTCTGGGTATATTCTTTATTGTTATAAAAATCGTTATGATCTCGCTTTACATTAGATTTTTTACGAAATCAACCGTTGGAGTAAAAAAAAATCTCATTTCTGTTCTAACGAACTTTTCTGGACCCACGGCTTTTCTGAAACCGTGAAACCGGGATATTAAAGCTAGTTATAAATAAATTAAAAACAAAATTATGGTTGTTACGTTGTCCAATAAATAAAATGTTGTTACTTAATTATTTTACAAAATCTAAGGGTGAGTCTAAACTTTTGACTGGTACTGTAGTAACTAGGGAATATTGTGGGCTCTTTATAAAGAATTTGACCTCAGAGTGGTTGTCAGCTTTAGGAGGCAGAGAATAATATGTGAAAATAGGAATTCCTTAACATCAGGGATATGAGTAGAATTCTGTTCAGGGTTGGAGGTAAATAATACATTAGATGATGCTTAGCGAATTCTGCTTTGTCTCTTGTCTTGTTGCTCAGACAAAGCCCAGGGGCATATTTACGTTCTCTTTACTACCCCACTCCATCACATGGCGAAATAAAATATAAAATTATAATAGGGGAGAGCGGGGTTGGTTGGCAACAGTTTTCACTTCTTTGATTGTAGAGTCGTTCCTGTTAATATAATCTCAATAGGGCTGATACCACTGTAAACTCTAAGTATTAGAGTACTTCAAGTATTTTTTTCAACACATAATATTTAATACTAAGATCATAGAAAATTGAAGAATTCGTCAATCCAGAGTATGCCAATTAACCCCCTATGTGGGGCAGGTTGGCCTAGAAGGTGGGGTTGTTTAGCCATCTCATGCAAGTACTGCCTGACACATATTATTGTTATTAAAAGCTGCACTATAATGGTATAATAATTTTGAATCGGTTTTTAACAGCTTTTAAGGGAAAATAGAATGACGATAGAAGAACATAGAAGATTAGACTGTCGTCACTTCCGGCATAGGAAATATTGCTCTCATTCTCCTCACTGGAACTAAAGACAATTGGTAGTTTCACCTTTGTTTATGTTTACCTTGCTTTTGTGAATTGCTACTGCGCAAAAAAACCCCAGTTGAAGAGAGCCAACTAACCCCACAGGAGAGGTCATACGAAAAATGGCTGCCAGGACAGGGGAGAACAATCAAACAAGAAACTGGTTTGTCGAAAGATTAGGTTTTTCAAATGAGTTTAGCTCTATGTGAACAGAATCGGAGTCAAATGTTTTGCCATGTCTTTAAACCAAATTTACTGAAAATATAAAAATTTACTTACATGTTGTAAAATCAATCAATGAAGCATACTCTACACTGTTAGCATCGGATTGGAAACTCAGGACAAGACTCCCGAGGTCGAGCGGGTCACATGGTACAATGGTGGGGCCTTCACAACAGGTGTGACGGAAACTATAAGCCAAAGGCCAACCTACCCCCTATGCCAACCAACCCCGCTCTCCCCTACTCATTTATCACAGAACGTCTCGTTATTTAATTTTTATCGTAACTATTTCGATTGTGGGATTAAAAGGTAGAAATTAGTATAAACCAGGGTGCATTGCCCTTTGGGGTGACTTTGCCCAATTTTTTGAAAAAAGATAACAGCTATAAGTCACTAAATCTGTCACAAGAAGAACGAGAGTCAGGAGGTAAAAGTAAAAATGAACTGGATCATTCTGGGTAACTTAAAATTTCTGTTAACTGTTCCAAGTCACTTACAATGTTGTTGATTTCATTGTTGTTCAATCACTTGGACACACAAAAAATTCTTTCCCTATTATGTAGCAAAACATTAAAAAAAAAAAAAAAAACCTGGGATCATGGAGATTTACATTTGTCTTAAATAAACGTCAGACGGAGGAAAAACATTCGAATTTCTTGATGGGCCCGACGAGGCTAATGTCTAAAGCCAGGGCATAGTTACTAAAGCACGTTCTACAAACGAAAGGAGGGGGGGTTTTCCTTTTTCAGAAACCGTTTCTTTAGTTTTTAAAAATAATATTTGTTAAAATAAATTTGATTAAATAACATTAGCTATTGCATAGCTAACAGGGTTAACCATTATTCCACTTGGCACACTCCACTACCCTCTGGAACTCCCTATCATCTTCTGTTCGCCTTGCTCACTCTTAGTTCTCATTTAAATTCCACCTATTCCATCCTCTCCTTAATTTTCAAACAGATCCTGGTTAAACTTTAAAAATTCATGCCCAATCAGCGATCGCCTACAATCATTCCTACTTAGCACCCCACCCCTCTCATAGAATACCATAGTAATCCAATCAGTTGCTCGCAGTTAGTGGTGGCAGATATAACAATGCATGACAGATGGATTTAAAAATGACGCCTCCAGCAACAAGTTTTTTACTTTCACTTACCTATATATGAAATATATAGTAAGTGGAAGTATTGCGATCGTGAAAATTTTCGACTTCCGGTTTTCAACGGAAATACACGTTTTGGGGTCCCCTGAGTCGAAATAACCAAGTCCCGCAAAATGGTCTGTGTGTGTGTGTGTGTGTGTGTGTGTCTGTGTGTGTGTGTGTGAACAGACTAGCTCAAAAACTATAAACCGTGCGATCCTGAAATTGGGTATTTAGCGTAGGTATATGCCCGCGATGTGACAGCATAAATTTCCTCAAAATTACTTAATGGGAGGGGGTACTTTACTTAATAACTTTTTAGGTTTTTTTCGATTTTCTCAAAAACGGCTCTAACGATTTTGATTAAACTGAGTATTTAATCTATTTATATGCCTGAAATATGACTGTAAAAATTTCATCAAAATTGATCAACCGGAGGGGGGACTTTACTTAATAAATTTTGTATCATTTTCACATGTTTTTTTTATTTACTCAAAAACGGTTTAAACGATTTTGATCAAACTTGGTATTTGATGTATTTTTATGCCAAAGATGTGATAACCAACATTTCATCACAATTGATCAACCGGAGGGGGGACTTTACTTAATAAATTTTGTATCATTTTCACATGTTTTTTTTATTTACTCAAAAACGGTTTTAACGATTTTGATCAAACTTGGTATTTGATGTATTTATATGCCATAGATGTGATAACCAACATTTCATCACAATTGATCAACCGGAGGGGGGACTTTACTTGATAAATTTTGTATAATTTTCACGTGTTTATTTTATTTACTCAAAAACGGCTTTAACGATTAATAAAAATAAGATATGAATGTAGAAAAATGTGTGACTTTGGGAAATGATATTTAACAAAACACCTCAATTTCTTATCTAAGTAAGTTGGTGAGTGAAAGTTGTGTGTTGCGCGCACGCACCAGATTTTTATTTACAACCTTAAAAATATTTTTATTCTAAATCACCATAAGAAAAATTCCAAAGTATGATGCATGGCTTAAAAATGGCTCTAGAAGCCGAAACGTTGCCAGAATAAAAAATAAATTTTTATTACTGTTTTTTGGTGAAATTGGCCTTTTTTAATTAATCTAAAAAAAAAATTATTTAATATACTGATCAGAAGAATGTACTAGCTCTAGTGGTCAAGTCAAGAGCTCCTATTAGTCATTTCTAATCTTTTTATTTTCTTCTTTTTCTGTATATATGCAATTTTTTTTTTAACAAATTTTCTATATATATGTTCAAATCAGTTATTATTAAGGGACTTAGGTTGTTTTTTTTTTTTTACTTTCTTCTTAGGTTTCCAAAATGAAATTGTTTTTTCTTTTCTATTCTATAGAATTTTGCTAATACGAAAAGAACTGTGATAATAGATGTAGATTTTTTCATTAAATTTGATCTCAAATACAACTTCTTTTGTCTAACCTTGCTCTCTTAACACCCCACGGAGTGAAATTGTCCAAAAGGCAAATCTCTTAAATGGAAAATTAGTGTGTAGGCAAAGTCACCTCTTTTTCAGAAAAGCATTGCACACCTTACATTTACTATTATATATAATAGTATATAATAATAATACGTAATAATAAGTATATACATTAATAAGTCGTTTTTTTTTTTTTAAAGAAATTTTGTCACAAAGTGGGCAAAGTCACCCAATCATGACCCCGGTTTACGGTATAGGAAAACTAAAAAAAAATAAAAAAAAAAAAATAAAAAAAAAAAAAAATAAAATAAAAAAAAAAAAAAAAAAAAAAAAAAAAAATATGTTCATTATTATTTTACAATCATAGGGTAACTGTACCATAAGTAGACAGTGATCCAATAGTTGACATTTTTTACAAAAAGTGTGAATGATAAGATTCAGGGTTGATTATTTTGGTTCAAAATTTGGCGGTAATTTGCCAAGTTATACTAGTTAGTTGTGCTGCCATCGAGATTAATTTTATGAAAACTCAAGCTTATTTGTTAGAGGTTGTAATGGCGAATTTCCTAGTGGCCTGAAAACTTGGTCTCTGCTACCCTGTTTTATTAAGGTGGAAGTTAAGTAAAATAAGCTTTTTAGTTGGGCTATTTGAGTTCAATTATGTTTTAATTACTTTTATGATATTCATTAAGTTCATGAGAATCATTTGATATCCTTTTTAATATATTTAAACAATGTTTTAGGGCTTGAATGAAGCTGCCAAGTATTAGAACAGAAATTAATCCGTAATTTCGATATTTGACATCGATGTCAACTACCGCCAGAATTAGCAAATAGTGTTCCATCTGGGGGTGGTTTATGGAAGTCTGAGTCTGGCTGGATGACAGGTGTCTTATTTTATGAATTTATAGCTAGTATGCTTTATCCATGGACCATTGGGGGCAAAATTGCATTGCCAATAATCCTATTCCTGAAGGGACACGCGTCTCATCTGACTCCCCCATTTCCAAATTCCGGAAAGAACATGTTATACTTGCTATTAGTCGCACTCTATCAAAATGCTACACATTTCATCCAACCAATAAATGTGGCCATCTTTCATTGTCTAAAAGAGCACAGGAAGAGTGAAGTTCATCATTGGAGAGTCTAAAATTGTGCAAACCCAACACTAAAAGAACGAAAATTCTGGCCATTACTAAAATCTATTTATCATACTTACTTAACTTGATGATCTCATTTATCGTTTAAATATGTTTGTTTTTTTATAATAATTCTTATATTGGTCTTGAGGCTAAGCAGATAGTAGTCAAGTTTTTTTTTTTTTTTTTTTTTTTTCAAATTTTGATCCTTTATTTACCTCACACTTTTACAATATTTGGTTCTATGTTTCGGCACTAAGCCATTTTCAAGAAGAACACCTAAAATTTAGAATTTCAATACTTTTGAACTTAAAAAATTAAATCGAAAACAATTAAGTGATGAAATACGTTTTTACCCACCTGTGACTACAATTTTTCAAAATTAAATAGGCTGAGTACACTTGTCAAAAATTAAATTAAATTTTTAACTAGTAAAAAGATTATTAATTTTTGACAAGGGTACCAAACATTTTGATGTGTCAACTATTGGTTCATTTTAGAAATCATTTTTTATAAAAACCGTAAATGTAGAACATAGGATATTGTATTCCTAGTTTTCTAGAGGGATCGGCCTAACTAAATTCATAACAAAGATTAACCTAACATCAATAATAACAGAGTCAATAATCTATTGACTCAATTATATTGAGTCAATTATATAATATATTGGGTCTTTTTCGTTTAAAGCACGTCAACCTAATTTACAGGTACAAATATGAACATATGGTAACTTCTACGTTACTATTTGCGATATAGTTACTTGGTTACGTAATACTCGGTTATTTACAACTACAACATATGACAAAAAGATTTAGATAAAACTGTAGATTTTCTACAGGAAAAAGGTCTTCTTGATAAAGATAGGATATGCCGCAATGGACATAACATGAAATTAAGCATGTGTAATTTTTATAGGAATCAATGTCCCTGACAGAAGCGAAGAAACCCTATTAGGATGCATCAAAGAATGTATTATACCTCAAACAACTATTATATCCGATTTATGGCGGTCATATACCAAAATAAAAAAAAATCCAGGCAATGACTTTAAATATTACACGGTTAATCATTCAAAAAATTTCATTGATCCAGAAACAGGAGTTCATACGCAAACGATAGAATCTTTATGGGCTGCGGCTAAAAGGCGAAATAAAGTAGAAGCTGGTACTAGGAGAACTTTAATAGATTCGTATTTTGCTGAATTTCTGTGGAGACATAGGAATCAAAACTAAGATTTATTCGAGGTTATGCTGGAAGACATCTGTAATTTTTAGAAGTTAGAATGAAGTGACAAATAAAATAATAGTTATTAAATATCGTTACTTTTAAAAACATGTGTTGTGTTATTTGTAACTGTAGATTCGTTTGGCGTGCTTTAAACGAAAAAGACCCTATAATTTTTTTACTTTCACTTACCTATATATGAAATATATAGTAAGTGGAAGTATTGCGATCGTGAAAAATTTCGACTTCCGGTTTTCAACGGAAATACACGTTTTGGGGTCCCCTGAGTCCAATTAACCAAGTCCCGCGAAATGGTCTGTGTGTGTGTGTGTGTGTGTGAACAGACTAGCTCAAAAACTATATACCGTGCGAACCTGAAATTGGGTATTTAGTGTATGTATATGCCCGCGACGTGACAGCAAAAATTTCATCAAAATTGCTCAAAGGGAGGGGGTACTTTATTTAATAACTTTTTAAGTATTTTTCGATTTTCTCAAAAATGGCTCTAACGATTTTGATTAAACTGAGTATTTGATCCATTTATATGCCCAAGATACGACTGTAAAAATTTCATTAAAATTGATCAACCGGAGGGGGTACTTTACTTAATAAATTGTGTCCCACTTTTATGTGTTTTTTTTTCATTTACCCAAAAACGGCTTTAATGATTTCGATCAAACTTGGTATTTAGTATATGTATGTGCTCGCGATGTGACAGTAAAAATTTCATCAAAATTGATCTATTAGAGGGGGCGCTTTACTGAATACATGTCTCATTTTCACGTGTTTTTTTATTTACTCAAAAACGGTTTTCACGATTTTGATCAAACAGGGTATTTGTTGCATGTATATGCCAAATATGTGATAGCCAACATTTCATCAAAATTGATCAACCGAAGGGGGGACTTTACTTGATAAATTTTGTATCATTTTCACGGAGTTTTTTATTTACTCAAAAACGGCTTTAACGATTAACATAAATGAGATATGAACGTAGAAAAATGTGTGACTTTGGGAAATGATATTTAGCAAAACACGTCAATTTCTAAAGTTGTGTGTTGCGCGCACGCACCAGATTTTTTTTTCTTAAATTGTCAAATATTGGTACAGTTACCCTATATATTTTTAAAATCCTTAAGTAAATTTCTTTTATTTTCATATGAACGCCTTTTCAAAAATGATCGTAGATTTGAGGTATAGGAAAGCCATAAATAAGCTTATGTTACGATTTCTCCCCCAAAAAATTCGTCCCTGGAAGCGGTAAAATGGGCGGAAAGGGTGGGGGAGGTTGCGTGCAAGTAACTGACTGATAAAAGTAGAGAGCTGAGGTAGAACAGGGTTGCACGGTATCGACTTGGCTCAGTCAAGATGTGGCCTGTTCTGGGAGTAGGACTCCTAGTGGTGGCAGCCAGCCCAGCCCGGCCCAGCTCCAAGACCAGCAGCGTCCAGGTTGGGAGGTTGGGAGCGCTCCGAGGGCAGGAAATGACCCTTGCGAGGACTCAGCGAGCCACAGCCTTCCTTGGTACTCTTCTTACATCGCACTATAGCTTACTGGGGCGACAGTGGATCTGATAACTTTGTTTATTTCTTATTTTTAAGCCATACTATTTAGTGACTTAACATTAAATTGGCACAATAGCTGAAACATCTATAGTGATATATATATATATATATATATATATATATATATATATATATATATATATATATATATATATATATTTATGTTCATTATTTTACATAAACCAGTTTCAGTTTTTTTTTTAACACGTTAGGTGCGGCGGCGTATTTTAGGGGTATCCTGAATCGGACGGTATCGGTCCCCGGGGTCCCTAGCCTATGAGCCACAGACGATATCGGACGTCGGGATGAGAATACTTTGACGAAAGCGTTACCTTTTGATTAAAAGGGAATTAAAGGAGCGTCTTAAGGGCATTATCTCTTGGTAAGGATTGGAACTAGACATTATAGGCGAAGGACAGGCCGATACAAGATTTACCCCATTCTTTATGGAAAATCTGACCTCGGAGTCCCATTCTAAAAAACAACGGAATTTCAGCTGTTAGCTACATTTTCTGCCCTAAAATGCAATAATCTCATTAAAAATCGACTAAAATTGAGTATTTGAAATGTTCGGCCTTTCGGACATTTTCATGTGAAAATCGGCTATTAAGAAGGGAATGTAAGACATTGGACCCCGGGGACCGATGCCGCACCTGAGTTATTAATGAAGGAATCTCTTTCATACTTAGTTTTTTATAATTTCGGGTTTTTGACACATCTTCAAGGGAATAGTTAATCCTTATATTTCATTTATGCTGAATTAAAATTTAAAAAGATTTTGGTGGGTGTAGATTTGTTTCATTGTCACATCTACTCCCCTCCGTTATCTTCTCCATGACCCTGTCAGAACATTGTCAAAAGTGTTTATAACATACAAAACGATTGACCGTGTCGATGTTTGTTTAAAATACAAGAATGTAACTCCAGATATATATTCCCTTGAAGGTGGGTCAAAAACACAATATTTTTTTTTAAAAATATGGAAGAGGTTTCTTTAATTACAAAAAAATAAATAAATAATAAGTACCTAGCTCTATCTTACATCCTGTGAATGTAAAATAAGTGAACTTATTTTTTTGAAAATCATTTCATCATTAATCCATATACATGTTTATGTCTTATTTTCAAGGCATTCTATTTAGTGACTAGTGAATCGGCACAATAACTGAAACATCTAATGATATATCACTTGTGTTTGGTCAAAAGGGGTTAAATCATGTGAAATGTAAAGCTATTGTATTTGAAATCATTATAAATTCTTTCTGATTGTATTTCCTTATCCCATATTAATAAATGAAACTATATTCTTTCAACAGAGACTGCAATAAATTATGAGTAATGAATCAATTATTTTCAATTATGAATTTTATGAAGACAAGACGAAAATTCTTTTTTATGACTTAACCCCTTTTGCTAAAACATGAATGATATATATATATTTATGTTCATTATTTTACATAAACCAGATTCAGTTTTGGTTTTTTTTTTTTTTTTTTTTTTTTTTTTTTATTAATGAAGGAATCTCTTTCATACTTAGTTTTTTATAATTTATTTTTCTCCGACGTTTCGGGTTTTTGACACATCTTCGAGGGAATAGTCAATCCTTTTTTGTGTTATAAACATATGCATATCTAATTCAGATATCTTTCATTTAAAAAGATTTTGGTGGATGTGGATTTATTTCATTGTTACATCTACTCTCCTCCGTTACCTTATCCCTGACCCTGTCAGAACTTTGTCAAAAGTGTTTATAAAATACAAAACGATTGACCATGTCGATTTTCGTAAAAAAAATCAAGAATGTAACTCCAGATATATTCCCTTGAAGATGGGTCAAAAACACGAAACATCGGGGAACAATATATTTTTTTTTTTAAATATGGAAGAGGTTTCTTTAATTACAAAAAAAAAAAAAAAAAAAAAAAAAATAAGTAGCTGTGCCTCACAACCTGTGAATGTAAAATAAGTGAATAAGATGAACTTATTTTTTTGAAAATCATTTCATCATTATTCAATATACATTCATACAATATGAATAGGAAGAAAGGATAATCTTTACTTATACGGATCCTCCTCTGAGCTGTTTGCATAGAAACTTTTGAAATCATAGATTTTTAAAATAATCTAATTTTTTTTTTATATCAATTATAAAAATTTAGATTGAGATTCGCATTCTATATTACAAAATATTACTATATCAATCATTTTTTTCATAATTGTAGCTTCTTCATAACTACTTACTATTTGATTTAATATGAGTATTATAATAAAATTATTTTTTATTTATTTAACGTCAGTTTATGCTACTATTGCTAATCGCAGGATTACTCAATGGGAGTCCTAATTTTTTTTCTATCCAGGTATAATAAGGATAGAAATCTTTGACGTAAAACCTGACATCACATAGGATCTGGACCGTCATGTGCGGCAAGACCAAGGATTTTTACTCACTGTAACTCTAGGTTTACCTTGGACATAGAAAACTGTTATGCTAACTACGACACCACAGTTAACCCCACAATCGATAATTAAAGCATCGAATTAGGAGTTTATGGATTTGATATCTAACTAACGCAGATAAGAAACCTTGAATTTTGAGAGCCCAACTCAGCCACAAACTAATAAACCTAAAATTGCAAGCTTCATGTTGTAGATGAACAGTTTGCTTTTTCATGAGGATGCCCTCAGCATAATTATTGAGAATCTTGAACATTTTAGCTGATTAATAAGTAAATGTTAGCAACTCATGTCTTTGAATTGATTTGGTTTTTTGTATGATTGTATTTGAAACCTATTGGTCCCTTATACATCCAACAGTTTTCTGTTCAGCTGAACAAAAACTAGACAGAATACTTTAAAAATACTTTTTTCTATACTATTTTGAAATGCGAAATACTAGAAAATATCGGAAAAAGAAAATATAATATACATTCTAGCGCCGCACTCGGCCGCCGCAGCGCTAGTTTCGATAACTCTATACTCCTAGTATTTGCATATCGTTAGTGCACTATTAGCATATTTCTTATCTTGCGAGCATTCGTGATCAGTGCGAACGGGTAAATATCTGCCCCTGTCCCGAACGTATATCAAACTAATTGAATCATTAAGAGCTGATATAGATTCATTTGGATCTACAAGTTGGTAGGGTTTTTTATGACAATTAGTCTTTGTCGTGAGGTAAGTGCTATTATTGGAGGGATCGAAAACATATTTATATGTATATTTAAATTTGTCTATGTCCAATTCTTTTACATAAACATACTATGGGTCAAGTAATAAAAGTGGTGCATATTTACTGCTCAATTAAAATCACTGGAGGGAAATACTCAGCAAAACCTTAGATTGGCTTTATAAAGGAAAATGAATATATCCATCAAATAAGTTTATCCGAAAGATTCGGTTTTGAAAATTCCCAAAATACTAGGAGACCAGTTTGCGCAAATATGGTCGAGCAACCATACAATACAGACAATTATATTAGGGACCCGGCGCAATAGGCATCCAAAACCCCTTGATCTTGATTAGCCAGATTGCGGAATCACTATATCGTCTTGCTCTGTCATTTCTGGTTGCGCAGCTAAATTAAAACTGCATAAATATTTTTTATTTATTTAACTTTATTGGAGAGTTGCCCAGGGTACTCGTGGTGGGGGGTGGCTTATTGTCGGTCTTTTAGGCTGAAACGAGTAGGAGATTTTAGGCCGATTGGGATATGTCTTCATTTAGGTTTTATTTCTCGTTTAGTGTTCTATGGAACTTGATAAAAATAATTAAATGAACAA
Source organism: Aelia acuminata (assembly GCA_911387785.2). NCBI lineage: Eukaryota > Metazoa > Arthropoda > Insecta > Hemiptera > Pentatomidae > Aelia > Aelia acuminata. The sequence goes on from OU426980.1 coordinate 18,154,022, forward strand.
TATCTTATCAAATTTACGCTAGGATTTTCGTAAATGTATCGTTGCATTCGAGTCTTGATGAAGACTTTAAAGAAATATAGAAGAGATGGTCTGGGGTCGCGATCTAAAAATCAACTAATACTATAAACTATTTTAATGTATCTGACGTTTCGAACCAAAGATGAAAATCTGCATCAATGCCTCATCACGATGTTGATCATATAGTCCTATTAAAATTATTATGAACTATATTAGTAATTTTTTTGACCAGCACCGAAGACCATCTCTATCCTATTTATACATAAGTTCAGCATTTAGATGACCCAAACAAATTAATCTGCCTTTTCAGTTTCATCGCTAATTTTCCTTAATTTATTCGAAATTCGATTTAGTTCTTACATTCGTAATAATGTCGTCACAGAGGAAAGGAGAGAAAAAACAAATCAAGCTGAATTGAGAAAAGAAAAGATTTACTTTAATTAAAGATGTTTACTTTAATCGCTGCTTTCAAATTATATCAACAAATTTTAAAATTAGAAATTGAAATTTAGAAAGACTCTATATGTACTTAAACAAAAATAAGCCAATTTATCAAATTTCAAACAAATAACTTAGTTATTTATTATAATTTACAATCATACCCATAGATTGTGGGTAATAATATGGAATGAATTTCACAAAACGTGATTTTTTATTTTTTTTTTTACGTCCGCTTTATGCCACGAGGACTAATCGGGACGGGTTATCTACGGGTAACCAACCTCTTCTAATCCATGGCAAGCCGCTGAGTCTGTTCAGTGAGGCCGTCACCGAACAGAATCGAGCGAGCTTGGGCGGGATTCGAACCCGCACCGCCAGCATAGGAGTCGGAGACGCTATCCACTCGGCCACGCCGCGGCCCTCGTGATTTAAATTGACATTTCTTCATTCACGGTGAGAAAGAGATTTTTAGTCGATTGAATAAGAATACTTTTTGAAGAATTTATTTTATTTCTAAACAGTTAAATTTAATTATTATAAAATTAAATATATATTGAAATATAATTTTAAATCTTACATAAGATAAGCATTTTAAATTAATTTTTTTTTTAACTTTGTAATGTTTTATTTAAACTAGGTAAAAGTTTTTCGTCTATCAGTTTATGAGAAAAAAAAATAAAAACTACCCGAAACCGAGTGTCCTACCGAAACTTATTTAGGTGTTACTTATAATACATGGAAATGTGTAATATGTTTAGTTTAGCAATAATATCAATGAGAGCTTATAAAATAGCAGTAATTTAACCCAATTATTCAGACAATACATGGGCTTGGTATGGAAGAGTGGCAAGACAGATGTAATAATAGTAAGGTTATAGGATCGGATCCCGGCCTAGTACGGCTGGTCCCAGCGGGAAGTTAGACCTTCCCCCTTAATTGTTAAAGGCGTAAAAGGTGAAATATACTTGCAGTAACAGCCTGTTAATAATAATAATTTACATTATCATATATAAATTATAAATAATGTAGTAAATCTCTGCCATAATAAAGCCAATGGAATACAAAATGGTGGCCTTGTGACTATGTATTGCTGTATCTCAGAAGCTATTTAGTCTACGAATTCAGTTTTGGTCTTAAATTTTAGCGGATACAATCTAGTTTATAACCGAATAGAATAGTTTTTTGCCGAAAACGGGGGGGAGGAGGGGGCTGCCAATGACGAAAAATTAGTTTTTTTCATATGAGTCTCATTCCATGCAAGAAGACGAAGACAAAACATACTATGTACCAATATTTGATGCAACTTGAACCCCCGTTATGACAAGTTTACTGACTAAAATATTTGTTTCTCTTTTAATTTGAATCTGTGGACATATTGAGTTTCTCCAACGACTAATTTATATTTCAGTATTTAGAAGACTTATTCATATTTAGTCTTTCTCTTATTTTTTTTAGAAATAAAATTTCATTTTTAATAAGGTAATTATGTCGCCGATTTGGCCCGATCCAGCCAGATACCAATACTTTTACTATAAACTCCCAAATCATCCGAACCCTCTTGTTTCCAACCTCGCTTCCACCTCTATTCCAGACAATCCTCCTAGGCGTCTGAAAAGAAGATGGCCTCGGGACCTTCATTGTTAAGTTTCTACTTCCTTCTCGGAAATATCAAACACTAATACAAGTTTCGGCTTGGCCGAAGATTCGGCTGATATTTGGCCGAAACTGAAACCACGCCCGAAACCGAAAACCTTTGGTCTCTCCTGAAAACCCTTAATTTTAAATCATTTTCTTTTTCATTTTTACATATACTGAAATATTAAATTTATTATGTTCGTCAATTCCTTATTTCAGAGCTTTATATTTAATGTTACATTCAATTGATGATCAATGAATAAATTTCTATACAAGTATTTATCATAAATAAATACCAATTCTAGTATGAGTCCGAGATCTGAGGGCCAAAAAGCTGCCTGGTCTGAAGAAATTTTTTGATCATATAGGCTGAAAGTAATCATTTCATAGACAACAAATGTGAACGTCTGCCACCTCAGATCGGTTGCCATCAAATTTTATAGGAGAACAAAATCGACATTTTCGAACATTTTTCAATTTTTCGCTAATAATTCGAAAACGATTTATCGCAGAGGAAATTGTATTCTTTCCAAAATAAAAGGGCATTAAATTTCGCTTCGAATGAGGTCCTCACAGTTAAAATCGGGTAAGTCGTTTTGCCAAAACCGATTGTCAATTTAGCCACTTCAGCGGAAAAATGAATTACGCTCATGTTCCAAAGCCTGCAATTTAAAGATTACTCCAAATGAAAAATGTTACCTAATATAGTTGTAGAATATCGAATTCTATCATTAATTTTAAAATTGGCCCACTCCTGTCGAGAAAAAATAATTAAAACCTGAACGTATTTAGCGCCTTGTGGTCTAAAATCCTTGGAATATTTTTTCAGTTTCTCGCATATAATTCGGCAAATACAGATCACAAAGTATTGCTTTCTTCTTACTATAAGAGGCTAAACTATTGCAAATAGAATGATATATCTGAAGTTCAAATCGGTTTAGTGGTTAAGCCGGGTTTGGCACATCAAAAATCTGTAATTTTTACGATTTTGGTGGAAACCGTGTTCCAACGCCTCTAACTCAAAAACACCTAGTTTAAATGAAAAATGTTTTGGATAAAAGTTGCTGAGCATCAAATTTAGCAGGAAAAAAGCACTATCATTCTATTTGCAATAGTTTAGCCTCTTATAGTAAGAAGAAAGCAATACATTGGGATCTTTATTTGCCGAATTATATGGGAGAAACTGAAAAAAAAAACCCAAAAAATTTCACCAATTTTAGACCACAAGACGCTAAATACGTTCACGTTTTAATTACTTTGTCTCCACAGGAGTGGGGATTTTAAAATTAATGATATCGTTTCACACAAAATTCGATATCATACAACTATTATAGGTAAAATTACTATAAATGCTATATATGCCTAAACAATCATAGCTATCATTTTAATGCGGTTCGAAAGAAAAATAAATAATATGAAAAATGTTTTAAAAAATATTTTAACTTTATTAAAGTCTTCTGTGCATGCCTTGAGCTTCGCTATTCGTGACCAACAGTGCTGACGTCATCGCCCTAAGTGGCAAAATCTTTGTAAGCCACATTATAAAAACGACACAAAATTATCATTTTCCCAAGGTCCCCTGCATTAGTGAAGTAATCGGGATAAAAATGGTTTATTCTAAGAAAAATGCCAGGATTTATTCAAATTAAGCAATCAGTCACAGATTTATCGCAGCGCTATGGCTCACGACATCATTCAATAACGCCAAGGCCCTTCAATTATTTTAGCGCCATGTCTCGCAATGCAAAAAAATCATAATAATAAAATTATTCAATTTATTAAGTGGATAAATTGTAGAAATATAACTTAATTTGCCTAATGGGTAAATTAAAAGATTTTGTTACGAATCGTTAACTTTGGAGGTGCCATAAATAATAACTGATATGTATTACATTTATTGTGGTATGTAACTGAACAAATCGCCATCAAATAGAGTTTTATTTTTTACTTTATTATTTATTTTTTAAGTTTTATGTTTTATTTAAAAGTAAGATGATAACAACATTAAAACAGCAATATTCTACTAAACTGTATACAACTAGCAACGAGTAGGTTCACTACTGAGAAGATATTGTTTAACTATTTGAAACATAGAAACAGCATACGATATTTTGAAATAAAATAGTTTTCAACTACAATTCCCTTCATTACACACGTTTATTAATAAACACGCGAGTTAAAAAAAAAATATATATACCACTACAATCTATGGAGCAGGATCTTGTAGAAAAAATGTCCTACCTTAGCCAGTTCAAACTCGGGACCATGAGCATAGCAGTTCAGTGGCATCACTGAGCTACCCTGAACCCCGTTGATTTTTATGTACGTAATAATAATACACTTACTTAACGGGGCTCTACAACTGTTATGAGTCCTGGCCTCCTACACCATTATACGCCAATTCTTATAGTAATAATAATAATATAATAATATCTCATAATAATAACTAATAATAAACACCTACTGATATTGAACAGTACTTATATTAACCTCCTAAATATACGATTTGCCCCTCTGTGCAACGGTATCTCGTATCCATTAATTATTTTATTTTTTCGATTCTAATGCCTTATCTTAAACTTGTTGTTCGTTAACTCTTTCTCAGCTACTGTAATTGCTTGGTAAATACTATTCGTATTATTTTCTTGATATCGATACCTCGCGGTCTTACCCAAAGAAAAACTGAAAAGAAGTTCTGTCCCTTACTTTCGCTCTTACTATTGCAGCATACTTTTCGTGGCCAAAAGAGTAATTGAACGTTAAACGGTTCCATCATCATTTGTAGTTGGTCTCTATTTTTCGCGTACTACTTGAGTAATTACGTGTTGAGACAGTTGCTAATGATTAATCTGTAAACTTCTATTCTCATTTCTTATTCAATCTGAATGCTTTGGAGAATATGAATCAATAGCACTGAATTATTTTATTTTGACAAAACTTAGCTCATCTGTTTAAAATTTCATTTTTTTTTATTTTAAATTTCAGTTTTCATTTTATTAAAAACGCTGAATGATGCGCCAAGGCGAAGGGAGGTAAGGAAAACGCAATGTCAGAAGATAAAATCGGGATTCTCTTCCTTTTGAGACATTACTGGAAAAAGGTTTAAATGCAAAGGCAAAAGCAGAATAAAAATTCGTAACGTAGAAGAAGAGTCAATTATCCATCGACATACTGCCGCTATTTGGTTTAGGTGTTTCAGCAATAGTAATATGAGCCTTGCAGATGAGACCAGAACAGGTCGTCCCTAGGTTGTTGATGATGCCGTTGAACCTGGACTTCATGAAACTATCCATGATTAATTTGCCGAGTATGAACTTCTAGCGCCTTCTAATCGTTATCTCAAAAACCTTGGGGTACGGGATTGAAGATCAATGTATGACCTTCATTACTTAACAGAGGCCCAAGCTCGGCAAAAAGTTAATATGTGCAAATTTTTGCTTCAAACTCCGAGAGGTTCTAGAAAAAATGAACTCAAGTGACGAATACTAGATATTTTATTACTATAAAACTCTAGAAACCATAAGCAGTAGCTACTGCGTTGAAATAAGATTTATTCCATGCGTCCACCACGAATAAAAGTCATTCCGCCCAGTGCGGATTTGAACCGCCGCCATAAAGACACATTAAGTGACCTAATTTTCATGGGAATTTATTTGCCCCCCCCCCTGGTTATCAGTGTGATTAGTGGGCCCCCAAAGAACCACCCTAGCCCCCGGTCACACACGTATTTCAGAAATTATTAAAATGATACAAGGTGGAGCAGAGGAAACGCACGTTTTTCACTACTAAATGACTGGGACCCGGTTTGATAAAAATAATAAAAACAAGCATTGAGTGATAGATTTTTTTAAGGCAGTGTTGTTCAGACAAATGTTCCCAGGACATGTGATTTAGAAATATCGTGATGTTCACTGGCCTCCTCGCTCACCCGATTTGTCGATATGCGACTTCTTTTTGTGGGGATATTTAAAATCAAGAGTCTGCATTAACAAGCCTCGCACAATCGACGACAAAATTGAAGCCGTGCCGAATGAAATGTTGGTGAGAGTCGTGCGTAATTTCAGGAGAGGATCCATATTTGTATCCTGCAAGAAGGATGTCATCTCCAAGACATTATTTTTCGAACCTAATTAATGTATATTTCAAAACTGCATTAAAAAATCTATCGATGATTATTTTTATTATTTTTATCAAACCGGGTCCCAGTCATTCAATAGTGAAAAACATGCGTTTCCTCTGCTCCACCCTGTACTTTCAGCAATTGTTTTCTCACACTCCTCCCCCTTAACCTAACACTAAAAACCTAAAAGGTCATTGTCCCACATTAATTTAGACTCTGCTGATCTGTATTCTTACTACTAACACGAAGTTATGAGTAAGTAAATTTTCTGAATGTTCAAAATAATATCATGACACCAAGTTTAAACGGTAAATTTTCCAGGATATTTAAAAAGACCCTTCTGTTGGTGGGGTCGGGGTAGGCTCCTTTTCTCTGAAGTCGATAAATATTGTCTCGGAGGGGGAGAGGGATTCAGTTTCACGCTATCATAGTCATATCAGATCATCTAATGCCGCAAGTGTGAGCACGCATATTCTAACTTCTTCATTCATAACTTATCTTACTTCGGATACTCATGTTTTCCGAATTTGGCATTTCAACAACAATTACATTAATCAGTTTAGCATTCTATGTATTAATTTTCCACTAGACTTGACAAACATACAACGATTATACTTTACATAGTCATTATAGAAAGCACTGAACTTCAGCAAAAGTAAATTCATTTGAAAAGTAAAAAATAAATCCATTTGTTAACCAGAGAACCGTTGGGCGAAAGAATGACAAAACTTCATCTTAAATGATAGTACTTACATATTATTTATTGCAGTGGTAAAATAATTAAAAAAAAAAAGATTAGAACATGTAATAAAAGAATTTAGTAGGAATCAATTCAAAATTTCTGAATTAGTAATATGAAATATACCTGTATATATATTTAAATATTCTAACCTTTTAAGCTGCAGTATTAAATAATTTGTATATTAATTTAATAGCATTAATTATTGGCTGCTTTGTTAATGTCTGTTTTTAAATATTGTTGTCCTATGCATGATTTAATCTGACACGTAAAAGAACAACATAGTACGTGTTTAGAGCACAGTTGATTCATGCTTGTCATTCAGCATTGCATCACTGAGGCTTATAGTGAAATAATAATTTACTAAAACTGAGTGATGAATACCTTTTTCCTTTCACTAATAAAACAAAATAAGAATCCCTAATCTATATTACAATGTTAAAAACTTAAGCTTCATCTAAGGTAATTGAAACAAGCAACCAAGGGGGGGTGGGCAATCCTAACGTCCTTACCTTGATACAATGAGATATTAATTGACAAGTTTGTGTAAGCGGTTCTTTATTGGCTCTTCTCCTGCATACGTTAGTACTCACAACGGTTTTTGTGGGGAGGACATTTCGAATCCAATTCACCTTTTAAGTCTCATCTCTCATCCGCCAAAAGAGCTGGCGATTTCGCGGGCGCAAGCGAAGGTGCTGCTTCTTGACTGGAACTAGAGGAACGGGGATAGAAGCCGAGCCAGTACCTGGGATTCATAGGGTTTTTTAAATTTATTTTTCAATAATTAAAACCCGATTGATCAAAGTATTATTTGAAAAATGTCTAATAGATATTGCACGGTCCCCCAGTGTTCAATTAGAAAATCAAAAGACGTGTCATTCCATTTATTTCCAAAAAATAAAAAGCTTCCTAAAGAGTGAATTGTAAAATTATGAATAAACAAGCCTGTTTCGAAACCTATGACGATATGTAGTTTTCATTTTAAAGAGTGACTATATTTATCCAGGTAAATATTAGTATTTGACATTTTATTATTCCAAAATGTTAGTTTCATGCAAATAACATTGGGACCATAGTGTATTTGTTTTTCTTTTTTAATTTTCCCCATTTTTGTCTTACATCCGTTGTGCTTAATTGTTCCAAGTTTTCAATGTGATGCCTGAAAGTTTTGACAAATAAATAAATAATATGACAAAAAAACTAAACTGTCATGAAAATAACAGTTGTCATAACTGTATGAATAGGTAATTATGAATAGGTAATTAATATTAATAATGAATATATAATTGTATGAATAGGTAATTAATGTTATTACTGACCGAAAAACGTAAAGTTACAATGATCTGTTTGCATTTACCACAACTACCCGCTTTGCATGTGAAATGACAAGAAAATTGCTTATTATTATTAATAAATTTGATTTCCACATTTATTTGATGGGGCAGTCCTTTAAGATCTCTTGTTTGAAGGCAAAAGGTTCGTAAAATAACTGTTTTTATACTTCTCGATATTATTCCACATGTAAATATGTGGTTTGCACCAAGGATAGCCTGCCCTTCAATTAATGGTCTTTTAAAATCACCAATTATCTCTATCACATCAACTATGTCTATCCCCGTTCCTTCCGACATTTTGCAAAACTACTAGCGCTCCCTACAGTCGATTGCGCCCGCGAATACAGTTAACTTACAAGGATAATTCAGTGTACTGTCCAAAGTTTGTCAGTTCGTGAGTTTGATGTTGTAGAATTCATTTATAATCCATATATAAATCGAATTCTCTCCAATTGGTCGACAACATGAATACAATTAATAATACACAAATATACATGTTTTAAACGATTTATTCAATTCTGCAAGTAGTGAAAAGGGTAAACTGGTTGTATCCTTTATTGTTGAAAACGATTTAATCTTTTAAAACTAATTCAGAACTGATTACTTTACTAGGGGCGCGAGGCGGTAAATTACAAGGGGTGCGAGCCAGTAGTAACATTGATCAAACATTAGTAAATGCACAAGCGACCCGAGGTAACCTTTTAAGAAATTGGACCATTTCCCGAGAAACGAATTTAACGGACCTTAAGATTTTATCTCAACATCCAAGTATACTCTTATTTATATGAAGTTGGTATATATTTATATGAAGTTACTTGACAGCAGATACTACTAAGACATGTATATTTCAAGAAAAATTGGGACTGGGATAACAGTTTATAAAACAATTCTTAATTCGGCACTTAACAAGAAACGTGGAATTGACGGGCACTGAAGGCCTAATTTTTCTCATAGTTTGTAAAATGGCAAAAGGGTCATCCCAAATCAAATCAAAGAGGGTCTGAACCGTTAGATTTTAGAATTCATTAATTTTTGGTTATTTGTTGCATGAAGCGAAGTAATAAAAAATATTACTTACGGTTTTTGCCGTATATAAATAATACGGTTTTTGTGATATAAATTTTTAAAGTTATAAAATCTGGTGCGTGCGCGCAACACACAACTTTCACTTACCAACTTACTTAGATTAAAAATTAATGCGTTTTGTTAATTGCCATTTCTCAAATGAACAGAACATCTTTAATTATAACGCATTGGTTTGTCATTAAAGGCGTTCGGCGCATGCGTGAGCTCAAGGTGTTTTATGAGTTGACGAAATATTCATCTTTTTTTCTCCTGTATATGTTTACTTGATTTTCTTCATATATCATATTTAGCCATTTCTTATTTTTAGGCGTGATGAGAGACAGTTAATTTCTCAATATAAACTAAAACAAAGGTACTTTATAGGAAAACAAAAAAGGCCCCTTCCCCATTTAAGCCCCCTCAGAACATTTTAATAATGATAAAGCTTACCTTATATTAAATAAAAACTAATTTTCATTAAACATGACGAATTTGATAAAAATCTTTAAAGCCGTTTTTGAGATAATCGATCAAAAAGGTAAAAATTGGAAAAAAATTATGAAATAAAGTGCCCCCTCCGTTTGACCAATTTTGATGAAATGTTGGCTATCACATCTTTGGCATATACATACATCAAATACCAAGTTTGATCAAAATCGTTAAAACCATTTTTGAGTAAATAAAAAAACACCTGAAAATGATACAAAATTTATCAAGTAAAGTCCCCCCTATTGTAGATCAATTTTGATGAAATTTTTACAGCCATATCTCGGGCATATAAATACATCAAATACCAAGTTTGATCAAGATCGATAAAACCGTTTTTGAGTAATTAAAAAAAACACGTGAAAATGATACAACATTTATTAAGTAAAGTCCCCCCTACGGTTGATCAATTTTGATGAAATTTTGACGGTCATACCTCGTGCATATAAATAGATCAAATACTCAGTTTAATCAAAATCGTTAGAGCCATTTTTGAGAAAATCGAAAAAAACTTAAAAAGTTATTAAATAAAGTACCCCCTCCCTTTGAGCAAATTTGATGAAATTTTTGCAGTCACATCGCGGGCATATACATACTTTAAATACCCAATTTCAGGTTCGCACGGTTTATAGTTTTTGAGCTAGTCTGTTCACACACACACAGACCATTTCGCGGGACTTGGTTATTTTGACTCAGGGGACCCCGAAACGTGTATTTCCGTTGAAAACCGGAAGTCGAAAATTTTCACGATCGCAATACTTCCACTTACTATATATTTCATATATAGGTAAGTGAAAGTAAAAAAATCTGGTGCGTGCGCGCAACACACAACTTTCACTTACCAACTTACTTAGAATAGAAATTGACGTGTTTTGCTAAACATCATTTCCCCAAGTCACACATTTTTCTACATTCATATCTTGTTTTTGTTAATCGTTAAAGCCGTTTTTGAGTAAATAAAAAAAAACCCGTGAAAATGATACAAAATTTATTAAGTAAAGTCCCCCCTCCCGTAGATCAATTTTGATGAAATTTTTACAGTCATATCTCGGGCATATAAATACATCAAATACCAAGTTTGATCAAAATCGTTAAAACCGATTTTGAGTAAATAAAAAAAACACGTGAAAATGATACAAAATTTATTAAGTAAAGTCCCCCCTCCGGTTGATCAATTGTGATGAAATGTTGGTTATCACATCTTTGGCATATAAATACATTAAATACCAAGTTTGATCAAAATCGTTAAAACCGTTTTTGAGTAAATAAAAAAAACATGTGAAAATGATACAAAATTTATTAAGTAAAGTCTCCCCTCCGGTTGATCAATTTTGATGAAATTTTTACAGTCATATTTCAGGCATATAAATAGATCAAATACTTAGTTTAATCAAAATCGTTAGAGCCGTTTTTGAGAAAATCGAAAACAACGTAAAAAGTTATTAAATAAAGTACCCCCTCCCTTTGAGCAATTTTGATGAAATTTTTGCCGTCACATCCCGGGCATATACCTACACTAAATACCCAATTTCAGGTTCCCACGGTTTATAGTTTTTGTGCTAGTATGTTCACACACACACACACACACACACACACACACACAGACACACACACACACACACACACACACACACACACACACACACACACACACACACACACACACACACACACACACACCATTTCGCGGGACTTGGTTATTTTGACTCAGGGGACCCCAAAACGTGTATTTCCGTTGAAAACCGGAAGTCGAAAATTTTCACGATCGCAATACTTCCACTTACTATATATTTCATATATAGGTAAGTGAAAGTAAAAATAAAAGCAAAAATGGAGCTTTTTGTAAAACATTTCTTGGGATATATCTCAAAAACTACTTGAGCTAGAAAGCTGAAAAGGGTATAATAATTTTTAGTATTCTGTGATATTTTTTATGTACTACATGATCGTATCCTAAAATTATATTATCTTTAAAAAAAGATAAAACTTTCTTTATCGAATTTAAAAAAAAAACACCTCTTTTGATTTTATTAAAAAAAAAAATGTTATTCTATAATAATATATTTTTTTATATACCTATTTCAGATTTTTGGCTCAAATAGTTTTTTAATATATCCCCAAAAGTGTTTTAAAACCGCACCGTTGTTTTTTTTTCCAATACTTTAAAAATTAATATCTCGAAAACCGTAAATCTGAAATTTTGTATATTTTTTTAACGTAATTAATGCCACAAATTGCCAAAAAATTATTTAAATAAAAGAATATAATAATAAAAATACAATAGTATTATTAATAATAATAATAATAATATCTGAAGGTTCAAATCCAAAATCGTCCAATATTTTGTTGTTTTTTTGTTAGTTCTAACGTCCTTTTATGCTATATAGGCTAATCGGACGATGCTACATTGGGAGTCTTAAATTTTGCCTATCCAGGTATAATTAGGATAGGGATCTTTAACGAGTACTTGACGTCGTACAGGCTCGGGACCTCCAGTTTACATCCTATCCGAGGGACGGCATACCTAGCACTTTTTACTCCCATTAAAAAATCCTAGGGCCACTTCGGGACGCGAACCCGCGACCTTTAGTATAGTAGGTTGCCATGCTAACCACTACACCACAGTTGACCCCTTTGTTAATAATGTAATTGATGTTGTTTAGAATTAATTCAAAATTTGGCCAGGAATAAAAAAGTTTAGTAGTTGAAAGGAATGAGCGAAATAGAACCCGCATCTTCCTTTTTAATTTCCCCTGACAGAAAGTGCTCTGTTATGCAAAATTATAAATACCTATATACCCGGAAAAAATGTAATATTTTTTCCATATTCCCATTTAAAAGTGCGTAGAATTAAAAATAAAAAACAATAAATGAAATGAAATGATAAATTAAATGTTAAATTAAAATAACGAGATGAGCCAGAAGCCATAAATTAGAACAGCAAGACAATAAGAAGCCAGAATCACAAAATTAGAAGAGTACTAATCTCCGATTCCTAAGGATAATACATAAGCAATAAGAACTTTAAGTATGCTTCGTGTAATAAGCAAATTTTTCGACAAAATACATAAAAATTGATTTATGTGCCATATGATCACTAACAACATTTGTGAATTCAGTTTTATGTTGGTCTGAAGATTCGAATTCCACATTTTTAAACATTGTATACTTTTTAAGGCCCTTGTTCAGACTAAATCCTGAAATTTATTCCTTGTTTTGCTATTTTTCATTTTTTTTTTTTCGAAAAATAAATGTATATTTTTATTTAAAATTTATCAAAACTTAATAATGTACCACAGAACTACCCACACTCTTGACGGACACCAATGCAGATTCAGGTCTCAATAAGGAAATAGCGTGAGCTAGCCAATCATGTTATTAGCCCAATCAGGCAAAACAGTAATTTACCAGTCGTATCTTAGATGTTGCCGATGACTTATACAACACTTGGAGACCCGCGATCATGAATAATGTATAAATGCCCAAAAAACATTGACATCATTTTTTACTATTATTTTTCTGACCGAAAATATACAATTCAGATGAACTCCTATTACATTGACTGGAACGTTTCTTTAGTAACTCCTCAAGAAACAACATTATCGCCCTTGACGTATATATGCGTCCTGAAATATTTGTTATTTTTATTATTATTTATATATGTATATATAATTATTTATATATATATATATATATATATATATATATATATATTCACGTAGATCCATGTATCTATGACTAATACCTCTGTTGTACGAAAATATAAGTCCCACCAGTTCCAGGGTACAACATATATTTCAAGGACGCATTTATACGTTCCGCCCGGTTAAAGGGTTAAAATCCACTGATTGTTCGTTATTACAAATACAAAGTTTGATGAATTTGAGACAATAGACAATATAGATAAAACGGGTAACAAACTTAAATAAAGTCTAAAGATATAATTGTTAAAAAAAAAAAAAATAAAAAAAAATCTAGTGCTGTGCGCGCATCACGTAAGTTTCACCAACAGCACACTACTCAAGTACTTTGAATAGAAATACTTATATCAAGATGTGAGGAAATGCGAGTAGAAACAAAAGCGTGAGTTAGCAGAACTCCGTCCTTGTACTCGTATTTTCTCTTGCAATTATATGGAACACTGTAAGCCAAATTAATAGAATTTCAAACGTTGTTTGTTATGTAGTAATTAGTTATCGTTAGATAATTATACAATGTATATAATAATGCATACAAAGTATATAAGATAATGCATACTATGTATATCTTTGACGTATGTCAACTAGATCCCGTCTGTCTGGACAATTGTTCAGCCCCCGGTACTTCGCTACAATGTGGCGAGACCTGGTGGGAGGGATCACAGAAGAGAAAGATTCGATCACCGCTGGTACGACCCCACGGTTAGCTCAGTGGTAAGAGCGCTGCAACGTAGATGCAGAGGATAATAATCTTTATTATTACTTAAGAGCTTTTTCAAAATGTTAGATAATTCCACAGTATTCTTCAACTTTTGAGAACATCAAAAGCTAATTTCGTAAAATTCAGCAATATCCATGCCCGCAATTATTTGGGCATAATCTTATTCAGACTTTCTTAGAAAAGGTTGCCGTGATTCTCCCCTACCATGTTTCTCCACAATATCCAACTCTTTTAAAAGAATAAAATTATTTCCGACCAAACTGATTCCGTGACCACAGTTATCTGAATAAAAGGTATTTGCATAATGCAGAAAGGGGGGCCTGCTAGACGGTAGAACAAGATAGGAACCGAATAAGTATTCATAACCTATTTAATATCTGAGTAGCCCGAAACAGTATATTGATGAAAAAAGCACGAAGAATGCAAAATGCTTTGGAAATATTTTACTGATCCGGTTATTACGAAGTTTAACTATTACGACTTCACTGAATCCATACACAGCATTGCGCTGTCTATAATGGCGTGGTGATATAGAACAGTTTTTATTCTTTCTACCGTAGCGGCTCAGCTCAGGGAGTAAGGCACTGCGATACTAATTATGAGCTCCCCGGTTTCTACACACTTTCATGAGGATTGCTTCGAGCAACATTTCCTGCCCCTCTTAACCTCCTCGCCTTCATAATATGAGATACGGACCAGTTTTCATCAGCAGTTTTTTGTTGGTCCTTCTCCTGCATTCATTAGTACTCTGATCCCAGATCGCTTCGTTTACCCTATAATATATAAGGATATACTTCTTTAGAACCACACTTGTTCTAGCGCGCTAGTTAGTTCAGGTTTAACAAGTGTATAAAAGAACTGGTGTTATCATTGCACTGTACACCCTTAATATATTGTAATAAAGATCTCATATAAAAAATTTTGTTTAAACTTGATTGAATAATTGTGAAATTTATCTAGTTTCAAAACATGATCGAAACACGCCATAAGAATCGCTATTTATGTGACTGTTACAAAAGACAGCTTCTAGACCATTTGGTTCTCAAAAAATAATCATGAGGTTAGGCCAATCAGTTGAAATAAATTCCATAAGTAGATATAAAGGTGTATGACATTATTTTGCACATACAGCCATGCTAAAGACCTCATTAGAAGTTTCTACTTTTGATTCACATACTTGTGACCTATTACCTATACAACTAGATGTCATATGATAAAAGGTTAAAGCGCAAAGATAGCCTACCGAAGAAATGTGTGCCATAAGTGAGTCCAATATCTATCGAAATACTCCCGAACTTTTGGTTCAGGCGTTTCCAAAAAGGGTCTATGAGTCCATCAGTTGGACCCAGCTCAAATCGCCCATCCGTCGTTGATGGCGATCTTCTTGAATGTGAGATCGAGGACTCACGAGCGACATCTCTGGTTTTATCGGCCGGAGTGAAGGTTCTAATGCCACAGTGGCTTTACATCTCAGAATCTATATACATACATATACATATATATATATATATATATATATATATATATATATATATATATATACATTTAATTTAAGACCAAGGTCCATTGGCGGATCCAGGGGGGGGGACTATGGGGGCTGCAGCCCCTCCCTTTGTAACATTTTTCGTCATTTAAACATATAATTTGACTTTCCTTAATGAAAGGAAAAGTAAGTTAAAGAACAAATAATGTGCAGAACAAGTAGAATTTCAGTTGTGGGAAAGGGACATAGAGGTTAAAAACTGATTAGCAGATCCAAATGAAGGGCTGTAGGGCTGCAGCCTCCCCCCTTTACGATCGACTGGATCCGCCCATGCCAAGGTCCGACCCACATTACCTGAAAGAGGTCTAACCCCTCACTGAGTTGATATGCGAAAAATGTTGCTTGAAAATCCAAATTATGACATTGTTAAAGTACTAGATATAAAGTTAATCAAGTTAACCTCTAGAAAGAATATTTATTACTGAATATAATTCGAGTAAAAAACAATCACATGGTTATATGCCATAGAGATTAAACAACAATTCAATCGTATATAACATTATATAACATCTCCCTCCTCAAAGATTGATCCTGGCCGGTGGGTGGACGGCTCTGCCGCTTCTGGTCCTGTAGATCCTTCCATCTTCTGCTCTTCCTTCGCCTTCCCCAGCTCCTCGCGCCTCGTCTTCTTCATCTCCCTTTTCCTCTTTCCCAGCTGGCAGGATATGTCACTGGTTCCTCTCCACCTCACCTCCATCCTCAGTCATCAGCCGATAGGATCGTGGCCGATCCAGTTCTTCCTTGACTGTTCCTGGAGTCCAGCTTGACCCCGGAGACTTCTGGAACACCACCTGCTCACCAGGACAGAACCCTTCTACCTTCCTGCTTCCCCGGTCGTAATACTTCTTGCTGACTTGTTGTCGCATTCTCAGCACCGCTTTCGTTTCCTCAAGGTCCTTGGTTTGAGGCTTAAGCTGTTCTTGAGTTCTAGGAATAACTCCCCTCAGCTCCCTGCTCATGAGTAGCTCCGCCGGGGCAGGGAGATCTGTGCTAGGAGTATTTTTGAGCTCCAACAGGCACAAATACGGATCATTCTCGCTTTCCAGGCACTTCGTGAGGCTTTTCTTGATAGTTTGTACGGAGCGTTCTGCTTGTCCATTGGCCTGCTGGTACTTTGGGCTCACCAAAGTCCTCTGAAACCCCAGGACTTGGCAAACTCTAAAAACTGGCTCGATGAAAATTGTGTCCCTTGATCTGCAATCACTTCAAAGGGGATTCCATGTCTAGCAAATACTTTCTTCACCTCAGATATTATTGTCCGGCTTGTAAGGTTGGGCAATCTAGAATATTCACAAAATTTGGAGAAATAATCCACTATGAGATCAACCAATCTAACCCTTTCCATGTGAAAATGTCGATCGCTACTTTCTGCCAAGGTCCCTCCGGTAACACCATTAATACCATTGGTTCTTTCTGCTTTGAATTTCTAAATTTCAAACAAATATTGCATTTCTCTATTAACAAACAAATATCATTCCGCATACCTGGCCAATACAACGCTTCCCGAGCTCTTTGAAGACACTTATCCCGACCATGATGTGCATAATGGATCTTGCCCAGCATTTCTTTGCGTAAGGACCGAGGAATTACAATTTGTTGACCTTTAAAAACTAACCCCTCGTGTACTGACAATTCATCCCTCAAAAACTAATATTTTTCTACGAATGAATTAAAAATATTTTCTTGACATCCTTCAGCTAGCCAACCCATTAGGGTCTGAAGTTCCTCATCGTTCTTGGTTTCTTCTTTGATTCTAGCCAATATTCTATCACATACCGGAAGGTTCTTCACTATAGCTAAAACGTAAGATTCTAATTCCTTTGAGAAGTAGTCCATGTCATGTTGGTTCTTCAGAGGAGCTCTGGACAACGTATCGCTAACGGTCATCTTCTTGCCGGGAACGTATCGTACCGAGACGGAGTATCGTTGGAGGCGGAGCATCATCCTTTGAAGTCTTGGCGGACAACTATAAAGAGGTTTCTGGAAGATGGCTTCAAGAGGTTTGTGATCACTCTCCACGACAAACGGCCTACCATAAGAATACATGTGGAACCGCTCGCATCCAAATATCACTGCATATAACTCCTTCTCAATGTTAGCATACCGCTGTTCAGTTACGGTTAAAGACTTTGCATAAGCCACCGGATGGCCATTTTGAAACAGGACCGCTCCTAAGCCTGTCTGCGAAGCATCAACCGAAATCGTAATAGGCAGACGGGGATCATAGTATGCTAATACTGGTGCTGTTGTTAAGGCCGACTTCAACCGATTCCATGCCTGCTCCTGAAAGTCTTCCCAATGCCAGGCCACCTTCTTCTGCAGCAACAACTTCAGAGGTTGGGCGAGGGTCGCCAAATCCTTAATAAATTTTCCCATATAACTTACCAAACCCAAAAACCTCTCCAAATCTTTTCTATTTGCCGGCCTTGGCATCTCTACTATCGCTTCAACTTTCCTAGTATCTGGACTAACTCCCTCTGCACAAAACTTTTGCCCCAAATAGGTTATTTCAGTCAATCAATCCTATTTTACATTTTTTCTAAATTAAACTTAATGCCCTCAGACTCAGCCCTTCTCAGCACATTTTCCAAGTTTCTATCATGTTCTTCCCTGGTATGCCCAAACACCAATAAATCATCAATGAAAGTTTTTACTCCATTTAAGCCCGCAAAAGCCTCCTTGTACCGCTTGTGAAACTTTTGCTTGGAGCACCGAACCGCTTGGAGCACATGAAATCCCAAAAGGCAACCTCAAAAATTTGAATCGTCCCCAAGTACTCTCCTCATCTAGCTCCAGGTGCCAGAAGCCTGCGGTAGCATCCAATGAGGAAAAGTACCTAGCACCATGCACGTCACTAGCGATCTCGTCTACAGTGGGCAGTTGATAATGCTCCCTCTTAATGGCCTTATTTAAATTTAAATTGGGGTCTATATAGAGCCTAACATCCCCGTTCGGCTTGTACGCGATTACCAGAGGACTAACACAGTCGGTGGGCTCAGACACGGGTTCTATAACACCCTCCTTTTCCATGCGCTCCAACTCTCGCTTCACCTTATCTTGAACCGCAAAGGGGATAAGTCTTGGGGTGTGCACCACCGGCGTAGCACTAGGGTCTATCGTAATGTGACACTTGCCGGAGAGCTTCCCAAACCCACTGAAGAGCGTAGGGTATAAGCTGGCTAAATTTTCCTTAGTGATCTCGTCTACCCTGGCTATGAGACCCAGTGCTACCGACGAGTTCAACCCGAGAAGCGCTATGGAAAAGGGCGTATCTAAAACCTCAAACTCAAGACGCTTGATAGAACCTTTATAGGAACAACTGAGTTTACAGGTCCCTATCACGTTCAGCTTACCTACCCCCTGAATACGTAGACAACCTTTTGATAGACTTTCTACAGGTGACACCTAGCCGAGAAGCTATCTTATGGGGAATGATGTTTACCTGAGCTCCGTTTTCTATCTTAAAAGTAACGCTCTTGCCTTCCACCTTTAAATTAACTTTCCACTCACTTTCTAAGTTATCTCCCATAGAGAATACCTGGCGAAGAGGTACATCATCACTATCTCTAACCTGGGCTTCATGATCGACCACATTAATTTCTGATTGGTTGCATTTCCTAGCAAAGTGATTCTTTTTCCTGCACCGGCTACATAACTTGCCGAATGCAGGACACCTCCCAGCCAGGTGGGATAGGCCACAAAATCTGCAGTCCTCTATGCTAACCTTAACAGCTGTCTTACCCTTTGCCTCAATTGATGGAGTCTTTGGTTTTACGTATAATACCTCCTTCCCAGTTATCTCTTTGTTCCTTTCCCGAGAAGCTATAACAGATTTACATTTTGCTACAGCGTCATCTAAACTAATGTCCTTATCCTGTAGTAACATGGTCCGTAGAGGCTCGTCCAATAAACCTGATATGAGTCTAGCCAAGATTAAGCCATCTGAAAGTCCCTGAAACTCACATTTCTTAGCCTGGGACCTCAACCTAATCAAATATTCATCAATTGATTCAGACTCTGACTGACTACAGATAAAAAACCTGTACCTCTCAAAATTTAAATTTTTTTGAGGTAAGAAATATGTATCCAGGACCTTGATTGCTTCGTTTACAGTACTATATTTCCCAGGTAAACTACTAAGTATATGGAGTCCTCTCTCACCTAGTATCATCTTGAATATGGCGTACCTCCTCTTCTCTGAATAGAGGTCCTCAGCTCCTATCGCCTCGAAGTAAGTCAGGAACCTCTCTCTGAAGGAGATCCATTCTCCAGCCGGGTCCTCGCCCCAGCTCAGTTCTCTCGGAGGCGGTACTATTGATTCCATCTTCGGATTCCCTATAAATTTCTCCGACTATGGCTCAGCTTTAAGACTGCGCCATGTTAAAGTACTAGCTATAAAGTTAATCAAGTTAACCTCTAGAAAGAATATTTATTACTGAATATAATTCGAGTAAAAAACAATCACATGGTTATATGCCATAGAGATTAAACAACAATTCAATCGTATATAACAGACATGTTCTAGAAAAAAAAAAAAAAAACGCGTGACGATAATTATATATATATATTTTAAATACCCTAGCAAACATAAGCGATGGGTGCAGCCAGGTGAAGCTCCCCAATCGGAGGATCGCAAATATGGATTTGGGAAGATAATGATGCTTTTTTTTTTTTTTTTTTTATGGAACTTCGAAGACGTTTCTTATTTTGATCTTATCCAAGTTGACCAATACAGCTTTGAGCAGTGGTTACGATAATATAAAAATTGGACGTGGAAAGTTGTTTTCCAAAAACAAAAAAATAGGAGGGGTACCAACAAATATTTAATAGGTCACGGAAAGATGGGTGAAAGTAATGGACTTTACTTTAAAGATTAGTATTCAATAACGTTTAAAATATGAAATCTAAAATAAAACTATAATAATAAACCAGGACTTTTGTGATATGGCCTAGTATTACAATTCACTAAGTAGAATAAAAAAAAAAAAATTATATCCAAATAAACCCTGGAGAAAGATGAGTTTACGCTGAAAGCTTTGGCGGGAAATGAGAATTAAAACATTGAATTGAATTTGGATATGAAAGGAATCGTTGGTAGATTTAAAGAAGGAGTGAGTCAGGCTGGGAAAATGTTTCCAAAGAGGATTTGCAAGGACTTTAAATTAAACACACCTGCCTCTCTATAGATGGTTTTCGCTGATTCTTGCCAATACCCGACAGGGACTTCATTTATAATACATTATTACTATATGCAAGCTCTTTTTATATAGAAATAGTGATTTGTGCCCTCACCTCTCAATATGCCCACCTCCTCTGGATCCACTATGTAATCTTCACTATGTAAGCACTTCAATCACTACTATGTAATTTGTATAAATAAAAGTTTGAACCAGCACTGGAAGTAGGTTCCAATATCCCACAATAGCCCCTGGGAATTCTCCTATTGCTATTCTTCCATTCTTTGTCCATCATAGTATCAAAAATGAGTGGACTAAAGTGACAGATTTTCTATTACTAACTTCAAAAGAAAAACCTTTAGTAGTACATGTTCATAAACATTTTGCCTTAAATAATTTTTACATAACTGAGGTTAAAGAATTGTTAAATAAGTTTCAAAATTAATTACTAATAAAAAATGAATGAGAGGCATAAAAGGTCAAAAATATATTAACTTTATTGCATTTTAGGGATTCCCTATGCCGAACCACCAATTGGCTCCTTACGATTCAAAAAACCTCAGACTGACCCCTGGCCTCTATGGGGTGGAACAAGGGATGCAACATATTTTCGCCCTTCTTGTAAACAACCTATGAATAAGATAGAGAATGGAGATAAGCTTGGTTTAATTGAAAAATTACAAAAACCTATTGAATATAGTGAGGACTGTCTTTACCTTAATATTTATGTTCCTGATGGTGAGTAATACATTTTTACATGAATTATTTGGTGAGAATGTTAATGTCAAGAGAGGATTACTATAATTATGCATGTACTGATGCACCATTTTTCAATGCGAAATTAATATTTCAAAAATAACCTAAAAAAATAGATTTTAATTTGTTCAATAAACTCTTTCAAACATAACAATATAAATAAGTAAAATAAGAATTTTATGTGAACCCAAAACTAAGAAATGGCCTATGCTACAATTATATAGTGTGTGAATATACATCTGACAGCCACTTTTTTTCTTGAGAAAAAAAGGTTTTTAGAACTGTTCTAATAAAAAAAAAAAAAAATAATGAGGTGAAGTAATGCTCTTGTAATACTACAATTAACGATTCAATTCTATAATTACTTAGACTTCGATAGCTATTAAGTTACTAGCAAGTTTGTTTGATAGGATTTCAAAGTAAATTTATTATCTTTCCTTTTTTGTAAACAATAATGTAAGACTATGATGGATGTAGATTATATATACAACCATTATTTTCTTGTTTGTTTTTTAATTTCACTTACTGTTGAATATCTGATTAACAGTTACTGTAATATATTCTTTTTTAAATAGTTGTATAAGATTAATAAACATATGGGTTTAAACAGATTTTTCAATTTAATTAAGTTAAATTTTATTGCCTAATAAATAATATTCATTTTTCTGACTTCTTTAGCTTTTCCCAGTTCAGAGCATCTTGGTAAAATTTATATCACCTATTATACATAAAATAATATAAACCTATTATACATACATACAAAGTGGGGTAATACCCTTCACTACAAGGAAAAAACCTGTTGATTCAGTGTGATCTTGGTCATCACCTTCTTGGACAAGTGCTGACCAAGAAATAGTACTTCCTTACGAAGTATAGAATCATAATCTTTCATGAGTTATTGTGATATAGGTTTTTTTTCATAATAAATATAGTGAATTTCACCAACTAACATTTGGATCATTCTTTATGATAGATTTTCTACACCACATTATAAATAATCCTAATCGGAATTTCTGCAGTACTGCTTTTTAAAGATATTGAATTATGTGGGGTAGAGAGAAAAAGAAATTTTAATAAAGTTCTTGAATTTGATTTGTTTGAAAATGAAGACCACAAGATATTAGTAAATTGCAACATGTTTCCCTATTTCAGAAGAGGGATAACAAAGAATGCCAGAATCATCCGGACATATGTCTGTTAAGCATCCAGAGTAAATGGAAGAGAAGTATAGGTTTAGAGGAAACAGGAGATGTAAATTTAATCTGAAAAAAGCCAAGGGACTCGATGTTGTCTTCGCAATAAGGAACTTATCTGTTAAGCTGAGTGAGATAGAGATGATACCAAAGGACTGAATTTGGCAATAATGTATCTTTATGAGAACACTCTAAATACAGTAAGGACCTCTAATTGTTGGCCAAGAGAGTTCACTACCAATCTGAGGATGAGACATAGTTGCAGCTCAAGCTCAAGCTCTCTCTATTTGTAGCTCAAGGTCTCCTCCATTTATTATAATTTAGTGTTCTGCTATTTCTCAAGTTAACGCCCAGATATTAGAAGTTCCCACCCAAGAATTAGATACTTGTAACCAGCTACAAGTTTTTGATGGCTTTTCCCAATCGTTCCTTATCAATAGAAGTAACCATATTCATAATGGAACCATAAAAATGAGCCTTGGAGTTGAAAAGTTTATTAAAGAACAATGTCTCTGGTTTGGACATGTTTGAAAAATAAACAATAATCAAGACACAAGGGAAAGGTTGAAGAGAGAGGATCCAGAGGAATATGGAATGAGAAGTTCGGGAATGTTTTGCAAGAAAAAATCTGAAATGGGACAGGCTAAATGAACTGGATGTTCCATGATAAAATGGTTATTTTGTTTGTAAAAGTTGATGAATATTTCAAATAACTTTTACACTCCAATAAATGATGTATTTGTACAGAACTGTCCTTCTCACACCCTTCCTCCTTTTTTTGGTCTTTCCAATATCCATCGGTACTAGTGAAAATTTTCCCTTCAAGCTTTGATTATGTTTGATTTTAATTAGTTTTTTACTCTTTCATTTTAGTTTCCATTTAATCTTTCCAAAGCTCCCCCACAACCGATAACCACTGCCCCAACTCTTTCCGAGAACTAACCACGCGAGCTGATTAGCTGTTGCATAGGTAAATTTTCAAAATATCTTTATTGTGTAGGTGCACACTTTCCCTTTTATATACAATAAAGACAATTATATCTTATATCATAAGATATAATATAATTACAATATATCTCCATATAGATTTAGATTGTTGAAAATGTGTGTGTGAGTTGAGTTAGGGTATTAAAAATTCTTTCAGAGGTCTCAATGTTTTCAATAACCCACATCATTTCGCTAAATTTGATTCCCAAACAAATTGTGAAATATCTAGGAATAAAATACCAGTTTGAAATTCAGCAGTTCAATTCCTGTTTCCATCTTAAGTATCCGAATTTCTATTCACTGTAATATTTATATAACAAATCAAGTAGACTTAGGAAAAATTGCTCAATAGTGTAGCCATTTCTAAAGGCTTTACAGACTCTCCAACAGCTCCAAATGGGAAGACTAATATCTATATTAGAGTTAGTTTAAATGTGAAATGTCTAAGGTAGAACCCAGTAACAGTAAATAGTTTTTACATACAATAATTTTGAAAAAACTGTTTATAAATCTACTATAATTAGCATAATATTATAAATTTTGGTTGATCAGAATCATAATATTGTACTTTCATCCATTTCGATTTCTTTTTCAAAAATCTGAAAAAATAATATTTACTCCTCCAAATTTGATTATAATTATTGTTATTGTTACAAACTGGTGTATAATAATTATTATGGGAGTTGAAAAAATTGTTCATAAAAATCGTAAGATAATATGCAAAAATAAAAAATTAGAAAACAGAATGTATTAAAAAAATTATTAAAATAAAAACATTGGCCAACTAACCTGATTTAATTCAAATATATATTAATTCATTTTATATCACCTATAACAGGAAAATGACAAAGGGAATATTAATAACCTGTTATAATATAGAATATTTTCTCTATTTATTTTAATATGTTCTCCCATAATAATTAATTTTCTCAGCTTATTAATTTTCACTGTTTCGAAGATTCTTTCCCTATCATTAGGAATATAATGATGTTGGTAAAAACATATAAATACCTTCATGGTTTTTGTTTTGTTATTGAGATCTTACTAAGTGATTTTTAAACAAAATCATTGTCTTCATTAAAAAAGAACATATGTGCTGATAAACTCTTACTTTTAAAATATAGGGGCAGAAATACTAAATTATAAATTATTTATTTTCACTGAGTAGATTATTTCAGGAATATGCATTTTCAGAATTACAATATATATAATAAATTGTAATTTATTTTAGTATTATTATGTTTGCAACAATAACTCTATGAGTTTATCATTTTAAACTAATGGCTTCATATTGTAATTCACTGGTAAACCTTTATATCAAATAACGATAAAAAAAGTCTAATATATGTTTTTAATAGATCATCGTGAAAGAAATTATATTTATTTAAAACAATGTTAAGGTGCCCCTAAGCAATAACAGTGGCTTTAAGCAAGATGTACGACGGCTGATTTGAGCTCTAAGTACCATCCTCATTACTATAGAAGGCATATCTAAAGAAAATTGTTAATTTGAAGATGATACAATATGCAGTAGTGAAGTGGGGTAAGTTCCAAAGATGTTTTAGTTCTTAGCCATTATAATTATTTGTAGCTGCCTCAATTCTTCTACTGGTGGCGCTAAATAATATTATCTTTAAAAATAATAAAGAAACCTATGACTGTTCATAAGTTTTTATAAATTTAAGAAAAGTTCTAAAAACCTTCCTGAGCATAAAAAGCATAGGCCATTAAAATGTAATTGAAACATAATTAAAAAAAAAATCAGGTAGGAATTATTAATTTATAAAATATCATCATATATATGCACATGCATGGGATGCACTCTTATGAAAGAATTGACACTAAATACATTTTAAAAATACTCAAAATGTTTATAGAGGAGAAGTTTGAATAATCACCATTAATAAATCAATGGTGGCATCATTTTTTTCATGTTTGGGAGAAAATAATATTTTTCTTGAATTTAATAGGTATTAAATTTAAAATAATTTTCGGAATTGTTAGTTCCTGACAATAATTTATTCAGAAGCAAACTAACAATAAAGGGATTAAAAGCATTTGAGGCTTAGATTTTGATTATTGTCTTATTCTAAAATGGAGCTATATAAATCTAATATAAAGTGCCACCAGTAGACATTTACTGAAGGAGCGAACGTCATTTCTTAAAAATTTAATAGTGTACAGTCAGTGATTAGATATAGGTATATCTTTAAAGATCATGGATTCCTGGGAAAGTACTTCTTGAATTATTTTTGTCATCATTTAAAATTAAAACCCATACATTAAATGTTTTCCATAATTATTATCATGATCACAAGCATTCTTCATCTACTGCTCATGTGTGAGGTGTCTTCTTGTAAAGCCTGGATCAAGTTCCATGGTCCTTCTCCACCATTTCTCTCCTCCTGTTTAGTGGTGTAATATGTTGTCCTGAGTTGACAATTATTATCCATAGTGAAACCTGTCCAAAGCCACTTGAGGCAATATTCATCTACATTCTTTTCTGCTATTTCGAAAATCAGGTGTGCTCTTATCATTGTCATTTCCTTGCATGCTTTGTGGTTACAGTCAATTATTTGTAAGAGGAAGTTAATATGGGGAGAAAAGTAGGTTTTTAAGATTTTAGTTCGATGTTCTTCAAGGCTTCTCATTTTCATAGAAAGTTTCTATATACATTGCATCAAATTTTTCCAGCAGATATCACTCTCTCTTTGATTTCATCATTTGTGGTTCCATTCTCGATCAAATTGGGCTTTAGATGCTCAAAACTTTTAGCATGTTTGATTAACGTATCCTTTAATCTTATCACTCTATTTTCTCACCTGCACATGTCACCTTCTTTTCTTAAAGGATTTATCTCCATATGAATCTTTTCTAATTCAGCTTGGGGATCCCTATAAATATTATATCCTAGAATCATTATGTTTAAAGTACTTTTCACTAATGTCAAGGACTAATATTATAAACTAAAATTATTATTAATATTAATAAACTAATATCTGTGTCAAATCAGTCACTGATTTAAATTTAAAGAAAAATTCCTAGTAATGATTGAATTTTTGCTGTGATAAATTCAGTTCATAGATTTTGAAAAGAATTTTAAATAGGCATCAATACTTGTTCCACAGTTGATAAAATTGGTTGTTGAGCCATCATTTGTATTAAAAAATTCAACCAACTTCCACTAATCTATAACTTTGTTCACTGTTCATTTTACATTTGAGTGTAGTAAGTATGCATTTTCAACAGAATTTTGGATATGTATATTAACTTTAACTTAATTTAAAATGTGTGTATATATATATATATATATATATATATATATATATATATATATACATATATATATATATATATACATATATGGTACTTTTTTTTTCAGGTAGACCACCACCAGGAGATTGGTCAGTAATTATATGGTTTCACCCAGGTGACTTTAGTACAGGCACACCAAGCATATGGGATGGTTCTACTTTAGCCATAAAACAAAAGGTATCAGGTGATAAAAGCCTAATATTGTATTACAGATTTCTTCAGGCCCTGTCAGGTCAAAATTTATTTTAGGTGGACCCACAGAATAAATATCAACCTTCCCATCCTGTTTAGAATATAAAAGGTTATACTTTGTGAATGATCCCCATCCTGTATTACACATGGTCAGATAGGGTATGATAGAAAAACATTTTAATTTTGTAAAATACTCTCAGATCTGTACATTCATATCATCAGGCGGAGGGAGGGGGTGGTAGTTTGAGAACCTCTGCTTTAGGGGGTCAGAAAAATATATACACCTAGGACCTAAGTGGTCTAGGTACCTCACTAGCAAAAAAAACAAATATAAACTTATTTCACAGCAAACCTAATCTTTTTTTTTGTACCGATATTAATTAAAGGGACAACGTATGTTCGGACTTTTTTCACAGCCTAATCTTTTGAGTGTATGTTTTTTCTGTGATTTATTTATTTTTATATACATTTAAAATAACCCAAAAAAGTATTGACCCACAGACTGTAACTCCCATTGCAAATTTATTTAATTTTTATATAGTAAGATTACAAATGAATTGCTAATACTATAATTAATTTAAGATGTGAGGAACAAGTCTGAATAAAAACCATAATATCCAATTTCATTATTTCAGGTAATAGTTGTAACAGCATCTTATCGCTTGAATATCTTTGGGTTCATGGCAGCAATAGATGAAGAAACACCAGGAAATCTCGGCCTGCTTGATCAAATAGCAGTAATGGATTGGGTGCAAGAGCACATAAAATATTTTAATGGATCCAAATATGATGTCACATTGTGGGGTCATAGTGCAGGAGCTGTGAGTATTTCATTACACTTACTAACAGAACTCTCAACAGCAAAGTTCCATAAAGCTATTTTAATGAGTGGCAATTTCTTAAGCTCAATGCCTGAAAAAAATCCATTAAGTATAGCAAACATAGCTGAGCAGGTAAATTGTGGTAAAGATGCAATTAAAATCACTTTACAGAAATGTCTTGAAAATGTTGATACAGAAGATTTGCTAAAAATTGCTGAGGGTTATTCATGGGGACCAGTACTGCCTGATCAAAATAAGAACCTAATGCCAGTTTTCCTAGCACAAAATCCAGAAACACTTTTGATTGAAAGAGAATCAGTTTTGAATAGTGTTCCTATAATGATGGGTTATACTAATAATGAAGATGTACCAATTATTGATATTAAATCAGAGTTAGAATTTCAAGACATTATTAAAAATATGACAGAAGATAATGTCATAATAGAAAATAGAAACATAAATGCAGACAATGAATCTTGCAATAATGATTTATTGACAGAATCTGTGTTATTTTTTTACACACCATCTCCAAGTTTAGAAGATAAGAAGATGTATTTTAATGAATATTCAAAACTATTTATAGAAAAGAAATATGGTTCTACAACCTTTCAATTGGGAAAATATACCAGTAAAAAAAATGCAACTTATATATACAGATTCGACTACAAATTGAAAACTGTAGGACTGGGAGAAACGAAAGAATATCCTGGTGTTCCTCAGCAACATGAATTACCATTTTTTTGGGGAATGCCTTATTGGGCAACATTATCACCACAGATAACTTGGAATAGTCAAGATAAAAGAACTTCGGATATTGTTATGGGTTTCTTAGGCAATTTTACAAAATATTCTAGACCAGTGGAATCAAAGCGCAACATGCAATGGGATGCCTTAGATATGTCAAATCCTAATATTTTTATAATTGATAAAATTCCTAATATGAGTGATAGTGAAACATTTGATTATAAATCCTTATCATTTTGGAATGATTATTATCCAAAATTAAGAAATCAAATAGAGCATTGTTGCAGTTTAATTAGTAAAGCTAGCTATTTTTCTCCAGTAAAAGCATTACTATTCGTAATATATATTTTTTATATTTGATGAATATAGAAATGTTATATAAATGTACATAAGAAAAAGTGTAAATATATTTTTATAGGGTTAATAAGCAACACATTTAAAATTGAACTGTAAAAAGAAAATTTGTAAAATGTATAAATATGTAAATAACAATGTTAATATTTTATTGTAAAAAAATATGTAAATACTTTTAAATTGTGTAAAATAAATTGTAAACAAATTATTATTTTCATTTTTAATTGTGATATATTAGAAGATATAGATAGATATAGGAGTGGAGGATTTAAAACTAACCCATTTCTTCTTCAATCTATTTCTGACTTGTTTGTCAGTCCTCATATTTTAATTTTATGCTCTTTCAATAAATGTTTTATTTTTGAAAATTGGTAAAATCACATAATATTTTAGGTTTTTTTGATCCTAAATTTTCATTTTGATTTATGAAATAAATGTTTTGGAAATTAATAATATGCCTATATAAATAAAATAAAAAAAAAATGTTTCCTATGGTACAATTCTCTAATATAGAATAAAAAAAATTTATGAAGTTTGAAATGACTTCAGGTTTAAACATTAATTTCTCATGTTTAAAAAATCATATTTAATTCTTCCCGTAATGTGTAATGTTCTTTTTATAGGCATGGGGAATCCGTAGCGTTGACCATGAAACCTACTTGGTCACAATGCATATTTTAATATACCTAAAATTTCTGGTTATTAAAGGAAAAAACTTCCATCTCAGACAATAGTGTTATCCTATTCCAAAATTTACTGAATTTCGGGGCTAAATACATTCTTTTAGCTATTTGTCATTTTTTCTTTTTTTTTTTTAGTATGAATTATCTTTGTTGACTAAATATGGAAGATAATATATAAAATAAACCATATATATTTAAAAATATGCATAAATATGTTAAAAAAAAATAATAATAAAATAAAGCATTATTTGCTCCCAAATTGTATGAAACAAAAAACTTGCTGTCCACCAGGACTCTAAAAGGCTTAGACAGAAATATGTAAATAAATCCAGATCATAATTATATGGCTAATGAAACTAATAGAAATGAAAGTAATAAAATGAAGCATAACTACATTGGTACAGGATATGCATAGTGATTGATGAGTTAATATGAAGGAGAAAATTAATCAAAGCATGGGGGAATATTTGGAGAGAAATGAGGGTAAGAGGTAGTGGGTATCAAGATAAGGGTGCAATTAATGATTTCATTGTTGGGTTAATGACAGCTTATTACTTTATTTTAGGTTTATATGAGATATAAGAAATAAAAATGCAGTCAAAAATTACAAACATGAAAACTGTAAATAGGATATGTCGTCTATATTTATTGAGGTGAAAGAAAATTTCTGAAAAACTCAGTTTTGTAATTTTTAAAATTTTTATTATATTTGTCAATAAAATACGTTTTTAGAAGAATAAAAATAACAAAAAGCAGGTAAAAAATAAAATAATAAATAAAAATATTCAGATTTTGGACTCTTTCTTTACATTTTTTCTAATATACTCTGTGATATGAACCCCTACAGCAACAATTAGTTTTCATTATAAAGATTACACTGCGTATATATAAAAACCCAACATAATAAACAAAAATGATTTCTAACATGTTCAGTACAGAGTCAACCGCCAGTGCTTAGCCTTGATCGTAATCCAGAGATAGAGTGATTCACCATTGGTTTGCCAGCCTTCTCACTCAAAAATGGTTCTCTTTTATCAAAACCTTCAGACATAAAGTCATAGACAACGTACATTTTCTAGAAACCTTAATGCATCAGATGAAAGACGAAGATGAAATATAATCGGGATACCCTAAAATGGGATATTCCCTGATTATAATATTTTAAGTGGAAAAGAAAATGGTTGTGGACTGTATTTTTGTTCTGACATTGATTAACTGAACTGGTTAGAAATACATTATTGAACGTACCTTTATTTATACAGATTAGAGCATTAAATAATAAATAAATGCCGGGCTGCTTGCTGGATCATATGCTACTACATATATTTCCCTGAATTATTGCTGTTTCTTAGGGTGGCAAAACCATCTCCTTCTCTCTCCCCCATCTTCGCCCGCATTCTGTTATATTGAATTAGTTCATGGTGGGTGGAAATGACACAAAGAAAAAAAAAATAAGTTGCTTATATATGCTATGCAAAGTCCCCCATTCAGACTTCCCTCACTATCTTGCCTTATCACTCATCGTAGGGCGATCATATGGGCAGTGAAACAAAGGCATAACAGCTGGTGGTAGTTTAAATTTTAATGGAAGAGGAACAATATCATTCCTGCCAACTGTTTAATAAAATAGTCCTATAGGGCTTTCAGAGGGCCTCACTCCTGAAATCCTAAGAAACTCGGCACTCTATCCTAGAGATGATTCTTCCTTCTTCATTAAGGCCAAAAAATCGCCAAATTTATATAACACTGATTGCGAGCTTGTTTGCATCAGGGACAGAGCAAACAACATTTTTCATATGAACATGCTTCATTACATCAATTTTTATAAATCATAAAATTAATAAAATAATTTAAATAACAGAATGAATATACTGAGCTCTAATCGGGAAGACTTGGTGTATTATTTTAAGTGCTAATTTAAATAAGAACTTATGGTCTGAAGACATTAAGGTTACAATTGAAATAATATATAGATTACCCAAAGCCATATTTGCAATCATATTTTGGTTGTTTGAGGTACGAGAAAAGGTATGAAGACAAGCTAAATTAACATTATAAGTTTGTAATATTAACTGTATTTATCAGTTTTTAAGCCATGTGTAAATATAAATTAAAATTTGAAGTTTTTTAAACTATACATACATTCCAATCATAAATTATGCACAAATGCAATATTACATTAATTAATATAAAAGACAAGAAAAAAAACATACATTAAGTGAAAAAACAGCAAATTTATATATTTACAAAAACAATGGGAACTTTATTAATTTCACTTTTTTTCCCTCCAAAATATCAGTGGGAGAGGATTGATCCCCCATATTCCTTTTACTGAGACCGCCACTCTGCAGAGACTTATTTCCTATCTTTTAGAATAATAACACCAACAAACCAGATGAAACCTGGTATGCCAATGATAAAGGGAATGTTCAGCATAAGTCTATTGGATACATATTAAAATAACATTAGACTTGTAATGTTCAAAAATATTACAAAAATATATGGAAGTATTTCTTAAATCTACTATACAGTAAACTAAAATCGGAAAAATATCTTAGCTCCTCAAAACATAAAATTCAAAAGAATTAAGGAAATAATGCAGTTAACTGTGAAAATGTATCTTCTGGACCAGTTACACTGTGTCCATAAGTTTGGTCACAACGGAATATTTCGTAGTCATTACCACCTTCACTGGTTTTATCGCCAAAGAAATGTATATGTTTGTAATCCTTCAGAAATTGTAAACAATATCTTTTATCCCAACCTTTAGGGTAAACGTCAAAGCTAATCTGGCCTCCTAAAAATTATAACATGAATTTACAAATGACAAATCTTATTACTAAATAATTACATAAAGGATAAAAGTTCTTTATATAAGTAATATATGAGGAATCAAAAACTCAATATAGAATTCTATCTAGGACATTTTCAGAAGACAAAACTTTCTACGGAATCTCAAACCTTCCTTCGAACTTATATTTTTCTATTAGTTTATCATACCAAAATTATCAACAACAAAAGACATATAGCTTGGTGTTAAGAAAAAACAAAGATACTATTACATAAGACTTGGTTCTATTCAGGACACACCGTTTAGTTTAACAAGATTCATTACTTTTAGAAAACCAGTTTAAACATTTGAGAAACTTACATGTTTTTCGTTACTAATGAAATTTATTGATTCTACATTATTTCTATGCATGGGGTTGGGTTAATACATACAAAATATCACAGGAAAAATATTTATCTTTGTTTTTACATATAATAAGTTGATATACAGTTAAAGTACAGTCACGCACCCAATCAGTAAAAATTAAATTGACAAGATGCAAGTGAAGTTACAACTTTTTTTCTATTTCATAATGCTTTCAAACCCAGCTAATGACTCTGACTCTGACTGAATCTGGAAATTGTGGATTACAACAAAATTTAATTTTATAATTGAAAGATATGTTCCTTTAATAAATCATGAGTATGTGACTCCTTACCGTAACCTTACCCCCTCCTTTTAACATTCATATCAATTGCATATAAATGTGTTTCTTGAAACTAGTAATGATTTTTAGAAATAAATCCAGCCTGTGCCCTATAGATCCCATTATACTACTGAAAAGTTGAGTTTAAGACCTTTTTTCAATAATAAGATGAATAGGAATCGATTGAGATTGTTTGTTTATGGCCTATAACAATTGGAACTTCATTTTCGAATATTAAGCATATAAGTTTCTTCAGAAAACTATGCAATGTCAATTCTGCTGAAGTAGGGTCAGTTAATATTTCTTTATTTAAATCTATAGTTGGGAAAATAGTTATTGAACAAAAGTTAATTTTTTGATCAGATTGGTTTTTCTAGTGGGTAAAACATTTTGAGCAGCACAAAAGTGTTGCCTTATCTCACAAAAGTACAATAAAACAGTTATTTCTTTGTAATACAAAATTTAAAAAAATATTTTTTTTGATGGTTTGTAATTATATAAGTTTTGACTTGGTTTTATGAAAATTGCAATTAGTAGCATGGAAACCGATAATTTTTATTAAATAATATGAATTTAGAAATTATTATTTTGCTGGACACATTGATTCTACCACTTTATAAACTAAATATTATTTATTCTGAAAAAGGGGAAACAAATTTGTCTTCGGCATTTAAGTGCTATCAGGCGATTTCTATGAAAATAAAAACAATCTCATCTTAAAGGATACTTCCTTCTCATTAAACATGAAGATTTTATTCAAGAGCCTTGTTTGAGAAAAATGTGTAAAATATAAAGTATCAAATGCTACTTCTGGAACATCAATTTCAAAGAAAAGGCTGTAGTAATATCCAGTGCATATATCTACCTCAAAAAACCTAATTTTAGTGCCGTACGACTTATTTTTCTTTTTTTTTATATAATATTGTGCTAGTCTGTTCACACACACACACACACACACAAAGTTATAAAACAAATTACCTATACTGAAATCCAAAGGCATTTCTGAAAACTTTTCTCTTAAGTCTTTCACAAATTTTTCACGTATTTTGTGTTTCTTGTCATACATTTCAAAATCTTCTCTTTCTGCTTGACTACATGATCTACCAATGGGGCTAACATTAATTAAACCAGATCGAAATTCAATGAATGTACCTCTTTTTAAAGGTAGTTCTAGCTCTGACATATAACGCAGACAATAGTTGATAAACTTCTGGATATCTTCTTCTCCAATATATTTTTGTATAGACTGAAATTTTTAAAGAAATTAATAAAAATTGCGCCACATGTTAGGAAAAACACAAATAGTACAGAGAATTATGAAATTAACAACTTGTGTAGCAAATATTTCTCCATCTTTC
This sequence comes from Aelia acuminata, assembly GCA_911387785.2. NCBI lineage: Eukaryota > Metazoa > Arthropoda > Insecta > Hemiptera > Pentatomidae > Aelia > Aelia acuminata. Next base: position 18,188,878 of record OU426980.1, read on the forward strand.
AAAGCAACTAAACCATTTTCTGCGAAAACATAATTGAATGACTTCAGCACTAAAAAAAAAAAATATAAAACAATAAATTGACAATAAACACATCAATAAGTAAATATATGACATTAATGATATTCAACTAATAAGAATATCTAACATACCTTCCTTTCCACCAAGCTGTTCAGATATTTTTGATAAATCAGAGCCACCAACAACACCAATATCACAACGTTTCTTTAAGTTTTGAAGTAAAAATTCCAATAAATCTTTGTCTATGACCTATAGAATTTATTAATTATAAAAAAAAAAAAGTAAAGCATAAAAACATTATTAATACAATGAAAAAAATACAAATAAATGATGGCATAAGTGAAGTTTTATCAGAAATAAAATAGCCGTAAATATACATGAATTAATTTATAGGGTAAAACAGTTAATTAACAGCTCTCTCAAATCTATCAAAGCCGAAACTAAAAAAAAATAAACAAATATAAAATCAAGTCTCCTAAATAATACAAGTACCTAAAATTCCTTACAGGATTAGAGGTGTGTGGAGGAAAGAACTTTACTTTCATTATTTATCAACAATTAAAATAATTAGATAATAATGAATAAAATATACAATTTTTAAAATAAAAATATATTTAATAATATAAAACATAGCCAATAAATTGTTACTATAGAAAATTTGTTTAGCTATAAAAATGACCCTCTATGTAAAACCTCAAACCCCAGGAGGCAGATAGGGGTTACCTTCATGGAGGTCACACTCATTGGAGGACTTACATCTAAATGAATAGCCTAATACTAATTAGGACCTAACTTAACTACTAGAGCTAAGAGCTCATTTCATTTGTTAGAGAACAAACAAAGTTAAATGTAGTTTAATTCAAGTAAAAGATATTAAGAAGAATAAAGACAACTTAGCAATTAAGTTAATTTCAATTAAACGGGCAGGGCACGAAATTAGTGGATGTATTCAAGTGTGTCTCTATTGGGAAGGGTCGAGGGAAGCTGTTGGATTAGTTGAAAGGCATTAGCCAGAGACCTGAATCGTTGGCATGCTTAAGTAGAACAACCACAACATTTCTGAGTAACTGAAAACCAATTTTTACAGGAAGCACACCCCAAATGGCTAAACAGCCAAGGGTAGGAGTTGGTAAGCAGTAGAAGTAAGATCAAGAAAGATAATCCAGAAAAAAACAAAAAATAAATGGAATCACTATATCAAAAGTAAACAAAAATACAAGGACACACTAAAATAGAAATTATCCAGTAATTCAAACGAGAAGTAAAAAAACAAACATTGTATGCACCTCTTGGACTGGCCACGTTAACAGAGGTTAGTGTGCTTTCTTTCAAGTACATTCAGGGTAATATTTACCTTAGCTCATCTTCCTTGATGTATTTTTATCTTATTTTTAATAGTATACTAAGATGAGAAATTATTTTGCTCCATAAATCTTGCAATCAGTTCAGAACATTTAATGAACATATTCCTGGAGAGGTAAGTTGGTTGACATAAGTTCCAATCAATTTGCTCAAGATTTGATCCTTGTCCATCCTGCAAAATGGACAACTATCTCAGCAGTAGCAGTTTCAATATATTCTTTAACCGAATTAAATAGATTCAAGTGGACTGGATATTTAAAAACAAATTTCAGGAGTTAAAAAAAAAAATAATAAAATAAAATGTAGGGGAGAGGCGGATTGGTTGGCATAGGGGGTAGGTTGGCCATTGGCTTATAGTTTCCGTCAAACCTGTTGTGAAGGCCCCAACATTGTACCATGAGACCCGCTCGACCTCGGGAGTCTTATCCTGAGTTTTCAATCCGATGCTAACAGTATAGATAAGAGTGTGCTTCATTGATTGATTTACAACATGTAAGTATTTTTTTATATTTTCAGTAAAGTTGATTTAAAGGCATGGAAAAACATTTGACTCCGATTCTGTTCACATAGCTCCAAACTCCTTTGAAAAACCTAACCTTTCGACTAACCAGTTTCTTGTTTGATTGTTCTCCCCTGACCTGGCAGTCATCTTTCATATGATCTTTCCTGTGGGGTTAGTTGGCTCTTTTCAACTTTTTTTTTTTGGCGCAGCAACAATTCACAAAAGCAAGGTAAACATAATCAAAGGTGAAACTACCAATTTTCTTTAGTTCCAGCGAGGAAGATGAGAGCAATTTTTCTTATGCAAAAAGTGACGACAGTCTAAACTTCTATCTTCTTCTATCGTCATTCCATTTTCCCTTAAAAGCTGTTAAAAACCTATTCAAAATTATTATACCATTATAGTGCAGCTTTTAATAACAATAATAACTATAAATAATAACTTGAATGAGATAGCTAAACAACCCCACCTTTTAGGCCAACCTGCCCCACATAGGGGGTTAATTGGCATACTCTGGATTGACGAATTCTTCAATTTTCTATGATCTTAGTATTAAATATTACGTTGTGAAAAAAATACTTGAAGTACTCTAATATTTGGAGTTTACAGTGGTATCAGCCCCATTGGGATTATATTAACAGGAACGACTTAACAATCAAAAAAGTGAAAACTGTTGCCAACCAACCCTGCTCTCCCCTCATAAGAATCATAAACTAAAAAAAACAAAAAAACTTTTTCAATTTAAACCAATGCTAGAGCCAGTAAAATAACTCATATAATTTCAGCAAATGTTATTGAACGAATATGTTTATCATTGAAACCCATTAATAGTAACATAGAATTATAAGTAAAAGTATGTATACATTATATCAAAGATGGAATAAACCAATGGACACACAACTAAATGTATCACTAAGCTAGAAACAGTATCTTAAATTGTTAAAAAGATTTAGGAACTTGGCATGATGCAGAAAATAACAACCTATTAAGTCACAAGGGACAAAACAAAAATTCATTAATACCATATATAATAAATAGCATTCCGAACCAATGTCTATATACTAAGGTTGTGTACAATTAAACTTTTAATTAAATACATAGCATACCTTTCAATATAAAAGAATATCTAACCTTTAAGTTATTCCATAATCCCATTTATTAAATCAAATGAATCATTATATATCTATTGGGGATATAAAGCTCAACAGTCATGTAGTGCCAATATTATATCTATCTAACCTATCAAGGTTACTTCAAAACCCTCATTATTATTAACAAACCTAAAAGCCAACAAATTAAAACTTTTCGTGATTTAAATAATAGATTGGGAGGAAAAAAATCATAAACGAAAACAAACAATCAATTAACCAACAAACTCCACGACTCTTTGTTGATGATTAGTCTGTGCCATGTGTCTTGGTTCCTTGCAGTGACTATCCAATTCCAGAGGGATTTCCAGGTATCATGGGCAAATCTCTCTTGTCACATTAGTTATGGTCTTCCTCTACATACCCATAAATTTCTTAAAGAAAAATTGTCTGTAGACTGGAGTTGTCATTCATTCTCACGCGAAGTCCAGCTCACCTTAACAATCCAAGCCAAACGAATTTGCGTATATTAGGTAGTAAACCGAAGGATGCACTTGAAGGAAAAGGGGTAATATAATTCTTATTTTTTTCTTTGGCACCATTCTTGGCCACCTTCAATTTCACTCGAATTGAAAGGATAAATGAAAATTTACTGTAGGATTTTCTTTCATTCATCAGGATCATCATTTAATACCAGCGATAAGCAAGCTTCAAAAAATAAAAACTTTTGAGGTAAAACATTAGATGTACCAAACTTAGATTACAAGTAGGAATATATATCACAACACATTTATTTTATGGATAAAATGTGTTTGCTTTTTATTTTTTATTTTATTTTTGCAATAATCATTAAAATATATCTTGACAATGTAATGTGATATCAATAAACAGTATGTGGTGCTGAACAGAATTTTGGGCTTATCGTTTCCTCAATAGTAAAATATCATTGATTGATTGAACATAATCAGTAGCATTTTATTGAATAACAACTGGTATACTAAGTACCATTAAAAATTAACACGTTCGAAAACTTTTCACCCAAAAAAATAAAATAAGATATTCAAATGACCACTTTTCTAGAATCAAAAACAAAAAGGCTAGAGAGTTTAGAAAGGTGGGGCAATTAATTACTTTAAGGTAACATTTAATGTATTTAGATTTCAACCCCTTATTAAATATACCTATACAGCCTTATTAAATAAATTAAGGAACAAAGAATGGCTAAAATGTAGGTACACAGATATCATGGTATTGAAAATCATGTTCACATGTAATGACTGACCATAGATAAAAACTAAATGTTAGCAGAATTTTATAAATCAATGCTTCATTAAATGTCACTTTTTCAATTAAAGAGGGGAGAAAGATCAGGATTTTAGGAAAAACTGTGATAATAAGTTAAATTTCCCATTCAATCTCTCTATTTCAAATATCTATGCCACTTCAAAAGACATTAATTCAATAAATATAAAGGAATTTCATTGTTCTTTTCTTTTTAACCTTGATAATTTTCTTTCTTAATTTTTGGTGTTGCATAACTAACCAAAATCTTAGCAGAGAAACGAACAGATAGGTTGCAGAATGTATCCTTTTCATGGATGCTCACTACAAGTTACCCTGCAGTTTGTTTAAGTGCCACTTTCAGCAGTACTTTCAAATACATAGAGTTCTCTGATGATTACTAGGAATTGGAATCAGTTGTCAACAATATAATATTAATAAATTAAATCGATTTTGAAATTTTGGTAAGGCACTGAACTGATGTGCTCAAGGTCCCGAGTCTGAACCTGGCTTGGCAGAATATCTTTAATATTCTGCCACAGATTATCTCTTGGGCCAACCCAGCCTCTATAAAATGGATTCTCTTAATTGAAAAACTAAGAGGGAAAACCCTTTATGGGTTCTAGTCATATATGTTTATGTATTGTTTTTTTTTTAAATTTTGATCAGTTCTCTAGGCAATCATATATTAAGTAAGCTGATACTATTTAAACTTATGATGTGTTAGTAGCTATTATTTATGATATCCTAGCATTGTGGTTAGTGGAATCAGTGGTAATTTTTAGAATAATCCTAAACGGTACAGTGGATCATACATATTGTCAGTCAATTGTGTTTATTACACGAAATATTTCTCAATCGGTCATGTTATGAACTATATGCAATGGATAAGTTGGTTAATGCAGTTATTAATTCAAAGGTTTCCTCGTTATTCTTTAACTCACACTTAGTTAATTTGGCTTTTCATGCAAAGTAAATTCGAGGTAATCATAGCCTAACTGTGGTTTAATAGTCTACCAGTAAAAACACAAGTTTTACTGACTCAGAATTGTGGGTCTCAAATTCTGTCTGAATCTACTATTAATCTAAATTTATGTTAAACCTGACCTAAAATGAATCATTTAAATTTATTGTAGTAATATATTTATTTATTCCAAAACTGGAAAGTACAAGGATTTCAAGTATAAATAAGTCATTACTTTACTTAAGGCCTTAATTCCACTTCTTTCTCATTTAAAACTTAAATAACCACCACTTGTCATAAAATGCACTAAAAAAGGAACATAACAGAAGGATTCCAAAATTTGACATTGTGAAGTATTAAGTGCAGTAACTTAAAGTATAAAAACTGTAAAAGGGTTACTAACATATGGTAACCAAACGGAAATTAAAGGGTCCCACACAAAAATATTTTAGATCTAATATTTAATAATCAATAAAAAATAAATATTTTCAGTTAGTACCAAATGATCACCTTTCGAGGTTTCGTTAAAGTGCCATCAACATCAAATAAACAAATAGTTTTTCTGTCTCCCATATTATTGATAAAAACAAGGATATGTCACACTGTCAAGAATGAATCAACTAACACGTGGAAAAGTGTTATCAAATCTTGATAACCCGCTACAGCTGACAACTAAAAACAGCCGGCAGCAGTGATATATCGATAGGCAATTGTGTAAGCTAAAGAGGTTATAGTTAAATTTAAGGAAAGATCTAAAAAGAAAAAAAGAACAAATGAATTCTGCTCGAAAGTAATTCCTGTAATGAAATCAGAAAATCATTCATTAAAAATATGAGAATTATGTGGAACTCCTCTATAAGTGCTTAATATAAATTATAAATAACCTTATATAAAAATTAATGACATTTGGTACAAAATTACAATTATGGGTGAAATATTCCAGACATTTATCGCCCTATTCTATCCTATTCCAATTATCATTTGTATTTTTGAAAATGAGAGGTGGTATCAAAATGTTTGTACGATCCGTCATGTGTTTTTAAACTTAGTAAAAGTCAAATTTGCGTGAACTTTTGTGTTATTTTCATTTAGTTATAATCATATAATTAAGCTGTAACCTTTTAAAGAAGTTTCTATAACCTTCCAGGGTTTAAAAATATCTATAGTGTAATATGTGAGTTACTACTAAATAAAAATCCTTAAGTGTTTAAATAAACGAGTAATTCAGAAACCCAACATGTACGAAAAAAACGATTTTCATTTTGATTTATTTTTTAATCCTTGCCTGCCGGAAAAGAGGAACCTGACTTGCCTAGCCCATTTCTACAGACAATCCAAATAATCGTAGTAAGGAGAAACTCGACAAATCCAGAACATTTCGGGTCTCTTCTTGATATACATAGTTGTATATGGAGAACTTGACTGTACTCGCATATTCATCATGTGTTTATAATCTGTCTCAAGTCTTCTACAGGCTTATTTTGCATTTGCAGGTATTACTGTACAAAATGCAATCATATTAGCAGACGTTCCTGCAAACAAGTTTTAAAATGGTTGTTATCCTAAAACCTACAAATTGGAATGAAAAAGCTAAAGTTAAAGGTACATAGTTCATAAGCCCACTACTCTTCGCACTATACATATCAGACATAGTAAAGTACTTCCAAGACCACCAAGCAAGAGGTATATCTATAACCGGCTCTAAAGAGGTATTAATGCTATTATTTGCGGACGACATAGTGATCCTAGCAGACTCCTGGACAGATTGCCAGAAAAAGCTTAACATATTATACCACTATTGTGAAGAAAATATGCTCCTTCTGAATACAGAAAAAACGAAAATAGTGCCATTTCACAAGGGCGGAGGGAGAATGAAAAAACTTAAACCGCTTTTTTATGGAGAAAACAACATACAAACTGTAAATAACCACATATATTTAGGAATACAGTTTACCTCGTCCGGAAAATTCCTTCTAGCCGCAAATACAGCTATCAAAAAAACAAAAACCGCTATTGCCACAACCTTGGCCATACTACAAGAAACAAGATCAAGAGATTGGGACTCGAAGCACACCTTATATAAGTCCATCATCCGATCCACCCTTCTGTATTGTTCGGAAATATGGGCTCCACAATATTGTAATAACCTCGAAACAATCACAACAAAATACGTAAAGCAGATTTATCATTGGCCGAAACACACCCCAAATTATATCGTCCGTTTGGAGACTGGAATCAAAAGCATGGAAGTAGAAGTAGTCAAAAGAATGCTGGGATGGTGGATCACCTTACTGAAAATGCAAGAAGATAGACTACCTAAGATTTGCTACAACAGATTAAAGGAGTTAGATGGAAATAACAAAACTTATTTTAACTGGTATTCAGAGCTAAAAATTAAACTAGCAAAAGTAGGTTCGTCAATTATTCTAGAACGCAACGATCCTAGCCCAGAAGCTGTCCAACTACACCTCAAAGATATAATAAACAGATTTGAAAATCACTCCATCAGTTCCGACATAAACTCAGTCCTCAACTCTAAGTACAACGAAGAATATCGAAATATTAGCAGTTTAAGCCGGCAAGAACTATACTTAAACTTAAGAACAAACATAAATAAACAGAGAATCGTCAGTCAGCTTAGAGTAGCCAAATTGAATAAACCAACATTTTATTTCAAAGGAACCGTATACAAATTAGAAGGAGAAGAAAATTGTACTATTTGCAACCTTCAAAAACCCGAAAATTTGTACCATTTTTTATTAGACTGCCCAATGTATAAAGAATTAAGAAGCCGATACTTAACTAATTATATTAATTTACAAAGTAATTCAATTTTAGGAAACCTACTTTCAATAGAAAATCAACAAAAGCTCAACGACATTTTCTACTACACAGTAGGCTGCTTAAAAATTAGATCTTTTATTATAAACGAATAAATGATAAAAAAACAAAAAAACACAAAAAAAAAAACAATGTGTATGTGTGTATATGTATATATGCCTCTGTGTGGGTGTGTGTGTGTATGTGTGCGCGCACATGTGTGTGTGTGTGGGTGTGTATTCGGTATATATATATTGTATATATATATGTTGTGTATCTATGTATATATAGACTTATAGTAGGCATGTTTACTATTGTCCTCACTGAGCCACTGTGGTATTAAGTGTCGTTGTCCTATTGACTGGATAATATACGCAGGTGTCAAGGAATGCCTTTAAATTAAATGTTTTAAATTAACTGAATTTTACACCTTATAATAGTTTATTGTATAATTAAAATAGTTAATCTATCTATTTACTTATTATTCTTAATATTAATCAAGATGTTTTGATTGAAACACAGACTTAATCACAGTATTTGTTATTATGTTAGAGTATGCTATCAAATTTGTTATTATATTATCAAATTTATTATATATACGGTTATTATTAATTGTGTTATTCTTAAATCCGTCAAATTACTACCACTGCTTTTAAATTGTCGAATGGGATTTATATTGTATTAAATTATATGTATATATTAATAAGTACATATTGTATGTGATATATTTTAATATTTTATCACTTTTTAATTAATATGTTTTGTTAAAATTATTACATACTTTGATACTAACATTAATGATATAAAAAAAAAAAAAAAAAAAAAAAAAAAAAAAATATATTGAAAGCTTTACTAACACCAATTGGGCCGGACTCCTGGCTAAAAGAATGTATTCTAAGAGCCAATAAAGTTATTATTATTATTATTATATATTATTAGTTCATAAGCCAACAGCATTGGGAGTAAGTAACCGACGTAAAAATTGGCCCATATTGTGGCTAACTCAAATATATATCAGTTTTACCCCGTGAAAGTTTTAAAAATACAAATTATAGTAGCATATAATGGTATTCACGTTTTTACACCAAACATTACTTTTTTTCATTTTTTGGTGCAGAATGCTTCCAAATATAAATGAGGAAAAAAGAATAAGCGATTTTACTTCTTGCTGAAAAAAAAGATTAAGATGCGTGGTTGCACAGGCTGATGACCTTCGTTCCCGTTCATCAACGCCGCTTTCATGCTTCAGTTAAATAGTTAGGTAAGCAGAAAAAAAGGCTGTTTTACATGACATTTTAACCTCTTCTGGAGTATATCAAAAGACCTGGACGCCTTTGTTGGTTTCTACATTTAGGTAAACCCCAAGAGATTTGCGCTTTAATAAAACAGGTAATGCAAAGCCTGATGTAATGCAAAGTCACATTGAAAGAATGATCTTATTTTGCTACAGGGATATAATTCTCAAGTAAAAAAAATATATATTAAAAAGTAATTTTAATGCAATGAATGACAATGTTCTATATTAACATCCATAACCGACATTTCAGTCTTATTACCTACATTTAAAGTTTTACATTTCATCAGGCGGAAATAACACCGCCTAATAAAAACTAAACTGCTTTAGCAATGATCCACAATCATAAAAATTGCGTTTCTCAAAGAACTAAACAAAGGTTCCTATGGAAAACATTGATCTTAATTGGTAAACTGAGTGAAATTATAAAACTGCATGGCATCAGAATTTAATACAAGAAATTTAATTAATTAAAACAAAAATCAGTGTCATACACCTCGGGAAAAGAAAAGGAATGCATAAAAAGTGTGGTAAGTAATACGAAGACAAAGTAAATGGTCAAAAAAATAAAATAAATTCGCTAACCGTATCCTAGACCAAATATAAATATCAAAGACAAGAACGGAAACAATTTTGATGAGTTTAGGAATCTTCGAAGGATCGAAATCTCACTTTAGAGGCTTTTTAGGAGCAAATAGTATAAAATGCATTGATTCGATGCTAATGGGAAGAGTACTTGCCTTGCAATAGCTTTGCACGGCAAAATAAGACTCAGAAAGTGTATTACATGGTATAAGCTTTTTAGTCAATATTAATATGCATGGGCAGGATTACGTTCCTGGGGGAGAAGAAACTTTCTTCTGTTGGCAATTCATATTTCCCTTTAATCCGATGACGTATCGGAAGCAGAAAACAATGTCCTGCTAAAACCCAGGGGTTTCTGTTAAGGTTGAGCCATTTAACTTTATCCCTCATGATTTTTTCAGGCAGCTGTCGTGAGTCGCTGTTCTGGATCAATCAGCAGTTCCAATATATATTTTAAATGTAGGCTTTAAGTATGCCTGCGCATTACACTCAATAAAACAAACAAATTAAATTTGAAAAATCAGATCATAAGGGATCAGCATCAAGTATCTGAACAAAAGTCGTCCTTATTATATGGAAATAACATGCCTGTCGCATGGATGGAGAGCTGTAAGCAAGAAAACTCATGGAAACACGCCTATAAAGCAAGGGTCACCGAGTACCCCCGAGAAATCACTACCAGGATCACTATGATAATAGGAAGAAGGGGAAAATTCTTGCTCATATGTAAAGAATGTGTCGAGATTTGGCTGACTAACTTCGTTAGATAGATACCACCTCCTCCTAAAGTTAGGAATGGCACGAAGTGGGGGGCAAAGAAGAGTGAGATCTGGCAATTGTTTTATATAGAATGTGTTGAGATTGACCAGACTAACTTTGTTTGATTAAGTACCCCTTTACCCTATTTTAAAGATGTCACCAAGTCTGAGAAGAAGAAAATGTAAGTATTATCAGTTGAAAAAATTATTACAATATAAAAATAACCTTCTTTATGGTATTTATGGTATAACCTTCCGCATGTTTCCTGTGAAAAAAATGTTTATCATATTTAACCATTTTATAAGCATTATATACAACTCAACTAATATTATATATATAATGTAATCAAGAATCAACAATAAAGTTATATCCTCGATAAAACCCATCCAATCATTCCCTTAAATGAATTGAACATCTATAAGATTTATTTCGCTGAAGTAAAACTTAAGTATGTAATCTCATTACATACAATCATGAATCGTTAAGCTGACGGCGTATCAAATATATTCCATAAAGGGGTATCTTCTAGTCAGGTAGCATTAATTTCTGTCGAAATATATCTGACACGGAATGTAGGAAAAACCAACCAAGCGGTGCGCAAACCAACTAGGCTACCAACGCCGTTGTCCCAGCCTTCTCAATCCATTTTCTTATAATTCTAACATTATTAGTTTAACTGGTTTGACCTATTTCAACAAAATTAGAAACAATTGTCGTTCATAGTTCAAAACGGATAATAAAGAGATTAATTCCTCATATATATTAATTAATATTAACTTTTAGAATGTTTTTCCAATTTCAATGAAATGGAGGGAATGGTCGGAGTGGGGGGGGGGGGCAATTATTTAATTTTGACTGGTTATCTGATTTCATCAAAATTAAAACACTTGTTGGTCATGTACCAAATAAAAGTATAAGGAGGTTAAGTCCCAATATATATTTAAATATTATCTGATTATAACAAAATTTGTAACACTCATCGTTTATTGCTCCATTAAAAAAATAGGAGGTGAATTATATATACATTTTATTTGGATATATATTGGGGGGAGGGGGGGTTCATTTTTACCTTTTTTATCAGTTATCGGCCAAATTTGATTTACTGGTTTTTCATAGGTGAAATAGAAGTAAAAGGAATCAAATACGTTATAAATTTTATTAAGGATAGCTAATATAGGGCGGGAGAGTTAATTCATAACTTTTTATCTTTTAATTCGATTCTCACCAAATTTGAAACACTTTTCGTAGAAAGTGCATTCTCTTACTTACATTGATTGTACTACCACCAACTTCGATGTTTCACTTCTGCGGAGCGTCCCGTGAAGACCGACTTTTTTTATATTTGAATTAACTTTCTACGGGTATATTGAATATATCTCATTATTTTCATCATAAAAAAAATTTTAGTAATAAGAACTAAGAAACAACCCTACACTTAACTACTTTACACTACTACATTATGAAATTGAAAAATCTGTAATGTTCTAATACTATACTATTACTAGAACCTAACATAATAATAAGCAGTGCGATTGCTTGCTTGCCAATCAACATCTAACACCTTGATTACACCATCTTGTCTGTTGATTAAAAACAAACCACTTTCTCCCTCAAAACATCTGTAATATCAAACCGGTAATGAACGGTTACCTCCATAAGCAACCATTGCAATATTAAGATTAAAATCTTAAGCACTAACTGAAAGCTTGAACTTGTGTAGAGAAAAACCTGCAAGTGAATGGAACTTAAATAAAACTGTAAGGTACATACAAATTACAATGTAAAAAAGATAATTTTATTAATGCTCTGATTCACTTTACAGATGCTCTGAAAGAATATTTTTCATTATAAGATAAGGGATTACAGATAAGATAACGATTGCAAACAACAGTTGTATCAATGAAGCTGGCACGAAGAGTCACTATTTGAACGATTATTGGGATAGGAAATTCTTAAGCAAAGTAAGTCAGAAAATGTTGATAATCTTTTATAAAATTACATTATATGAAACTGAAAGAACGCTTCTAAGATAAATAAAATTAATTTGCGTGTTCTTTATTCAATGGAAAAACTTATTTATTTAATCTATCTATACGCCACGCTCAGCAGCCAGGTTTTCGCTCATAAAAATATCTAATTAAGAGTAACTCCTTTATTGGGGCTGGGTGTTCTCCAGAAGGATCTCCCGAACCCGGGTTCGATCAAAGGCGGAATAAAAAAGTGATAAACAGACCTATCATCACTGTGAATCTCAGGGTGAGAAAAATAACGCATACAAGTTGGAATCGAACTCGCGTGGCAATAGCGTGAGCACTTTTGTATTTCTTTTTGTTATTAATATCATGATTTTTAACTAGATCCCCGAGAAAGGGATTAGAACTCGAGACGAAAATATGTGGAATCGTTAGTAATTTAAGAATATATGCTTTCCTTTTATTTCAGATCGATCACATTATGTAAATGTTCCGTGATAGCCTCCATCCAAGTCACTTCCCCTCTTCTGGGGACGCCTTCAGAAACGGCTAACGGAATATAACGGCTTTTCATCAGCTTTTCACCGATTTAAAAAAGACACCTGATTCGATTAACCGCTAAAAGTTTTATACTATTCTTTTCGAGCAGGGAATATTAAAAAAGTCAGTAAACTTAGTAAAAATGTGTATGATAGAAACGTTCAATAAAGTAAGAATCGGTTGTTATTTTACTGATAAGTTCGAGATTCGCTCTGGTTTGAACTAAGGTGATTCTCTGTCACCAGTTTTATTTAATTTAGCACTGGAATATGCCATTAGGGAGGTGACACGTCCCGGAAAAGGTTTGAATTTGGAGGGAATGTGCCTGTCTTTCATATCACTTGCCTTTTGATGTAACTGTGGTCGCGTTTTTTTTTCTTCACATTTCCTTGTTTCCTTTGCTTACAAACCATATTCCATAATAATATTAGTAATGTTTTTAAAAATAGTTATTCACTTTATTTTTATCTGTGACAACGACTGTGGTTTCCTTTTTATTTTTATTTAAAGTTTGTTTTACGTCCATTTTATTACTTTAAAAAAATCGTTCTCTTCTAACGAAGATGTAAAATATTAAAAAAAAAAATTGTGGCAGTGCACAGTGGTTGAACATCGACTATTTTCGATAAAAAAAAAAAAAAAACCTTGTTAAGTAAACCTAATCTGTAAGCCGGTAAAATAAATAAATAAATAAGGTTGAATTTCCGCTATAAAATGGATAGGTTGAAGCACCGCTTAACCGAATGTTCAGCGCTTAAAAAATATGGATTGCCAAAAAAAAAATATGTCTTATGTTTATTGCATTTATTCGGGATTTTATTTCTGGGTTGACATAGAAAAATAGCATTATTTTTATAGTAGTCTAATGTCTGAGATCGCTGTTTATGATAATGAAGGAAAATCGCACCAAGAAACAAAAATGTGAGTTGCAAAAATAATTATAGTGTTACAAATTTTTCGTTGAAAAATAAACTTTTTCAATGATCGATTTTGAAAGGGTCATAATAAGTGTAAAAATCGGAATATCTCCGAATAAATTGATGGAATGTTTCGGGTAACTTTTCTATTTATTACTAATGAAAAAAATACCTTCAAAATATAGTTTTCTTCCGCCAACCAACCACTGTGCGGCGTGTTTATAAAGAAAAAGACAATTTTATTGCTATTTTGAATAACATTAGGGAATTTCCAATTTCTGATTAATATTAGTTTTGTATATTAGAGAAATAAAAAAAGAACGGTTTTGATATTGTCTCATCTAATAATAATAATATTGTTTAAAATATTAGAAATCTTTTTACAAAACTTTTAAATCTTATTATTTATTGATTTTCGAAGTTACTATTTTAGGCGACTCGTTGTTAAATTCTTTAATATTTTAATAAGGGAATGAAGGTGGAATGGAACATAGAAAAAACTTTGACCAACATTCAATATTATACATTTGGTACAAGTACTGAAGTGCGGCTTACGCGCCGTTCACTTAGGCGTCCTTCAAAGTAAGGCCCGATCCCTATTGATAAGGACGCCAAAAATCCGTCACGATGTTAAGTCAGTTAATTTTCACATCTTAATACAAGTGCGCCAAAATAGAAGTGTATTTTGTTTTGTTTTGGAAACTACTTTATACCAGGCTACGAAAGGCGGTTCGGCAAGGAAGTTAATATCTGTGTTTGGCTTTGAAAAGAGGAGTACACTCATTTATTTCCAGTAGTCGGTAAGCTTCTTATTTTATTATTTAAAAAACGGGGTTACCTGCCAAAAATCTACTCTGACCTACACCCAGATATTTTCATAGAGTATAATCAACACTAAATAAAAGATTAAATGTTTCTTTACGAAGTGTTATTACCTGTATGTAATG
This sequence comes from Aelia acuminata, assembly GCA_911387785.2. Taxonomy (NCBI): domain Eukaryota; kingdom Metazoa; phylum Arthropoda; class Insecta; order Hemiptera; family Pentatomidae; genus Aelia; species Aelia acuminata. Next base: position 18,203,928 of record OU426980.1, read on the forward strand.
CATGGGCGGATCCAGCCCATTGTAAAGGGGGGGCTGCAGTCTTAAAGGGGGGGGGGCTGCAGCCCCACAGACCATCATTTGGATCTGCCAATCAGCTTTTTTACCTTTATGTTCCTTTCCCACAACTGAAATTCTACCTGTTCTTCACATTATTTGTTCTTTAACTTGCTTCCTTAATTTAAGGAAAGTCAAATCCTATCTTTAAATGACGAACGATTTTCCAAAGGGAGGGGCTGCAGCCCCCACAGCCCCCCCCCCCCTGGATCCGCCAATGATGTAATGTAACCTGGATTAAGATATTTCAGATTTGAATGAATCAGAACGATGCAATATTCGGTTATTTGTTTTTGAGAATATGATATTACAATTTAATACATTAAATTAATTAATTAATTTTTAGATTTATTTTATAATTCATATTTTATTTTAATTTATAATTTCGGAATAATACAACATTTAACAATAATTATTAATATAATTATTCCATTATATACAATTTACTTATATAGTTACATTTTATTTTGTTTTTATAAATCCTTAGTCAGAAACATTGTGTTGACTATTATTTATTGATCCATGCTTAAATTTAATCATTTAGAAAAATTAAAATGAAATAAGTCGCTTCCAGAATTATTTCCACCTAGATTAGCGATTCGTCCCACTGTGCGCAGCATATATATGTATCGGATCTGATTCATTTACGAGTAAGAGGCGGCGGTGGTGTCAGATATATGTTTGTAATGATTGATAACTATAGTAAAGTGGTGCATATCATTAATCTGAAAAATGCCACCACTAAAAGTGCAATTAAGTGTATCATCGATTTTCCGGTCACACATGCTTTACATCGGGTCAACCGACCCTTTACTATCTATCCTTCGTATTTGAATTAGATCCGATACTGGCCCGCGCTGCGGTTATGTGTGAATAGACCTTGATTCGTAGCGCTTCCGCCCAGTCACTGAGATAAAATCACCACATTACCACAATTTCACTGCCATCGATATCTCGCGCTGTACGTTCGTGAAACGGCACACCGGATATCTAAATAAATTCCCTGATATGGGGCCCACCTTGAGAGTGAACCTCCCCTCCTATCCAACGAGTGGATTGATAAAGATGAAAAGATTTTCACAATACTTCATGATATTAGAAAATATCATTAATAGCTCCGTTTCTAATAAAACCGTAAGATCAATTTTATTGTTCAGTTCATTATGGAGTCATTAAAGCTTTCGCAGCAAAAAAAGCTTGGAAATTATAATTTTTAATTTATTGCTATAAATCATGACGATATATTATTTTATTTGATCTTAATATGTTTAATTTAAATTTATTTCAGTCTGTAAAGTAAGTTATAGTTAGAATACTTATTTATTAAGTATGTTAGGGGGGGGGGGGGCCCGTGCACGAGATTTATTTTTGACGATCAGGTATGGCGCAGTTTATTCTGTTATTTTTGTAGTCGTGTGGCATCCACGTGATGATTGCGCCACGGCAATTTTTTCTTTCCCTTTTAACGCTGAAGCGACATCCATTTTACGAGTTATACAATGTATATGAATATTAAAAATATTCTTTATCCCAGCAGCTATCTATTTTTAATCTATACTTTTTTCACAAGATGTTAGAAAGTAAAATAAAATTTGGAACCTAAAACGTTTTTATATAAGGGAAAGATATTTATTTAAATATATTGCCAACAATTTATCAAATAATCCACTTTAACTGATATGAAGGCGGAGAAATTGAGCCTCCCCCCCCCCTGGAAAAACTCCTGGTATCGTGCCTAAAAGGGAGCGGGGTAGCCCACTGGTATGGCAGGTTTAAGGTCCCGAGTTCGAATCTGACATGGCTTATGAAATCTTTATTATTCGCCACAGTTCGTCTCGTAAGCCGAGAGACCCTCCTGGGGCAAACCCAGCCTCTATAAAGTGGGTACCCTTAATTGAAAAATTAAGGGGAAAAAACCTGGCGGTTGAGCGTGATCACGGTCAAATCACCTCCTTGCACGACCGTTGACCAAGAAACAGTACCCTTCCTTACATAGTACTGAACCCAAGACCCTTTATGGGTTGTAGTGGTACAGGTTTGATTTTTGATTTTGATCGTGCCTAAATGTTTTGATTTTTATACATTTTCATATAATTAATAAAAAATAGTATTATACCATCAAAATTATGACGCTTTTCTTTGTTTTAAATTTTATTTTTAGTAAATGGTCCGTTTGATTCTTTACTTCTATTTCTGGCCGATTCAAGTATATAAACGTGCCCCATACCTTTAATGTCTTCTTCTAAATACGTTTGAAGATAACATGAACCTGTGATGTATACCCTTTCCATCTTTACTGGAGAGGCTATAGCCATTTTAAAATCTTATAATTGGATAGAGGGATCAGAAATATTTTATTCTAACAGACTCTAAATGCGTCTTAGCAATTAAAACTCAAATCAAAACAGCTCTAATAATAATAATAAACAATAAAAAACAAATGGTGTGAACTATGTAAAACGAAGAGCAAAAACAGTGAGTTTAGCCTGTGTTCCATACCACAGTTAAATCAGAGGCAATGAATACGCCGAACACGCTGCAAATTTAGCTAGACAAGTAAAAAAATGGAAAAAGTTATGATGTTAAAAGAAATTATATCAGAGGACGGGTCGAACCAATTGAAGAAAACTCTGTTAAAAGCATGATAATCTCAGTGGGAAAAGAAACTTTCAAAATTAGCCGACATAAAACATTTAATTCAGCGCTCGAATATGCTGCGAAACTATAAAACGAATACGACAACGTTGATGGCAGCCGGTTAAGAAGTTGGCCTAGAAATAAATACGGATAAAATGAAATACAATATGGTTAGCAGCAGAAAAAGGGACGGTTACGATAATATTGATGTAGCGGGAAATACGTTCGAACGTGTGGAGAAATTTAGATATTTAGGGGCGATGGTAAATCGAAGAGGAAATCAAGGAGGGAAATGCAAGCTACTTTTTGGTAGCAAAATTACTAAGCTAACGCATTCTTTCCCGAATTTTAAAAATTCGAATCTACAAAACTATCGAACAGGGAATGGTTTGGGGGGGGGGGTGCGGTCAAAAAAATTAGCACAAATATGTGAGATTTACATATTTTTATGTAATCGATGTAAATCTCACATATTTGAAAGAAAAAGAAAGAAAGAAAGAAAAGTAATTTTTAATGAGACCCGCGCGAGGAACCTAACTTTTACATTTACTAAATCATGTACATCATTTTTGATACGCTGTATGCCTAATCTATTTCCCTTTTTTATTTTTATAATGTCAGTTTATAAAAATAGAAACACAATAACCGCCTACAAGACGGAGCATGCCATGTCTTCCAGTTCCAATAGCGAAACGATCTGTTTCCTTTCTCACTATCCACCATTCCATCAAATTTTCTAATTTCACCTGTCGTTAAATTGCAAGTTACCTATAATCAAGGAAAATTAAATGGAAGAATTGTGGTAATAATAAAAGTTCAGATAAGGACATTTTGGATTTCGTTTGTGATAAACGACTTATCAATTTTTTATTAACCCTATGCTGAAGTATTGTTGCAATACCAGATTCTATACAAATTTAAACAATTTTGATACATAGATGTAGGCTTTATGTAATACATGGCAATAATAAAGCATTTTTATACATTTCAAAAAAGGTACCCCACATTACCCGATGGGGTACCCCACTTTATCCGCACCTGCGGGTAAAGTGGGGATATTTTTTATTTTGTATTTTTATTAATTACAGCCCAACCGTTTCGATTTAATCAAAACACTTAACAAACATAAAGATAAGTTATAATTCATATTGGATTTTTAGTGAAAAATGGAGGATTCACAAGAAGACAAAAAAAAAAAAATGTCCCCACTTTGCACTACTCTCCCCTTTTTTTTCAGGGGTTTCAATGATGATAGAACCTAACACCTCATAAAAAAATAAAACCTCATTCTACATCGACATGACGAGTATAATTAAAATTGTAGGAGTTGCTTTAGAAAAAATCGCAAATATGTGAAATGATAGTTATAATCTTCTACTTAAGGGTGGGACCAGTCAATTTAAATAAAATGAAATATAAAATACATTTTTTTGTCCTGGGGAATATGGTAAGTGTACAGTCTATTCCACAAAATACAAGTTCACAACAGACATTGTCTGAAATTTGAGATAGGTTATGCTCCGATTATTACATCAACATTGTTATCTAAATTGCTTAATACGTTTTGTCTTCGTCTCAGGAGAAACGCGTATTACCCAGTATTAACCATTGTTTAAGTCTTAGCCTCTATCCTCCACCTCAAAAGTATAGTTCGAAAAAGTAAAGTTCGATGTACTTTTGAAAAATTCTTCATAAGGCCCTGAATTTATACAAAGAAGGAAAGGTGCGGTGTTTGCCACCGGGCGAAATATTGGTTAATATGCGTTTGTCTTTTGATCCCGAAAACGTATCAAGCAATGTAGATAAAAATGTTGATGTAATAATCGGAACTTCCTCAAAAATCCAATTTCAGTTGTCCACTTGTCTTTTTTTAAGGTTCATACACAGACCGTTTCGCGAAAATTGGGTTTTTGGACTCCGGAGACCTCATAACGCATATTTCCGAAAAAATCCAAATATTACCCATTTTTTTTTTTTTATAGATCGTTTATTGACCTCAAAACTTTTACAATATTCTGTTCAACGTTTTGGCACTAAGCGATTTTCATGAAAAACATCTGTGACCACAATTTTCAATAAAATAGGCTGAGTACCCTCTAGTAATTTTTTTTTACTAGTTAAAAATTAGAGCCTTTTATCATTCAAGCTTCGCAGTCAAAAACATTTCTTTCTTTTTCTGTGAAGTTTGAGTGATAAAAGACTATAGTTTTTAACTAGTAAATTTTTTTTTCAATTTTATGACAAGGGTACTCAGCCTATTTTATTAAAAATTGTGTTCACAGATGTTCTTCGTGAAAATGGCTAAGTGCCGAAACGTTGAACAGAATATTGTAAAAGTTTGAGGTGAATAAAGGATCCATATAAAAAAAAAATTAAAAATAAATAAAAAAAAACTTGACTAATATCTGCTTAGCCTCAAAACAGTAAAGAATTATCATAAGTAAAACCCAAAGTCGAAATCACTCACGATCCTAATATATATACAAATCCTTAATGTACATGTCACAGTTAAGTGGAAGTAAAAATATTTCTACATTAATAATTTTTTATAACATTTAAAAATAATTTCAGTAAATTCTAGGTTCCGAGGCCACTTATCTCAGGCAAGAATTCTTCTTTGGAAGAGCAGTTTCGGTTTTCCTCTGACGTGGTGAAGTGCAACATTTAATTGAGTTCACCCGATACGTCCGGAGATCGCGAGTAAAGTAAAGTGACAAAGATACGCTATTAGAAATTGACTGGGGTCACATATATCCAGTTTCAGGTGTTAATCGAGATATGCAACTTTTCAGCTTAATACCTCTAAAATTTATCATTTATTAGTCTTTTGGCCAGTATATTTAACAATAAAACTATATTATATTATATATATATATATATATATATATATATATATATATATATATATATATATATATATTCTGAAAAAAATTTATTTGGAGGTTTAGTAGATTACTGCATCCTTCCTGTGTGCCATCCGTAAAATTAAAATATTAATTAACGTTCGTCTAATGATTTAGTTTTGGATTTTCTAGAAAAATGTTGAATGGTTTGCCAATATAAAATATAAAATGTAGAAGTAATATAGATATTACTTGGCAGATGGAAGATTGTAACAAGAAATAAATTATTTCAATTACCTTCATGACATTGACTGAAGTAATGGTGAGATTTCTAGAAAAGGATAAAATAAAATTTATTTATAATCGAAATAAAAAATATTGACTGCGTTAAACCCTAATAACCAGGGATGGGATTTATATGTAATAAAAATGTCAAAATATGTACATAAATATGGATTTTTATTTGCAAATATGTGTAACAAACATACGAAAATATGGAAACAAATAAATAAAAGGAAATGAAAATAAGGACTGAAATTTAAAATATTAAAAAAAATCGGTATTCACATAAAAATAAATATACATTTAGAATACTCATAAATAGAGCTCGGATTCCCGAACAATTTCAACTTTTTGTTTAGAAAAAAAATAAAGGGAACTTGGGAGATGTAAACGAACACAAACCTCCTATTTCCAATAACTAAGGGTTCAGTAGTTCCTGGATGTTTACATTTTGTTTCTCAATTCTCATCGTTCTGTCAGTATCAAACTACCTTCTGTTGAGTATATTACTAAAAATGCCAAAAATAGGAGGCGTTTCTTGGTGGAATGGATTGAAAAATTACGGGATGGATTGAATATCCTTAACTCAAAACGGATATTTGTGTAATGTATTGTAAATCTTGTGATGAAAATATTGGATGTGAGAAGAAATCGCAAATTGATGCCGACTGCAGCATAAATAAGTGCCTAATTTTTTTTAACCCTAGAACGGTAATAGGGGAAGTGCGTGTCACCAGACTGATTTAAAAATAAGCGTACGAACCGGATATTGCATCTAGTGATTCCATAATTTGAGTAGTATCTTTCCTTTATAGGCGAGCGCAAGCGACGGTGCTGCTTTTTTCAGGAACTAGAAGGAACTAGAGAAACGGGGATAGAAGCCGTGCGATTACCTGGGATTCATAGGGTGTTTTGCCGTTTTTAATTTATTTTTCCATAATTAAATTGAGCAAAAAATTATTGGAAAAATGTCTAATAGGTATTGCTCGGTCCCTCAGTGTTCTTCAAAAAAATCTAAAGATGTGTCATTCCATTTGTTTCCAAAAAATAAAAAGCTACTTAAAGAGTGGATTGTAAAATTAAGAATAGATAAGCCTGTTTCGAAACATATGCCGATATGTAGTCTTCATTTTAAAGAAAGTGACTATATTTATCCAGGTAAATATTAGTATTTGACATTTTATTATTCCAAAATGTTAGATTTATGCAAATAACATTGGAACCATAGTGTAATATTTGTTTTTCTTTTTTAATTTTCCCCATTTTTGTCTTACATCCGTTGTGCTTAATTGTTCCAAGCTTTCAATGCGAAGCCTGAAAGTTTTGACAAATAAATAAATAATATGACAAAGAATCTAAGCTGTCATAACAATGATTGTATGAATAGGTAGTTAATGTTATTACTAACCGAAAAACGTAGAGTAAAGTTACAATGATGTGTTTGCATTTACTAGAACTACCAGATTTGATATTTTCATTCTGGTTCAAAGCTCTATTTATAAAATTTCCAAAAAGGGCATAAAATAAATATTTAGCAAAGATGTAATTCATTATGCAATCAATTTAAAGTTTTTTCCCTTTCGAAAGAAGGTGCCTCATATTAATAGGACCTAGGGCCTTCAACTATATTTTTTTCACATTAGAAATCAATGCATCCACATTTGGAAATAATGCCCTGACCGTTTCAGTAATGCGTCGTTTTGATTTTCCAAGATTTTTTTTACTCCTTCTCTGCTTTAAAATTTATTTCTTCTAGGTATTAATTGAATATACGTAATACAAGTAAATAACTAACAATAAATTTAAAGGTAATTCCGTTAAAGTTGGAAACTATGGACAAAAATATATATTTATCGAAATATATGTATAAATATAAAAAAAAAAAACAACACAAAATATGGAAAATAAAAGTGGTTCAAAATGGTTTATCAGGGTAAAAAACATTTAGAATGCATGTACGTGCATTTCTAGGCCTCAGTAGAAAATATGTAAATACATGAATTTCCCATCCCTACAAATAACTAATAAAGATTATTAACACATTATATTAAACTACAACAAATACAAATTTTATAATAACTAATAAACAATAATTTAGAATTAATTATGAAAAATGTACTATTTGTTAATTAATAAATAAAAAAACATTTTATAAAAAAAAAAAAAATTAAACCGACTTCGAAACATAGGAACCAGTAAAAATAAATGCACTGAAAAGTATGAAATAATTACCTTCAGATTATTATGAATTCTCAAGTGAAGATTGTGTTGTATTGCACATAGTATTTTATATTTTAATTAAATAATTTTTATTAACAGTTAGTGTGTATTTGTACAAATCAAAATAATAATGATAATTATGCAATTTGAGTATGACTTCATTGTAAACAATTATTATGCGCAATTAAAATTTTTATCTTCTTCAGACTAACAATATAAATTAAGGATACTTGTTATCTGTGACAGTAGATGATTTAATGTTCTTAATCCTAAGATTCTGAGAGATGGGGTCTACACCCGAGTAACAGTGATGTCGATTCCCCTGCCTATCGGCAAACGAGGTAACGATTGGTAACGACGAAGATTTCGCCGAATCTTCCATCGTTACCAATTAGGTGTTTTCTAAGATTTCTGTCGGGGTAATTTTTTTTACAACACTAATACTACTAATAATACTGGCTGCTAATTGTTTCGCAGAATGGGGTCGATATCACATATATCGCTATGATTGAAATAATTAAAGTGAAGGTAATAGAAAATATTAAGTATTCCATAATTAAGTACAGTAGGACCTCCATTATCCGGGCCTCTATTAACCGGGGTTCCGAGGAGCCATTTTTTTTTTTTTTTTAATAAGCTGTTTTTAATTTTTATGGCATTTATTTTGTATGTATAATATTTATTTAAATAAATGAAAACGTAAATGTTTTAACGATTACACAATGGTTAGTTATCTATTCTTCTTAGAAATTATGAAATTAAATGATAAATGGAAAAACACGGCAAGCTGGTATCGTATAGGCGGGTGCAAGCGACGGTGCTGCTTCTTTACAGGAACTATAGAAACGGGGATAGAAGCCGGGCCATTACCTGGGAATCATAGGGTTGTTTGGCGTTTTTAATTTAATTTTCCATGATTAAAACCCGATTGAGCAAACAATTATTTGAAAAATGTCTAATAGGTATTGCTCGGTCCCTCAGTGTTCAATTAGAAAATCAAAAGACCTGTCATTCCATTTATTTCCAAAAAATAAAAAGCTTCTTAAAAATGGATGGTAAAATTAAGAATAGATAAGCCTGTTTCGAAACATATGACCATATGTAGTCTTCATTTTAAAGGAAGTGACTATATTTATCCAGGTAAATATTAGTATTTGACATTTTATTATTCCAAAATGCTAGTTTTATGCAAATAACATTGGGACCATAGCGTCATAAATTTGTTTTTCTTTTTTAATTTTCCCCATTTTTGTATTACATCTGTTGTGCTTAATTGTTCCAAGTTCTCAATGCGATGCCTGAAAGTTTTGACAAATAAATAAATAATATGAGAAAGAAACTAAGCTGTCATAACAATGATTGTATGAATAGGTAGTTAATGTTATTACTAACCGAAAAACGTAGAGTAAAGTTACAATGATGTGTTTGCATTTACTAGAACTACCAGATTTACACGAAAATTGCTTATTATTATTAATAAATTTGATTTCCACTTTTATTTGATGGGGCAGTCCTTTAAGATCGCTTGTTTGAAGGCACAAGGCTTGTAAAATAATTTTTTCTACTTCTAGATATTATTCCACATGTAATTATGTGGTTTGCATCAAGGATAGCCTGCCCTTCAATTAATGGTCTTTTAAAATTACCAATTATCTCTATCACATCAACTATGTCTATTCCCGTTCCTTCCGACGTTTTGCAAAACTACTAGCGCACCCTATAGTCGATTGCGTCCGCGAATGATGAGACGTTTCCGGTAACTATTACTTTCAAGTTTTCAAGTCTTTCTAGGCCCCTACTCCCTACTCTGGTCTGTTTGAATACAAAACAAAATATTCTGAATTGTGATTTAGTCTCCATTTAAATACGAATTAATAAAATATCGCAAAAAAAGACAACCTGTTGTTTTAACGCTTGAACAGAAATTAACCATTATAAACCGAGTAGAAAAAGGTGAAATTGTTAAAACATTGTCCGCTGAATTAGGAATCGGCGAGCAAACTGTTCGTGACATTTTGAAGAAGAAAAAAGACATTTCCGACTTCGTATCGTCATCGAACCAAACATCGTGTCCTCGGAAAACAATGAAGAACTCCACATAAAGACGTAGATAAAAACGCGCTGAACGAGTTCGTTTGTTGTTTGTTACAACGTTCGTTTGTTAATAAAAGTGATTTTTTGAAGAGATTTTTTTTTAATTAACCTTCTTTTCTATCACATTAAGTCAATAAATTGTTGTAATTCGATTATCCGGGGTTTTCGATTATCCGTGGACCCCCATACCCATCATTACCCCGGATAAAGGGGGTTCTACTGTAGTTTGTTCCTTCAAGTTATAATGATTTTCATTCATATCATACAGGCAAGAAATGTCTGTGTTCTGTTTATCTAAAAAGGTAACTTTTTTTTTTTTGGATATGTAAGAACACATATTAAACTTCCTCACCTTCACCATCAAAAACCTTGTAAATAAGATGCATTCTAAGATTTTCTTTGGAAACGGAAGGAGTTCATTTGTTACTTTTGTTGTTTGTTGAAACGTTCGTTTGTTGATAAAAGTGATTTCCTGCAGTTTTTTTGTTTAATTAATATTTTTTTCTATCACATCAAGTCAATAAAATGTTGTAATTCCATTATCCGTGGAACCCCCTACCCATTATTACCCCGGATAAAGGAGGTTCTACAGTATTTACATTGTCAATGACGAAAGAACAGTCTACGAGTTTGAAATCAATTAGTCGATTAAAAGAAGGTTATAAAAGTTTAAAAAATGAAAGAAATTAACACATTACATATAATGTAAATTCAAAACTTTAAATATTAATTAAAATATTAATTTTATTTGTTATTTTTATTTATTATTAATGAAAATTAATTAGATATTAAGATAAATATGATTAACATTGTCTTTTCAAAGGCGAAAAATAAAGATTTTATTGGATTGGGGGTTTATTGTATTGGAAAGTGGATTCCCTCTTCGGTACAGTATTATACCAAGAATGAAGTTGGCCCCACTTACTCTTCAGAGGATTATAGAAATAACAAGAGAGTTTCAGACTACACGGTCGAGTTTTTCGACAATTTCTCGTAAATAAGAATCGATAGGAGGAATTCGGAAGCCGAAAATTTTCACGATCGCAATACTTTTCCTAACTATTTACAGTAGGGTTCCGATTAACCGAGGTCCGGTCAACCGATGTCCCGATTAACCGAGGTGCCAATTCTTGGGGGGGGGGGGGTTTATGTATATGAGTTCATTTAAATGAACTAAAATAAAAGATTTCTTTTTAAAAAGATAGTTTCATAATTTCTGTTATTATTATTGTTATTATGCATTATTATTATTAAGTATTTATTAGGTTTTTAAGCGTATATGTTGTTTTTATTTAAAAATAAACTACGTTTTCAGTTAGTATTGGTATGGTTCCGATTATTTCGATTAACTGAGGTAACATTGATCCCCATTGCCAGGGTTAATCGGAAACCATCTGTATTTTACTTACAAGTAAAGCTCTGAATCCCGTGAAGTAAACATTTGAAAACGTGCAATAAAAACTTAAAAACTTGCAAAACCTTGCATTAAAAACTTTTAAACGTGCAAAAGCATCCAAAAAAAAAAATGTATTGTTTGAAAATCGTGCATTAAATTATTTATGTGAACAAAATATAGATACTTTTAAAAAAAAAATCTGGTGCGTGCGCGCAACACACAACTTTCACTTACCAACTTACTTAGATTAAAAATTGACGTGTTTTGCTAAATATCATTTCCCAAAGTCACACATTTTTCTACATTCATATCTTATTTTTGTTAATCGTTAAAGCCGTTTTTGAGTAAATAAAAAAAACCCGTGAAAATGATACAAAATTTATTAAGTAAAGTCCCCCCTCCCGTAGATCAATTTTGATGAAATTTTTACAGTCATATCTCGGGCATATAAATACATTAAATACCAAGTTTGATCAAAATCGTTAAAACCGTTTTTGAGTAAATAAAAAAAACACGTGAAAATGATACAAAATTTATTAAGTAAAGTCCACCCTCCGGTTGATCAATTGTGATGAAATGTTGGTTATCACATCTTTGGCATATAAATACATCAAATACCAAGTTTGATCAAAATCGTTAAAGCCGTTTTTGAGTAAACAAAAAAAACACGTAAAAATGATACAAAATTTATTCAGTAAAGTCCCCCCTCCGGTTAATCAATATTGATGAAATTTTTACAGTCATATCTCGGGCATATAAATAGATCAAATACTCAGTTTAATCAAAATCGTTAGAGCTGTTTTTGAGAAAATCTAAAAAAACGTAAAAAGTTGTTAAATAAAGTACCCCCTCCCTTTGAGCAATTTTGATGAATTTTTTGCTGTCACATCGCGGGCATATACATACACTAAATACCCAATTTCAGGTTCCCACGGTTTATAGTTTTTGAGCTAGTCTGTTCACACACACACACACACACAGACCATTTCGCGGGACTTGGTCATTTCGACTCAGGGGGCCCCAAAACGTGTATTTCCGTTGAAAACCGGAAGTCGAAATTTTTCACGATCGCAATACTTCCACTTACTATATATTTCATATATAGGTAAGTGAAAGTAAAAATAAGTAGCGGAGAGTAAATTGAAATAAAAACTTTTATTTTTAAAATATTGTTTTTAATATACATTTTGGTAAAATAATGATTTTTTTAGTAGTAAAGAAAAATTAATTGAGTATATTTTAACACGTTAGGTGCGGCATCGGTCCCCGGGGTTTTAGTGCAGAAAATGTTGCTAACTGCTGAAATTCTGTTGCTTTTTAGATTCGGACTCCGAGGTCCGTTATTCAATAAAGAATGACGTAAATCCTGTATCGGCCTGCCCTGCGCCTATTATGTCTAGTTCCAATCCTTACCAAGAGATAATGCCTTTGAGACGCTAATTTAATTCCCTTTTAATGAAAAGATAACGCTTTTGTCAAAGCATCCCCATCGGACCTCGACGCCCGTACCATCTGTGGCTCATCCCAGCAGTCGGACCGCGGGGACCGATACCGTCCAATTCAGTGAAATTTTTTTCTTTACTTTCCCTTACCTTTATATGAAATATATAGTAAGGGAATGTATTGCGATCGTGAAAAATTTCGACTCGTGGTGTGTGTGTGTGCGCGTGTGTGTGTGTGTGTGTGTGTGTGTGTGTGTGTGTGTGTGTGTGTGTGTGTGTGTGTGTGTGTGTGTGTGTGTGTGTGTGTGTGTGTGTGTGTGTGTGTGTGTGTGTGTGTGTGTGTGTGTGTGTGTGTGTGTGTGTGTGTCTGTGTCTGTGTGTGTGTGTGTGTGTGTGTGTGTGTGTGTGTGTGTGTGAACAGACTAGCTAAAAAACTATAAACCGTGCGAACCTGAAATTGGGTATTTAGTGCAAGTATACGCCCGCGATGTGACAGCAAAAAATTTATCAAAATTGGTCAAACGGAGGGGCCACATTACTCAATAAATTTTGTCTCATTTTCACGTGTTTTTTTTATTTACCCAAAAACGGCTTTAATGATTATGATCAAACTGGGTATTTGATGTATGTATATGCCCAAGATGTGACAGCGAAAATTTCATCAAAATTGGTAAAACGGAGGGGTTACTTTATTTAATGAATTTTGTCTAATTTTTACGTTTTTTTTTTTCAATTTTATCCAGAACGGATTGAATGATTTTGATCAAATTCGTCATGTTTAATGAAAATTAGGTGTTCTTTAATATCAGGTAAGCTTCATCATTATTAAAATGTTCTGAGGGGCATTTAATGGGGAAGGAGCTTTTTTTGTTTTCCTATAAAGTACCTTTGTTTTTGTTTATATGGAGAAATTAACTGTCTCTCGTTACGCCTAATAATAAGAAATGTCTAAATATGAAAAAAAATCAAATAGAGGAGAAAGAAAGAAAAATATTCTGTCAACTCATAAAACACTTTGAGCCCATGTATGCGGAGTACACGCATTGTTCATAATTAAAGCCTTTCTGTTCATTTAATGGAAATTATTTGATTCATGGTAAGTAAAAGAGGTTTTCAACAACTACATAGAGAATTATAAAATCAGACGACTTATGCTTGCATTGCCGAAGTATCACAAGTAAAAACTTTTATTTAATAATAAAAAAATTATTGTTTATTATACAGAAAATAAAAACAAAACTAAGAAATGAATTTGGAAAAATGTGTGACTTTGAGAAGTTGCAATTAACTCACAATTAACAAAACAGTGAGTTATAAGTGAAAGTTGTGTGTTGCGCGCAAGCACCAGATTTTTTTTGTTTAATAACGTTTCCTCATGTAAATAAAAATATTGGCCTCCTCCAAAATGATTGAAAGTCATCGACCCATACGTTAAGCTCCTTTTATTGACATAGCATTCATATGAATCGATGAGGTGGAGATCTTGAGGTAAGCATTTAAAAATAAAATTTATTTGAGTAAAAATAAAATGTTGCTGAGGACGCCGAGAGAGGTGATTGGAAGAGGGGCGTAGGCAAGAGCTTCAATATCCCCTTCAGCTCGCTCTTCACCATTCTAAAGAACAAGGAAAACATCGAAAACAATTGGGAAACCTTTCCTGCTCAAGGAAATTTTAAATTTGAAGAATTTGCGAGGGCTGGTGAAGAATTGACGGATTTAGGATTGACCCGGAAATAATTTAATTGAGTGAAGAAAACAAAGAAAGTGAAGACGATGAATCCTTTATTGTTTCCAACGAAAACGCAAGTGATCCATTAAAGAAAATGCGAGCTTTTTACCTCTAAACCCAAATAGAAGGAGGAGTTTTTAAAATAAATATCCACACCTGAAAAGACTGTTGACCATATCCATTTGAGCTCCTTATAAAAAAATAAATAAAAAATAATTAACTAATTTTTTTCTCCCTTAATACGTTAGGTGCGGCACCGGTCCCCGGGTTCCGATGTTACATCCCCTTCTTGACAGCCGATTTTCACATGAAAATGTCCGAAAGGCCGAACACTTCGAACACTCAATTTAGTATATTTTTAATGAGATTATTGCATTTTAGAGCAGAAAATGTTGCAAACAGCTGAAATTCTGTTGTTTTTCATAATCGGACTCCGAGGCCCGATTTTCGATAAAGAATGGCGTAAATCCTGTATCAGTCTGTCCTGCGCCCTATTATGTCAAGTTTCACTCATTACCAAGAGATAATGCCCTTGAGACGCTCATTTAATTCCCTTTTAATCAAAAGATGACGCTTTCGTCAAAGTATTCCCATCGGACACCGACGCCCGATATCGTCTGTGGCTCATACTAGCAGTCGGACCCCGGGGACCGATACCGTCCAATTCAGGATACCCATGAAATATGCCGCCGCGCCTAACGTGTTAATAAAAGTCCCTTATTTTTATAATATGTGTGTAATGTGTTAAATAAATAAAATTTTGTAAAATATAGTGACATTCGTCCTGTTTCTTAAGGTTTCTTTCATCCTACCAATTGATATTGATAATAAATCTCATCAATAGGGATGGGATTTTCATGTATTTACATATTTTCTTCTGAGGCTTAGAAATGCACGTAAATGCGTTCTAAATGTTTTTTTTTGTTTCCACGATCTAAACTATTTTTATTTTCCATATTTTATGGTTTTTAAATATTTTCACATATATTTCGATAAATACATATTTTTGTCCATATTTTACAACTTTTAGGGAATTCGCTTTAAAATTATTGTTACTCATTTAACAATTATTTTAAGTATATTCAATCGACAACTAGAATAAATGAAGTGTAGGGCCCGGTGCACATGGGCGGAAAGGCACGCTGGCCGCTAGGCGTAATGTTACGCCGATAGGCAGACATACTTTGGGTATATAGGGGCAGTGCACATGGGCGGTAAGTGACGGCCGGATGTTCCGGATTAGTCCGATAGGCTCAGGAGGTAACCCTTGTTTCTCCTCGTATCGGGCGGCTACTCGACGCTTTTGCGGTCCACAAGTACCTTGTTTTCAATGGGGCAGTGCACATGAGCCGCTGCGTTTTTTCCTATCTTCCTCTTTAATACAGGCTAATTTTAAGTAATATAATTATTATTTTCATTTGTATTTCTCTTTTAGCTTGTTATTAGATGCTATGTTAGATAACCAATTAAAATTAATCTTTGAAATTATTGTTAATTAGATTGATGATTTTGTATCAATATCAATGTGGAATTAATAAGATATGTAATTTGAGATTTAATCTTTAATATGTTATAACTCATTTTATTTATTTAAGTAATTTAGACGTGTGTAATGGTCAACTGTTTTCTGTAGGATGATTGGTAATCAGGATTTTCTTGGTATTCATGATTCAAATATTCATTATTTGGACAGCCTACATTTGGATCCAAACATGAGGATCTTCGACACGGCTAAAATGAAAACAAATATATGAGCAACATGTAAAATGCCTATGCTAGAACATGAGGTCAATTACAGATAGTAACAAGAAGAAGTAATAAAATAACGAAACAAAATCCCAAATATGGTTTGTTAACATGTTATGGGTACTTATGAAATCTATTAATGATATAAAAGATATTAAAAATATAATTATATGAATAATTTACTGATTAACATAAAATAAAATCTTGATCTTGTTGAGTTGAGAATAATAAACCCACAGGCAAAATGAAGAATTGGAATCTTTCACTTCGAGTACCCTTCCACTCCTGGACCAACCTGCACCAGGACAGATGCTAAACGACGGAATTAGAAACATCATTAATAAATTTTATCAATTCGCCAATGGTTGTCGAGCCACCAGACTCTAATAGATCATTTTTTGATTCATTGATCCCTTTGATCCAAAATTTTACAGAGGATCAACAATTGCGGTTCAGGGGTGGAGTGATAGATTTAATAAGAACCATAAAGAGTCAATCCATAAAGGATACCCATAGAACTGTTCTAAATTCGCCTCAAACACCCATGTTCATCCCTAACCAGTTTTCACAACCATATTATTATCCAACCCCACAGCAACCCAGACAGTTCTCAGAGCCGATAAATTTCCCTCCGCCCCAACAAATCCTACCGGTGTGCCAACAAATGCCTGAACAAAGGCACGACAAGCTCACAATTGTAAATAAAAATATATATGTAAATAAGTGAATTGTAAAATTAAAAGTGAAAATGAAATTGTAAATAAAAATATTCTAAGGCGAAATATATTTTATGTTCTGAAACTATGAATTGTTACTTTTTATAAACTTACCTCAATGTTGCTGCTATCATTCCCAAAGGTAGTATGGGATCTCTTACTGAATTTTCTTGGCCTTTTAATACATCGCTGATTCTAGCGGCCAATTCATCAAATGATCGAATAGACATTCTAAAATAATTGAAGAATTTTTTTTTTCTTGGAAAATCATAAGGCACAAAGCGAAATCGGCATTTCTTAGACATTTTGATCCTCTTCTTTTGTTATATAGATGCCTCATCCTTGACAATGGTTATATTGCCTCAGATGCTTTATAAATTTAGTGATGAGTTCATACCTCAAAGAAAACAGAAAAAGCTTAGCCGCTAAGCACGTCGCGGAGTTTGCCGAGTGAAGGTGTCATGCATTGTTTGTGATGCCAAAATTTCAATCGATCGACGGTTTTTGGTTTTACAGCATTTCGACGTCAGTTAGTCGACGTGGAAAGATCGTTCAGCCAAACCGAATCGTTGTCCATTTTCCGAAAAAAATCTTAGAATGCATGTTATTGGCAAGGTTTTTGATGGTGAAGGTGAGGAAGTTTAACTTACATGTAAGTGTTCTTACATTTCCAAAAAAAAAAAATTAACTACATTTGATATTTTATAAGTATTTTAAATATATATTTATTTTTTCAATTATGTGAATATTGAACTTTTTAAATATTTTAATTTTCAGTCCATATTTTCATATTATTATTACTTATATTTGCAAATATACGTCCATATTTATGTAAATATTTTGAAATGTTTATTACATAAAAATCCTATCCCTGCTAGTTAATAAACAGTTTTTTTGAGGACCCTCCAGCATCGAAATTTCGAGAGTCGACTGTATGCACTACAATCGTAAACGTAAGGTTTCTTTATTATTATTATTCTTTTTTTTAATACGTAACTTTGAGCTCATCTGCTGACGTAGAATGCGGTACGGTGTAAATCCAATAACGACGTAACTCTAGAACGACGTTAAACGGGGTGACGCAAGTCTTTGTAGACGCAACATAAACATAAGCCGGTCATATGTAAGTTAAAAACATAATTATAGATAAACAGAACACAGAAACTTCTTGCATGAATGATATGACTGAAAATCATTATAACTTGAAGGAACAAACTACAGTAGAACCCCCTTTATCCGGGGTAATGATGGGTATGGGGGTCCACGGATAATCGAAAACCCCGGATAATCGAATTACAACAATTTATTGACTTAATGTGATATAAAAGAAGGTTAATTAAAAAAAAAAAAAAAAAACCTCTTCAGAAATCAATTTTATTAACAAACTAACGTTTTAACAAACAACAAACGAACTCGTACAGCGCGTTTTAGTATGAACCGCTGATAGACAGCTTCATCTACGTCTTTTGATGTAGAGTTCTTCATTGTTTTCCGAGGATGTTTGGGCCGACGACGATACGAAGTCGGAAATGTCTTTATTCTTGTTCAAAATATCACGAACAGTTTGCTCGCCGATTCCTAATTCAGCAAACGATGTTTTAACAATTTCACCTTATTCTACTCAGTTTGTAATAGTAATATCTGTTCAAGCGATAAACGACAGGTTTTCTTTTTTGCGACATTTTGTTAGTTCCTATTTAAATGGAGACTAAATCACAACTGAGAATATTTTGTTTGTAGTCAAACAGGCCAGAGTAGGAGTTTACTAGAAACATTTGAAAACAATATCGTTCTTTGAATATGAATAGGAGTAATAGTTACCGCAAAACATCTCATCATACGATACCAGCTTGCTTTGTTTTTCCATTTATTATTTTATTTCATAGTTTTTAAGAACAATAGCTTATTGAGGCGTTTGCTATCAAAACCAGCTCATTCAACTTCTTATGTATTTAAATCGAGACTAAATCACAACTGAAAATATTTTGTTTTGTAGCCAAACATGCCAGAGTAGGAGTTTCCTAGAAAAACTTGAAAACAATACTGTTCCCAGATTGTGAATTGGAGTATTAGATACCAGAAACATCTCATAATACAATACTCGCTTTCTGCGTTTTTCCATTTATTGTTTTATGTTATTATAGATAGTTAACCATTGTGCAATCGTTAAATATTTACGCACAACATACAAAATAAATGGCATACAAATTAAAAAAAGCTTATTTAAAAAAAAAAAAAAAATTGGCTCCTCGGGACCCCGGTTAATCGAGGCCCGGATAATGGAGGTCCTACTGTATTCATTTTTTAAATTAAATATTATTCATACAATAATAATTCATTCAATGGCATAAAAATTTAAAACAGCATATTAAAAACAAAAAAAAAGGCTCCTCGGAACTCCGGTTAATAGAGGCCCGGATAATGGGGGTCCTACTGTACCTTTTATTTTTGTATTTTTTTTTTTTTTTTTTAGAAAATCGATCTTCTTCTCTAATGGATTTTAATTTGGTCTTCAAAATGCTAAAAAATGATTTTATAGTCGATAATTTTTAATTTCTAGAAGTTAAAATTATTTGAGTTTAGCAATGAGGGGGAAAATTGAAGAAAACAATGTTTGTAAAATAAAAGGAAAGTTGGCGGGAGCAACTGCGCAAGCGAGACGCAAAGGATGATGGGAGAAGTCCCGTCGTCATGGCTACAGGCAGAATGGTTTCGGATCTATATGGAACAGTGTGTCTCTGCCTTCCGAAGGGTAAGTAGTGCCGCTCGTCAGTATTTTCGCATTTATACAAACACGTACTTATAAATATTTTTATACATTTTCTTTTAAAGTGGTCGTCATATATAATACCATTTAAATGAAAAAAAAAATAAAAAAAACGATCAACAATATTCTACTTAATTTAATTATAAGCCGGTATTAATTTTTTTTTTTTTTTTTAACTCTGAATCAAACGATAGATTTATTCCTCTTTGTTATATGATTTAATTATTTATTGATACAATATATTACTATTTAAATTTTATTTAAACAAAAAAAAATTGAATAGCTCCTAGCTTCATTTTAAAGTGATGTTTACATTTTTTTTTTTAAATTTATTTATTAATTCATACCAGGAATGCTAGACATCTTAGCTGTATATGCAATAAGAATTATCAAATTTTTAATATTTGGGTCATTTTGAATTCTCCTTCGTCTGATTAAGGTTTTGTTTTTCCTAAATTCAGGAAGACTAGGACGACAGCTATAAAATATCTGGAAAGGTTATACAGCAAGGTTCTGTAAGTTCACGCTTGACTTTAAACGTCCAACTTATTGCGACAGTGTCCAATCTATCTAATCGCCCATTTACTAATCATACGTAAGCCTGGTTTAAATTATAGGTACTTAGAACACGTACATATATCATTGGCTGCTATATGAAACTATTTTTTATTCATATATTATAGTATTATTATTAACCTCATCTATATCAAAATATATACACATTATGAAAAATTATCTAATAAAATAATTTGTATATACACATTTTTTGTTTTTTCTATTCTGACCTTTGTCAATCAGTTTATGGCATCAAATATTTTACGGTTAAAGAAAAAAATGTCAACTTCATATATTGAATAATTGACCTTATTACGATAATTGTTAATGATTTTAGATTTAATTTATTCCTTAAGACTAGTAATTTTAAATTCTTCATTGTCAATATTACGAATTGTACCATTAGTTCTTATTTTCTATTTATTGTAAATATTTAAATTTATTATAAATAAGACGTTTTTACCGTGTAATTAATATTGCAAGTAAATTATTTAACTCAATTATTAATTAGTTTTCTTCATACAGAAACATGCGAATATATGGACTTCATTTTAAAACGTCATCCTTTTTTTTTTCAAGAAAAGAAGCACTTAATACTAATAAGCAATGCTGCCAAAATATATCGGGCGACTCTTACACAATATATTGTATGTCCACCATTTGTAAAACTGTATCATTATATAGATAAAGTTTGATATTAACAGACTGTGAAGGTGCCTCAATTTTCCCCCTTCTTTTCCTTTATTTCTTTCTCTCTATTTTTTCAACTTGACAATTTCTCTCCAGGCATCATTAGGAATCTTTTGTTCTAGATTAACTTAAACGTAATCACTAATGAACCGATTTTACGATAAAATTATATAAATCTAGATAAAAATATTAAGTAACATGCAACAAAAATATAAAGTGTCTAGCAGAATAAAAATCAACTTTTTAATACATTCAACGCCATCAGTGAGCGGTACGTCCTGGGGACATAGTTGGCCCCCAGAGTTGTTAACCCGCAATACAACAGTGAAAAGCATCATCATATTATATTACTGCTATGAAAATAAATTAAGAATTTGTTAGAATGATCTAGTAAATTTATAATTAAACAATTCTGAATGATTTTGAAGTAAAAAAATTAAAGAGTAGTTCCTTTGAAAGTGAAACTAATTGTGGGTAAGGGAATTTTCAGTTAAAAAATCATCATCAAATTACTGTAAAACATCATTATTTTTGTTTCTTTATAAATTTTATTTTTAAAATGCATTAGGTATTACAAAACAACAAATAATATTAACTAATGAGATTATTTACAAGATTTTAATTAATTACACAATCGTAATCATATACCTAATTATTTTAATACTAGCTATAATTAACAGTATTTACAATTGGTTTGTGACATAAAATTCAAATAAATTAGAATATACAAAACGAAAAAAAATATTCAGTTTGTGGTCGCCCAAGCGCAGTTTCAGCATTGACAAATGTCCTCGTTCTTGTCCCTAAAAATTTCTATATACAGTTTTTTGTTCTTTTACTAATCCTCTGTAACTGGATAATGTGATATAATATAAGTTGTGAGAATAATTTTAAAATTAGACAAAAAATGAGTGAAAACTTTAAAAATCTACAACTTTGGCTATAAAGCAGCTAGGAGGAAACCAAAAACGCCGAAATGACCGTTTGTGCAGGTGACTGACTAACTAAATTCAAAACTTTCCTACCGAATTATAATTTAAAAATAAAACTAATTTTGGCTGTGCGAGTTTTTTTTTAGAAATAATAAATAAGATAGTCTGTTTAGTAAAAATTAATATCCACAATTATCAACAAAATAATCATTTCGGTTTGCTTTAAAAAAAAATAAATTTTAATTGAAATGTTTCAAAAGGAACGATAACCATTAAAAGAAAATTTTTATAGGGCCCACAGTTAATTTCACAATCAAGAAAAATTGTCAAAATATTCGGTGTAAATCAAGCACGCTCATTGGCGAACGTTAAGAACGTAGGCGATTCACTCGAAGACTCGATCGATGCATACAAGGGTACATGACCGGAGAAGTTGCCCAAAACCCATTTCATGAAATGTGGAATTCTCTCTAAAAAAAATTACTCGCAGTAGAATTGTAGGATCAGATCCTATGCCAGGCGATTTTTGTCTACTGGATATTTTTTGGTGTCCGTTCTCATGCAAGAACATCCCTTGACCTCAACTCGTCTCTGCTGTAAATATCGCTCTTCGTAATAAATTAGTTTTCATTTTTTTTGCTGAAGTGATGACCTTTACTTTTTATCATTATATTTAATTATTAATTAATAACACCTAGTATCAATGTCGTTCGCTTTTTTCCTTGATGGATTTTTGACGCTAAGATTAAGTTTAACGTTCGAAATTTTATACTTCTGGTTATTTCTGAATTACGAAATATTTTTTAGCATACATCATAGGCATGATTGATTCTGTGAAAAAGCGTGAATTTCACCTTCCTTTTTTGCTGAAATTGTGGTTGATATTTTGTATTTTTTAAATTCAAAACTTTACATCAGAGTATAGAAGATCCATACATATTAGGAGAATATTCTTATTTTTTATTCTTGTTTTCCAAATTATGGTGATTTAATTTAAGCCTGACAGACAAGTGAGGTAAACATACAAAAATAGCAAGGTAATACATACAAAAACTGGTAGTTTTAATTCATGGAAAGGATGAGCTGGAATAGTAAAAATCTTGATAAAATAAAAATAAACACAAAAATATCAAAGTGTAATGTAAATAATAAGAAATGAAAATATGATCTTGAACACAATCACAGATCATAGTAAAATGTTAGTATTATCACATGCCATCTATGAGAGATCATGGAAAAAAGACTTCTCAAATAAATCAAAGTAATAAATGGTCTATAGTGAAAATGAAAACAAAGTTTAAAACTAAATAATTTTTTGCTGCAGGTGTTCTGATAGCAACTCTTCAATTAAGTCAAATTTTTTTTTTTTTTTTGTTGCCATCGTGTTTTGGAAACAAACTTACTGAACAAACAATTTCTTTATTTCAGAGGATACCTCGTTAAATAGACTGTAAAATGAAAATCACATTTCGCACTCAACGTTTTATTTATATTTTAAATTAGATTAAATGATGATATTCATTCAAATAATGTTACCTAGTTTAAAAATACTAACTGAAAAAAAGTTATATTAACCTCACTAGTCTGAGATGGTGTATCCAGCCATAACAGGTCATGATTCAGTGGTATATTTTTGATTACTTAATTTTTAAGTTTCGTACTGAATTCATTTTTTATCTGAATGTATCTAAACTTGAAACCAAAGCTAAATAAATGAGACCAAATGTAAATAAGTTTCCAAAATCTTTAACTCACCTTGATAACAAAATACCAGCCAGGTGAGGAA
Organism: Aelia acuminata; assembly: GCA_911387785.2. Lineage (NCBI taxonomy): Eukaryota > Metazoa > Arthropoda > Insecta > Hemiptera > Pentatomidae > Aelia > Aelia acuminata. Next base: position 18,227,817 of record OU426980.1, read on the forward strand.
ATAAAAATGGACACTACACACTAGTTACACAGTTCATCTAATACACCACAAACAGCTCATAGGTTAGTTGTTAAAAAAAACTACAATCAGTTTTGCATGGAATTACTCAAAATGCCCCATAATTGAAACTTTCCTAAGTTCCTTTTCTCTCACTGGTGGGAGATTCTAAAGTGACCTACCAGGTGAGTTTAAAAACTAAGGACAACACACATTGCTCAAACATATATCTCAAGAATATTGAAAAAAAAAAAATATCATAGACACTAACAGGAATGGGGTCTTGAATATACTGAAATAGAAGTTGGGAAAAGTCAGCTAGATGAGAAAAAAGCCATTTTGTATAATTTTAATGACGTTAAAAAGCGTCGAAGGGATGAAAAATTATTTATATTTTATAATGGTAAAACGTAATTGACCTAAAGCCTCATTTTTTCACAGAATCGCCAACATATCGTATATACATGAGATTTCATTTAAAAATTCCTGTGAATCTTTGCGGATGGTAAGCCTATTAATTTTTTTTTTGCGATTGTCAATTTTATTAAACGATGAAAAATATATTTTGTTAAATTTATATTTATTTAAAGTTTAGCACCTTCAGAAAGGTATTAGAGTTCAGAAGGGATGTAATATATTTATGAACACAAATGAATTAACGTTTGAAAAAGAATGAATTTTCGGAAACATTTTATGATTGGGATATTTTGAAATGGCCAAAAGCAGGCGAAAGAATTGAAACATAAGTTATCTATTCTTAGATATGATTTGGAAGAAAGATGGGATACTGCATCAAGGAAAAGAGTCTTGGAAAAGAATAAGAGCGATTGGTTAAAAGGAACACTTTCTATTAGCAGTTCAAATCATTTTCATATAAGACAAGGCGCCCTGAACATTAATGTTCCCTTCTCTAATTTTTTTTTTTACCGAAAAACTAAGCAGTGTTAACAATTAGGTATATATTTTTAATAAACTAAATAACGATATTTGTCCTTTCAGAAGTACCTTTGCCTTTGAAATTTAGTTGTTAGACAAAAATAAACTTGTTAGTACTTGATGTTTGCTTCTGAAACTTAAGTTTAAGAGTGTTAAACAATCTGGCTGAGAAGCTATATTATTTAGAAACAACAATATTCAAAAAGGTTTTTCCATCATCAAAATATATTAAAACAAAATTCATTTAAATATAAAAAATCCCAACGGATGACCGAAGATAAAAATAACTCCCTTTTAATGGTTAATATCAATATCATCCTTGAATGACGTAATACATTTACATAAATATTTATGGAGATTTCCATCTACATGTTTTTATTATGGTTCCGCTTAAATCGGTCTATGGATTCGATCGTCAAATTAAACTGGTCAACAACATACAGAATCGATCCTTTGTCCAGCTCAATTTACCTAGCAAAAGTAGGTAATAAGGGCCGTAGACATCTTAAAATATAACAATAGTACAGGAAAGCATTCGAAAGGTTAACGACTCGAATATAAAAGAAGATTAGCGATATTGTGAGGTCAATGCACTTAGTAATAAGTCTAATACTGCCGTACTCCATACCTAACTCCCTCCGCCAGTTTACAGAAATGCTGCCATACTCCATACCTAACTCCTCCCGCCAGTTTACAGAAATGCTGCCGTACTCTATACCTAACTCCTCCCGCCAGTTTACAGAAATACTGACGTACTCCATTCCTAACTCCTCCCACCAGTTTACAGAAATACTGCCATACTCCATACCTAACTCCTCCCGCCAGTTTAAAGAAATACTGCTGTACTCCATACCTAACTCCTCCCGCCAGTTTACAGAAATACTGCCGTACTCCATACCTAACTCCCCCCGCCAGTTTACAGAAATGCTGCCATACTCCATACCTAACTCCTCCCGCCAGTTTACAGAAATGCTGCCGTACTCCATACCTAACTCCTCCCGCCAGTTTACAGAAATACTGCCGTACTCCATACCTAACTCCTCCCGCCAGTTTACAGAAATACTGACGTACTCCATTCCTAACTCCTCCCACCAGTTTACAGAAATACTGCCATACTCCATACCTAACTCCTCCCGCCAGTTTAAAGAAATACTGCTGTACTCCATACCTAACTCCTCCCGCCAGTTTACAGAAATGCTGCCGTACTCCATACCTAACTCCTCCCGCCAGTTTACAGAAATGCTGCCGTACTCTATACCTAACTCCTCCCGCCAGTTTACAGAAATACTGACGTACTCCATTCCTAACTCCTCCCACCAGTTTACAGAAATACTGCCATACTCCATACCTAACTCCTCCCGCCAGTTTAAAGAAATACTGCTGTACTCCATACCTAACTCCTCCCGCCAGTTTACAGAAATACTGCCGTACTCCATACCTAACTCCCCCCGCCAGTTTACAGAAATGCTGCCATACTCCATACCTAACTCCTCCCGCCAGTTTACAGAAATGCTGCCGTACTCCATACCTAACTCCTCCCGCCAGTTTACAGAAATACTGCCGTACTCCATACCTAACTCCTCCCGCCAGTTTACAGAAATACTGACGTACTCCATTCCTAACTCCTCCCACCAGTTTACAGAAATACTGCCATACTCCATACCTAACTCCTCCCGCCAGTTTAAAGAAATACTGCTGTACTCCATACCTAACTCCTCCCGCCAGTTTACAGAAATGCTGCCGTACTCCATACCTAACTCCTCCCGCCAGTTTACAGAAATGCTGCCGTACTCCATACCTAACTCCTCCCGCCAGTTTACAGAAATGCTGCCGTACTCCATACCTAACTCCTCCCGCCAGTTTACAGAAATGCTGCCGTACTCCATACCTAACTCCTCCCGCCAGTTTACAGAAATGCTGCCGTACTCCATACCTAACTCCTCCCGCCAGTTTACAGAAATACTGACGTACTCCATTCCTAACTCCTCCCACCAGTTTACAGAAATACTGCCATACTCCATACCTAACTCCTCCCGCCAGTTTAAAGAAATACTGCTGTACTCCATACCTAACTCCTCCCGCCAGTTTACAGAAATGCTGCCGTACTCCATACGTAACTCCTCCCGCCAGTTTACAGAAATACTGCCGTACTCCATACCTAACTCCTCCCGCCAGTTTACAGAAATACTGCTGTACTCCATACCTAACTCCTCCCGCCAGTTTACAGAAATACTGACGTACTCCATTCCTAACTCCTCCCACCAGTTTACAGAAATACTGCCATACTCCATACCTAACTCCTCCCGCCAGTTTACAGAAATGCTGCCGTACTCCATACCTAACTCCTCCCGCCAGTTTACAGAAATGCTGCCGTACTCCATACCTAACTCCTCCCGCCAGTTTACAGAAATGCTGCCGTACTCCATACCTAACTCCTCCCGCCAGTTTACAGAAATACTGCCGTACTCCATACCTAACTCCTCCCGCCAGTTTACAGAAATGCTGCCGTACTCCATACCTAACTCCTCCCGCCAGTTTACAGAAATACTGCCATACTCCGTACCTAACTCCTCCCACCAGTTTACAGAAATGCTGCCGTACTCCATACCTAACTCCTCCCGCCAGTTTACAGAAATACTGCCGTACTCCATACCTAACTCCTCCCACCAGTTTACAGAAATACTGCCGTACTCCATACCTAGCTCCTCCCGCCAGTTTACAGAAATACTGCCGTACTCCATACCTAACTCTTCCCACCAGTTTACATACAATCTTCGCAAACTTTTTACCTCAGTTCCAAATTTATTCATACCACTAGAAATATTGGCTTTCTCCGGGAATTTATTATCTTAATCGACAGTCATATGTTCTAATAAATAACATCTAATCTTAAAACTAAAAGTACAGAAAAGTACAGTGTACAAAAAAAAAAAAAATTAAGAGTTTTTTATTTTTTATTTACACTCTATCACTCAATTCTTACCAATCTTATGATTACATAAAGAAGCAAACAAAAACCTCTTGAATTGAACTAAAATTCAATTGCTGCCTTTGCTGATGCTGCCAATGGAAGTTTTAATGGTTCGTTGACTACTGTATGCCTCTTCTTCAGCAAGGACGATTCAAATAAAATATTTTTGGTGATACTACATTGAAAAATATTCAACCCGTGTTCAAGAATTCGAACGAACGCCCTACGAGCCGAGAAAAAAATATTTTATGTAATTTCATCAATTTTTAATATTCATTTCTACCTTTACCTACCTTAGGACCGCAAGTCCATTGTATGCCAATATATTAGTTTATTTAAGCGTATAATGATGAAGAAAAAAATTTCTACCGATTGTATTAAGTGAATTAAAGTGCACAAAAAGCCATCGAAACCAAAAGATCCTTCAAGTGAAGTAGTCGCTTATTATTATTTTTTAAATAAGAGTGAAACGAATTCGTTATTGGCATCCTTTAAGACCCTTAGATACGGATTTTTATTGAAATTAAGCTTCCACAGGTTGCGCCGTAGTTTTTTGTACAACACTCGACTTGTTTTCCTTTTCTCTCTCCCTTCCGGTGTGCTTCTCGGAAAAATGGCTTCAGCTATTCCTCGAGCACCTATTCTACTTGCTACCGTTTACTTCCCCCCTTTAAGTTTGATATAATTTCCCGATTGGAAACTATTTAATCAATTATTGTACTCATTACTGTACGGAGTTCATACGTCGCGCGATTTTTTTTTTTTTTTTTTTTAAATAAGGATTTTCTCCCCTCGAAATATTGTTTGGTTGCGCGTAAAAGGGCGAGATTCCGGGGATACAACAGCAAATGAGGAAATGGCTGAGTAAGCATTATCAACTACAGGATAGAGGTAAGGGAAGTTCGGGAGAAAGTAAAAGGAAAAATCTAGCGAGGAAAACGGAGAAGTGTAGTGAAGGGATAACACGAAGCTAGGGATCGGACCGAGGAAATAAGCCTTAGCACAGTTGTTGGAGAATCTAACAAGATCTGACCTTTAATAAAGGTTATCAAAACTAAGTATTACGGTCCATATACCCCTTCAAAGTATCAAGCGGTAATTTTAAAAAAATCTGGTGCGATGCGCGCAACTCACAACTTTCACTTACCAACTTAATTACATTAGAAATTGACGTGTTTTGTTCAATGCAATTTCTCAAAGTCATTCATTTAGGTACTTATTTTTGTTTGTATATGCTTTCTAATGTACGCTAAATTTCTTATTATTAAATAAAACTTTTTACTTGCGATAATTCGGCAATGCAAGCATAATACTCCAAGTCGTCTCCTTTTATAATTTTGTATGTAGTTGTTGAAAACTTCATATAGTTACCATGAAACAAATAGTTTCCATTAAATGAACCGAATATATTTATTAATTATAAACTATCGTCTGTCATTAAAAGCGTTCTGTGCATGCATGGGCTCTGTTTTATGAGTTGACGGACTATATATTTGTTTTCTCCAGTAGGTATATGTTTACTTGATTTCATTCATATTTCATATTTAGCCACATCTTATTTTTAGGGGTAACGAGGGACAGTTAATTTCTCCATACAAACAAAAACAAAGATACTTTATAGGAAAACTAAAAAGGCCCCTTCCCCATTAAAGCCCCCTCATAACATTTTAATAATGATAAAGCTTACCTGATATTAAAGAATATTTGATTCTCATTAAACATGACGACTTTAATGAAAATCTTTAAAGCTATTTTTAAGAAAATCGAAAAAAAAGTAAAAATGGGGAAAAACGTTATGAAATAAAGTGCCCACTCCGGTTGATCGATTTTGATGAAATGTTTGTAGTTATATATCGGGCATTTAAATACATAAATACCAAGTTTTATCAAAATCGTTACAGCCGTTGAGAAAATCGAAATAAACGTAAAAAGTTATGAAATAAAGTACCCCCACCGTTTGACCAATTTTGATAAAATTTTTGCTGTCACATCGCGGGCATATACATACACTAAATACCCAATTTCAGGTTCCCACGGTTTATAGTTTTTGAGCTAGTCAGTTCACACACGCAGAGCATTCCGCGGGATTTGGTTATTTGGACTCAGGGGACCCCAAAACGTGCATTTCCGTTGAAAACCGGAAGTCGAAATTTTTTACGATCGAAATACTTTCCCTTACTATATATTTGATATATAGGTAAGGGAAAGTAAAAACATGTTTTCAAAATTTTTTTTAGAAGAAGACTGAGAGTTTGTATTTTTTCATTTGATACATGAAGGTAGGCACTATAAATTCACAAAGTTTCAAGCTGTGGACTTGCACAGTTTTTTTAATACAAGTTTTTGAAATTTCAAAACATTAAAGCTTGATATCTCTGTTGGGTAAGAAAATAAAAATTTGAAATTTGGCCCAGATTTAGTCCTTGGGTAGAGGATTGGACTGTCAAAATTTCATCTCGTGGACTACTAATAGCAAGAATATAAAACACTTTTCAATGTCCATTTGTAGCTTTCATTTGTGAAAAAAGAACAATAGTAAAAAGCATACAGTGAAAATATATTTCGCTTTTTGTCTAAAAACCGATTAGCTTTTGTTCTAATTAATCAGTTCCCGGTCGGTTAAGTTATTTTATCCACGCAATTAAAAATTTAAGCTCACCTCTTTGCCATTTGCTTCATTTAGGATGAGGTCTGTTTAAAATTTTGTACATTGGATGTTCTCGAAATTTGGTGCGACCTCTGTATTTCTGATGCAATGTTACCTCTTAAGATCTCTTCATAAATTAGAAACAGTTTCTTAACTCTGGATTAGTGAATTCAATGTTTTCTATAATGTTTTTGATTTACGATTTTTTCCCAACTGGGCAAGATCAATCAAAGATATGCCGATTTTCTTTTAATTGCTTCCGTTCTAGTTCACCAACGCACGAAGTCAAATTCTTAATTCTTGGTTCATCCATAAGATCTTCCATCAATTCTATAATTTTTATTAAAAAATGGTCTCAATGAGAAGTTTAAAAGTGGAAAAAGTCTAATACACCGGATTGTTTCCAGAAGTATAAAGAATAATAGTTCTGTCAAAAATCACCGTCATAAACATAGTTATTGTCCGGTCTCTATTCAAGCAATATTATCATTTTAATAATTATAAACCTTACTTGATATTAAAGAGTACTTGATTCTCATTAAACATGAAGAGTTTAATCTAAATCATGAAAGCTATTTTTGAGAAAATCGTAAAAATGGGAAAAAAAGTTATGAAATAAAGTGCCCCCTCCGTTTGGTTCATTTTTATGAAATTTAAAGTACACTAATATTTTTTTAATATTAAATAAAAGTTTTTACTTGTGATAATTCGGCAATGCAAGCTTAATACTCCAAGTCATCTGATTTTATAATTTTCTATGTAGTTGTTAAAAATTTCATATAGTTACCATGAAACAAGTAATTTCCATTAAATGACCAGAACGTCATTGTTTATAAGCAATGGTCAGCTATTAAAGGCGTACTGCGCATGCGTGCGTGCGTATTAGTGCTATTATTAGTTTTATAACTATTTTTTGAAATAATAGTGCCTTTACTCACTTTTATTAATTAAAACTTTATTTGTCGATGTGATCACCATATTTTGCTGGAGACAATTGATAAACATCGGATTCTCCAGTTTATTAATACTTTTTAAATAGTAGAGCCTTTACTTATGTGTAGTGGCCGACCGAAGTTTCGGTTTCGGTTTCGGTTTCGGCCGAAAAACCTGGGTTCGGCCGCAGTTTCGGTTTCGGCCAATAATTGGCCGAATCTTCGGCCAGGCCGAAACTAGCTCCTGTGTCTGATATCTCCAAGAAGGAAGTAGGACTATACGATTTCAGCTTGTAAGCTCGATCTCTTTCATGGCATTTAACACCCTTGTATTAAGTAGTGGGAAGTATCTGTTATTTTAGTTAATTACACTTGTATTGTATTTCGGTAGAACATAGATTTTTCTCATTCTTTTGGTATCTTTACTTGATCGAAAACTTCAAGTTGGGTGTGGAGACAAAACTTTCAGAGTGACAAACAGTAATGTCCTCGTAAATCACATCAAGTCTTAACATGTAATGAAAGCATGCTCTTCATACAGAATAGTACTACACTACGTTTAGTGTAAAGAATAGTATTTATACGTTGAGAACCTTTGTGTGCTTTTAATAATCACAGATTATTTCATCTTTTAGGGCTGTACTAGTTAAGGGGGTATGGTCTAACATCCCACGGGCACCAGCCGTATTAGGGAGGAGGGGGCCGGGATTCGATCCTATAACTTAACTAATACACCTGTTTTACCACTCTTGTATACCAGCTCACTTATTAAATGAATAATTGAGTTAAATTACTGTTATTTTATGAGCTTTTATTGATATTATTGCTAAACTAGACATATTACACACTTATATATTATATATAGACACGTAAATAAGTTTCGGTTTCGGCCCGAAACTAGGTCTGTGGCCGAAATTCGGTTTCGGCTAAAATTTTGGTTTCGGTCGGACACTACTTATGTGTATTTATTTGTACTTGACACTTTAAGTGTAATCTTTTGCTGGAGTAAATAATACCAATTGAAATCTCCAGTTTTTATTATTTTTTAATAATTTATAACTAATATAAAGCATATATATATATATATATATATATATATATATATATATATATATATATATATATATATATACAGTGCTGTGAAAAAGTCTTTGAACAAAACTGTATTTGTGAAAATAATTTAAATAATTTTTTTTAGCACTTAATTTTTTACTTATTATTTTGCTAAGAGTATTAAAAGACTTGTGCATTGAACTATGTAATGTTAAACTGCGTAAAGTAGAGGATAAAAATATTTATAACTGCTTGTCATTATTATGGTCTAAAGTATCTTCATAATCCTTTCTATAGACAACGTCTTAATGTTTATATCATACTGTCTCTATCTCTTGAAATCAGTATAAAAGTTCATTTGAAAGTGAGAACATAGTTGTGTTATCGAAAAAACGTTTTTTATTCATAGAATACTGTGCTTTTTTAAACCGTAAGTAAAGTTAACAGTAAAAAATAATTTTTCTTAATAAACTTATTTTTTTCTATACTTTAAGCTATCCGTTTTTCAGGAAATGGCAAAAATTAATCTTCTTGATCGACAGAAAGTGATTATTTTGTATCAGCAGGGCCTTACTATTCGTGAAATTCAAAGGCAAGTGAAGGGTTCTATTTCTAGAATACATTATATTATTTAAAAAATCAGAAAGAGTAAAAATGTTGGGGACTTGAAACGTTCTGGGAGGCCCCGAAAGTTAAATTCTGCTGCAGAAAAACATTTGAAGTTGCTATCTTTACGCAAACGCAAAAAGAATAGCACACAGCTAGCTCAAGAAATTGCCGAAGCCACAGGCACACAGGTTTCTTCTTCTTTAGTTAAAAGGAAACTGATTAGTTTCGGACTCAGGGGATGCGTTGCGAAGAAAAAACCATTTTTTCGTCGGAAATAAACAAAAGCGCCTGAAATTTGTGAAAGAGCATGAAAATTGGACCGAAGAGGACTGGAAGAAAGTTTTATGGACTGATGAATCAAAATTCGAAATGTTTGGCTGTAGGAGAAGACAGTATGTGAGGCGGCGGCCAGGAGAGGAATACTTGGAAGATTGCTTAAATCCAACTATGAAGCATGGAGGAGGATCTATAATGGTTTGGGGCTGCTTCTCAGGTTATGGAGTAGGAGATCTTATAAAAATAGAAGGAAAAATGGACGCTAAAAAATACCACCGTATCCTCTCATCTCATGCAATTCCATCTGGGTTGAGACTTATAGGGCCGGGATTCGTTTTGCAGCATGACAATGAACCAAAGCATACAGCTAGAAGTATAAAAGAGTATTTGGCAAGAAAAGAAGAGCAGGGACAGTTAAAATGTATGGAATGGCCACCCCAGAGTCCTGATTTTAATCTTATAGAGCATTTGTGGGAATTACTTGATAGGAAAAGGGTTGAAAGGCAACCAAGTAGTTTAGAAGACCTGTGGAGAATCCTGAAAGAAGAATGGGAAAAAAATTCCCCAGATTATAATATAGCCTCTTTAATTTCTAGCGTTAAAGATAGATTGATGAGCGCCAAAGAAACAAAGGCGGACATACAAGATACTAATTTTTGGCTTATGTTATATAGTTATTACCATTTTCCGCTCAGAATATTATATTGATGATATTTTTAACTGAATAAAATATTTGTTTCAAAATTATTTTTGTTTTTTTCTTCTCTCCCAACTTAGATTATTTCAAATATGACATTGTTCAAAGACTTTTTCACAGCACTGTATATATATATATATATATATATATATATATATATATATATATATATTAGGGCGTGATCGAATCTTTTGTTAAGGGAAAATAATATTCATTGAATTCTCCAGTTTAACGTAACCTACTTTAAAAATTTATATATTCTGTTGAAAGATTAAAATAAATATTTTTATAATTAACGTTATAATTAAATTAGCTATTTCGGTGGCCTTTGATGAATTCATCTGTTATTTGATTAAAAACAATGTTCAGTTATTCTAACATCCTTCATTCTCTTTTTAATTTAATCTTAATTATTTATTTTCAATTCTGAGCTAAAAAAAAAAAAAAAAGTGAATGCTAATTTAAATTTAACTTTACGAAATAAAGGGTTTGGTGTTTTCCTCTCTCATCGCTCTTCCAAGAAAATTACACTTCAGGGGGCTTGGCTCGCAGTTTTTTACGCGGTACTTCGTTTATTATTTAAGTAATTAACTTTATGTAAGGTGTTATAATTTCCATTTATTTATATATTCATTTTTTGTTTCGATAAGTGCACTATTGTGATTAGCCAACTACTATAATAAATCTGAATTAGTAGATTTCGAAATTCATTCCCGTGTCGATTATAATTTGTTTCGGTACCGTTCAATAAATTTCGTTTCTATACTGGGATGAGGAAAAAACGGAATTAATTTAATTAGGTTGCTTGAACATTTTTAATTTACAAACCTAAGCAAATTTGAAAAGGATGTCGTTTAAAGTTAAATATTTCTTTGTTGAATATTATTTTTTTATTATTTTAAAATGATTTTATTTGAAGAGAAATGTCAACCATCTCTCTTCGAAGATCCTACTCACCAGGTCTTCTTGCTACATTGCAGTGAAGTAACACAGGGACTGTTGTCCAAATGTTTGGATCTAAACGGCAGACGGTCATAGTTAAACATTATTTATTGAAATCAACCTTTTTTTTTATTTTTTTACATATTTATTAAATAATTTTGAAGAGAAAAGATTGGTCACGACCGGAAATCGAACCCGGGTCTCTGCATCACCGTTGCAGTACTCTTAACCATTGAGCTAACCGTAGGGCCTTCCCAGCATTGTGAAAATTGTCCTACTTGGTCCAGGTATGTATGCTTAACAATCAGTGGATCATTTTACGAGGAAGTGCATCATTTGGATGTTTATCTCTTGAAAAAGATTTAAAAAAGAAAAGGGAATAAATTGCATGAGACGTGGTTGGGCAAAGAAGAACGTAGTTTGCTTGACGAGAGGGTATTGTGTAGTGTTGTGATAGGATAATTTACTCTTGTAGTGCAAAATTTCACGTCATCATCCTTCAAGTAAAACTATTATTTGCTTATTACTGTTTATTTAGTTAGCGCCACTGAATGCTACTATGGCTAATCCGACGATGCTACAGTGGGAGTCCTAAATTTTGCCTGTTTAGCTATAATTAGGACATGGATCTTTAAGGGCCTATTCACACTATCGGTTTCGCGCCCGCTCCACTCCCGGTCCGCTCTCGCTCTACCCCATTCACACTAGCGCTCCGCTCCCGCTCCACTCCCGGTCCGCTCTCGCTCTACCCCATTCACACTAGCGCTCCGCTCCCGCTCCACTCCCGGTCCGCTCTCGCTCTACCCCATTCACACTAGCGCTCCGCTCCCGCTCCACTCCCGGTCCGCTCTCCTAATGTCTTACCATATTCACACTATATAATTTTACACCGTTGAATTTTGAAAGGTTTAAGCTATTAAAGCCATTAATAATCGAAGTTGTCGGTATTCGGATTTTAATTAATGATTAACTTTCAGTTATTTAAGTATTCATTTATTCTTTAATTTTACGGCCAAAAAAAAAAAACAATTTTTCGTTTGTAGAAATAGCTGGTAAGTGTACTTTTCTTGGTGAAGAAGATAATATTATCAAAAAATATAATAAGAAGAATATATTGCAACACAATGATAATTATTAATAATAATTATAAATTAATTTAATTAATGGTGAAGAAATAATTTAAATTTTTTTCGTAATGTATTCGAATACGCTTGAAAATTTCAAGTTGAAATCGGTAAATGCTACAAATTTACCGATTGTGTTCTCTTCTTTTCCTGATTAATATTTTAATTATTTTTTGCTTTAATATATATTTTTTGTTAATGATCTGACATTTTTCATAATATACTGCATTTTTATTCGTTTCAAATTAAACGTTATTTTATAATAGCAATGAGTGTGTAGTCAATAAATAAATCGGTGACCATTTTTTACGAGTACATTAATTCATAGCAAAATATATCTCAAACATAACATGAATTTTTCACGTCGAAAAACCGCGATTTTTTTTTTTTTTTTTTTTTTATCATTTCAAGCGTATTCGAATACATTCGGAAAAAAAAAATTAAATTATTTCTTCACCATTAATTAAATTAATTTATAATTATATATATATATGTATATATATATATATATATATATATATATATATGTGTGTATTTTTTTTTTTTTTTTTTTTTTTTTTTATATTTTTCCTTCTATGGTAGCCCCAAAGAAGGAGAGTTTATTGAACGATTTACATGCTCCATGCCTATTTTATTAGGCACATTACATGTATTACATATTACATTATATCGTGAACAGATTATACTTGTTATTACCTAGATTATGTGATATACTAAAAACAAAATAAAAAATAAATAAGAAAAGTTACAAAAGTAGTAATATAAATATAAACAAAAGTAACAATATAATTATAAATACTAAATACTAAGTGGCAATATAAACTCAAACACAAACAAGAAAACAATATAAATATAAACTAAGTAGCAACATAAGTATAAAGTAGCTATATAAACATAGATAACTAAGTAGCAATATAAGCAGAAAATAGAAATAAAAAGTTACTAAATGTAGCAATATAAGTTAAATTATTAAGATTTATGATTTACAATTATTATTAATAATTATGTCAAAGAGATGTTACCAATAAAAAATAAACCAAAATAAATTAAAATAAAAAGCGCAACAAGCTATGTACAAAGCTAATAAATGCAAATAATTTAAACCGCCTTCCTACATTCGTCAGTCAGTCGGTCAAAGTCTATTTTCCTAATAAATTCCAGGAAGTCTTTTTTAAATTTTGTCATCAGTCTCTGTTCTGTTTCAGGCCATGTCCCTCGTTTCAAAAGAACGTTCTGTATAAGTTTTGCCCGAATGTGGTCCAGGTTTTTGCAGTCAAATATTAGGTGTCGAAAATTGTGTATTTGTCCGTCGTCTGGGCACTTGTCATTGTGTAGTATGTTAAAGCGTGTTAGGTATTGTTTAGTTTGTCCGTGTTCAGTAAGAATTTGTGTAAGTTTGTAGTCAGTACTTAGTATTCTTTTATAATTGTGTAATGTGATGAGGGGAACAAATCTATGGAGACTCGGTGATTTCGAGGAAGCAGTCCAGGCTAGGTTCCACTTAACTACCGTATCCTTTCGAATGTCCGCTTTGATGTGGGATATCGGAACCTTATCGTACGTCAGCGGGAGCTCACTGTGAGCCGCTAGCTTAGCGAGCCTGTCCACTCTCTCATTGCCCTCTATCCCTGAGTGCCCCCTTACCCAGACTATGTTTATGTATTTGTTTTGATTGTGTAGTGTTGCCAAATGGTTTCTGATTTTGTCAGTAAGTTCGTCATGAATCTTTGAATTTTTGATTGAATGTATGATGTTCATGTTGTCTGTGTAAATGGTTATGTTGTCTTCTGTTTCTATCGCATTTTCAGAGAGATACTCTAAAGCTTTTAGTACGGCTAACTTCTCCGCCTGGTTATTTGAACAATGTTTACCCAGCCTATGCTGAGCTTGGGACATTTTTTCATTGGTACTTCTTAGTAACCAGGCGCATCCTACATTCTCTCCGTCTTTGCTTCCGTCTGTATAAATTTCTGTATCAGTTTCTGTATAGATTAGTTCATGTGGCAGTACTTGTGTCGTAAGCGCGGGGTGTGTCCAATATTTACATTTAGTTGGGAGGTCTATATTGTCGTGTACTATATCTTTGTAGTTAGTCCGTCGTTTTTTAATATCATAAAGTTGAACTGTTTCTTGGATTATCAAATCTATAGGAATCATTCCCGCCAGGACGCAGGCTGCTTCATGAGAGATAGTGTGGAATGATTTACAGATTTTAATCCCCATAAGTCTTTGGAGCCTTCGGAGTTTCATAAGATTACTTTTTCTAAGCATACCTCTGTGCCATACGTGAACTGCATATAAAACTTTAGGCAAGATAGCTCCCTGATAAATAATCTTAAGAATCTCCGATCTAAGACCCCAAGAGACTCTGGCTGCTACAGTCAGTCTGTTAATGGTTAGTAAGGCCTGATTGTAAATGTTACATACAAACTCTATGTATGTAAAACTTACATACTCAATACTCTAATTCAAGATGATAACAATAGCAATGACACTCAAGAACAGAGCCACATGAGACTGGACGTAATACACCCACCCAACACGCTTGACGATTTACCACTCGAAGACGGAGAAATAATTGATATTGTTAATAGTTTGAATAATAGAAAATCTCCTGGACATGATAAAATTACCCCAACCATAATTAAAAAGATAACCGAATTTTTTCCGCGCATCATTTTGGAAATATACAAAACTTTCTATAAGAGGAGGGAATTCCCACAAATTTGGAAAATCGCTAAATTGGTTCTGATCCCCAAAAAAGACCCCACTTCATTTAGGCCTTTAAGCATGCTACCGGTAATGAGTAAAGTTTTAGAAAAAATAATAAAAAACAGACTGATGCATTTTCTTTCCACCAACGAACTATTACACGCAAATCAATTCGCTTTCCGTCCGCAATCAGGAACAGATGACGCCCTAAGTGCTTTAAATGAACAAATTCAGACGACATTGGACAAGAAAAGACACCTACTAGTAGTAAGCCTGGACATTAAAGGAGCCTTTGACAATGCTTGGTGGACAGCAATTTTAAATAATCTGAAACAATACAACTGCCCCAAAAATCTTTATCAATTAGTGCAAAATTATTTCGTTAACAGACAACTTAACATACTAACTAACTCGTTCACGATCAGCAGACACTTAAGCAAGGGGACTCCACAAGGTTCTAGTTTATCACCGGTAATATGGAACATTTTAATTAATACCATATTTCAGGTAGAATTACCGGTTGATACTAGTATAATCGCATACGCAGACGATGTACTACTACTGGTCAAACGGCGAAACATGGAAGAACTAGAATCCGTCACAAACCTTGTACTAGCTAGGCTTACCAGATGGGCTAAACAAAATAAACTGACTTTCAATCCACAAAAATCAGAATTTATAATTTTTTCACGAAAACGGACTCTACCAAAATTAAACATAATCCTGAACTCTTCACAAATAAAACAACGTGAAACTTTAAAATACTTAGGTGTACTTTACGACCGAAAAATGAACTGGAAAAGACACATTGACAATATATGTGTGTATATATATATATATATATATATATATATATATATATATATATTAAAGTTGAACTTTTTTGGCCGTAAAATTGATGAATAAATAAATACTTTAATTACTGAAAGTTAATTATTAATTAAAATCCAAATATAGACGGTTTCGATTATTAATGGCTTCAATCGTGAACGGTGTAAAATTATATAATGTGAATATGAAAAGACTTTAGGAGAGTGGAGCGGGAGCGGAGCGAGGCCGGACCTGGGCCAATATTGTGATTAACCTCTCTCTATTCCTCTTTAGAATATTTTGCCAGTGAGACCGGACCTGGAGCGGAGCGCTAGTGTGAATGGGGTAGAATGAGAGCGGACCGGGAGTGGAGCGAGACCGGAGCGGTACCGATAGTGGAATTCTCTGTCTATTTCTCTTTAGAATATTTGAGCGGACCGGGAGTGGAGCGGGAGCGGAGCGATAGTGTGAATCCGCCCTAAGGGTGCCATTACACTCTACGAACCTCACCTTCGAACAGGTTCTCCTCCGAACCTTGCCGTACCGGCGTTCCACGAACAGCCATTCATACTTAACGTGACGTTAAGCGAACAAATATGGCTGACGCACCCAACGCTAGCTAATGATGAAGAAAAAAATCTCCATTGTCAATATATTTTATATTATCTGAAAAATAAAAAAATAGGAGACGAATTACAACGGCGCCTTAGTATCACAAACAACTCCTGTCACTTGGGGAAAACCCAAATCAAAAATGCCTCTAGCGCTACCCCGAACACAGGCAAACAGATGAAGTACCTAGAATACCCGAACAGTCGACTTGAAGGCTGTTCGAGGGTGGTGTTCGAGGGTAAAGTTCGTTGAGTGTAAAGGCATCTCAAGGAATACACATCACATAAGTTCTGGACCGCTATTTTACACCGTCTTTGAAGGACGGCATAACCAAGGACATTTTACTCCTTCAAAATTCCTAATGCCACGAACCCGCGACCTTAGGTGTAGTAGTTTGTATATATTTGTACACTGTAGATAGGCTTTCTATGTAACTGTTGATATTATGATCATAAAAATCTGAAATATCATACAACAATAAAATATAGGGGAGAGCGGGTTTGGTTGGCATAAGGGGTAGGTTGGCCTTTAGCATATAATTTCCGTCACACCTGTTTTGAAGTCGCCACAATCGTACCATGTGACCCGCTAGACCTCGGGAGTCTTGTCCTGAGGTTTCAGTCCAATGCTAACAGTGTAGAGAAGAGTGTGCTTCATTGATTGATTTTACAACATTTAAATAACTTTTTATATTTTCAATAAATTTGGATTTAAGGCATGGCAATCATTTGACTCCGATTCAGTTCACATAGTCCCAAACTCCTTTGAAAAACCTAACCTTTTAACTAAACAGTTTCTTGTTTGGTTGTTCTCCCCGGTCCTGGCAGCCATCTTTCATATGATTTCTACTGTGGGGTTAGTTGGCTATCTTCAAATGGGGTTTGTTGGCGCAGTCACAAAAGTAAGGTAAACTTAAACAAAGGTGAAACTACCATTTGTCTTTAGTTCGAGCGAGGAGGAGGAGAGCAATATTTCCTATGTAGAAGGTGACGATAGTCTAAACTTAAACGGAATTTGAAAATGAAAAAGATAATGACACTAAAGATCACGCATCAAGACGCAATCGAAGCTTATTGATGAACTAGCCTACCATGAACCATGAAAATGAAACAAGTGCACCGCAGACACTTTCTCATGATACGATTAAAGGGCCAGAGAATATTTATACTACCTAAAGTTTTAGAAGATGTGTTGAATTCGTTTTGTTTTATGAAAAATTTGTTTACATTGTTCTAATGCAATGATGCTTCTAAGCCATTACATTTTCCTAATTTCTGCTGTTTGAAATGTCATATAATTTTGTTCAATTGAAATAAATATGGTAAAATGCAGCCATTTGTCATTCTATTTTCCCTTAATAGCTGTTAAAAACCGATCAAAATTATTATACCATTATAGTGCAGCTTTCAATAACAATAATATGTGTCAGGCAGTACTTAAATGATACCCTGCCACACATGGGGGTTTAATTGGCGTACTCTGGCTTGACGAATTCTTAAATTTTCTATGATCATAGTGTTAAAAATTATGTGTTGAAAAAAATACTTGAAGTACTCTAATACTTGGGGTTTACAATGGTATCAGCCCTATTGGGATTATATTAACAGGAATGATTCAACAATCAAAAAAGTGAAAACTGTTGCCAACCAACCCCGCTCTCCCATACTATAAAAAAAAAATACTTTGCCAACTTCAAATTAATAAAACTACACACGAATCAACTCACTGGTCAACAACGCAAAGGTTACATACAACTGACCAATTACCTTAATTTTGTTTAATGATATCAACATATAGAACGATAAGGCGGGAAAATTATCGACTGTTATTAGATCTAGTCACACTTTGTCTGAAGGTAGGTCAAGAAGAAAATAGACACGCCAGCATGGTATCAAGGTTATCCCTCCCCGGAAAGTTTCTAAACACCATCATGTGAATTACGGTCTAAGTATTGCGTGTCCAGTTGCACACCGAAAACATGAAAATCAGATTATAAAAAGATGGTCGACCATCAGCGAGGTAGACGTGTTTTTCCCGTCGTTGTTCGCTGCACATCCCTCCTGACGCATAATGGGAACAATTCGCAATTCAGTATCCAAAATGATAGAACTCCGTCTTAAATTACGATAAACAAATAATCCTTTTTTATTTATAAAAATAGGGATTCCTTTATTAGTGAGAAGGAGAGGCGAAAGGACGTATCTGGGGATTTAATATTAATTGTTATCTTTTCATCGTTTCATCATTACCTTATTTGGTGAGCTTTCTGCGTATATACAAGCTATTTATAGGCGTTTGATACGCTTGAAAGTCTTGAAAACATTTAAATCTAATATTTGTTGAATTTTAAATGGAAAAAATAAATTAAAAGAATAATAAAAATAGGAGTAAATTTTAGGATTTTTTCTAAATTAAGGTCTAAAAAAATATGTAATGTTTACAAATAGGGCTTCGAATCTTAAGATATATATTACATGAACAACCGCATTTGAAAGATATGATCAAATTTTATCATGTGATATATAAATGGTTTTTTTTTTAAATATTATCTTAAAAGGTGGCCACTTTTGAACCATACACCCCTTGCCACTCCACATTGGGAAGAATTGCCAATCTAGGTGGAAATATTTAAGATAAACTAAATGAAAAAATCATGTCGGTCTCATGAAAACAACCATCCAACCATCTAGCTAAGGCATTTATAAATTATTAATCACTTGAAGTAAATATTAACAGAATAATGGGGGATTGAAGACGGTAGTTCCCTCACAATGCTTAGTCAGTTATTTCCAAATTATATTGCAAAATAAATAAATGCAGAGAGTGGATTCTGTTTAAAAAAAAGTACTAGGCAATGGAAGACGATTCAGAAATTACGTTTTTGGTTCTTTAAATGTGGATATAGTACAGAGTCTCCTTTATTTTCAATAATTGGTAAGCTATTTTTTTTATTATAAAAAATGGAATTACTAAAAGTCTAAATAAATTATTCATTCTGAATTAACTACCTACTAATACCTGCTAATAAAGGTATACGGTTTTTTTTAATGTGCAAATCTCCCATTATTCAGGGCCTATATTTTTCATATTTGGAGGCATGACGAAGATGCAAATGAAATTTTTACTAACATATTGATCCTGGTCCTACTAACACATTAAGGGAATATCCGAAGCGATAGTAAAACGAAATTCTTCGGCCATAAGTACAAGAATTGAAAGCAAATGGCAAAATTTTCTAAAAGAGATTTTTTTATTTCTTGAACAAAGAATAGACGAAAATGAATAAAATCTTGGCGGCTTCATGAAATCAACAGTCCACCTGAGACATTCAAAAACCATTTATTCCTTGAAAAATGTGCCAAAATAATAAAAAAAGATTTAATTTAAAGATTTTCACATCTTATTACTAGTATGCCAAAAGAGATATTTGTAATTTGTTTTGCTTTTGGAAACTAATTTATACCACACAACGAAAGGTGATTCTGCAAATAAGTTTATAAACTGCTCACAAAAGTTAGATAACTCTCTTTTTTAACCATACTTCTAGTTATTTTTTTGTATATTTGTGCTTACAGTACCTCACTTATCGATTGTTAATGATTTTTTTTCAACAAAAATAAATACACCAAACAAAATTCAAGAAAAATTTATTTTTTTGAATTAAATAAAAAATTCGTACAAAATAAACATTTAAATTTTTACAAATATTGGTTTTCATGTCAATTAAACCTTTTTCAGTAGGGTGTTGGACCCCCTCCTCTACTTTGAATTGAATGCTTCACATCGACGATTCATACTCCTTATTAAGCTCAATATGTAATCTTGAGGTAAATTAGCCCATTCCTCAATTAAGGCAGCAGCAAGTTCATGCAAGTCATCTAGAGAAGGTGAATGCATGTGTAATTGCCGTTGAAGTTTGTCCCTAACATGTTAATTGGATTCATGTCTGGTGAACAAGCAGGCCAGTTCATGCGCGTTATTTCTTGTTCAGCTGAACAACGTTGAATCATCCTTGCCCTATGAGGACGAGCATTATCACCAACAAGAATGAAGTTCTCACCTGTTTCTTGGGATAAAGGGACAATTACAGGTCTGATGACGTTGCTCAGGTAGGTTTGTGCGGTTACATGTTCATTTCTAAACAGTACAAGCTGAGTTTTTCGATTACTCATAATCCCTCCCCACACCATTATTGAGCCTCCTCCAGAAGAGCGAACTGGTTCAGTCATACCTGGATTAAATCGCTGGTTTGTTTCTCGCCACACTCTAAAACGTCGATCTTGATGATGGAGAACGAATTTCGATTCGTCAGTAAATAAACAATGGTCCTAGTCCTCGTCAGTCCAATAAACATGTTCACGAGCCCTTGAGAGTTTAAATAAACCCTCCTCGCCGGTCTTCTTGCCCTCAAACCTAATTCATGTAGGCAGTTTCTAACCGTCTGAGTTGAATTGACTCCCGTTGCTTGTTGAAAAGAACTTTGCAGTTGTCGAGCTGTTAAACCTCATTACCTAGTGGTTTGGATTTTGAGATATCGGTCTTGCTGAAGGGTGCTTTTTTGAAGTTGGCCTCCCCCATGTGTGTACTGAGTAGTACCTGTTGCCTGGTATCGAGACCATGCTCGTCCAATGACTGTGTGAGAGGACTGAAGCCTACGACCGACATCACGTTGAGAATGACCTAACTCTAAAAGTTCTAATGCCCTTCCGAGTTCTTCAGCACTAAGTCGTCGTAAAGACATTGTTAAACACTGTCTAGTGAACTGGTTGGAGTAATACTGACGATAAAAGGGAAATAATGTTTACAAAACGCAAGTGGAAACTAACAAACATGACCTTATGGACCAAGTCCAATAAGCAGCTCAGCTCTAAGTAGTGATTCTAAGACTTTGTTTTTATTTTTCTCTTTCTCAACACCATGAAAGGGCTGATAAAATAGTTTTTTTTTTAATGGAGGAAAACCTCAAATCAATCAAGTTAACTAAATTATAAAATATCTTTATTTTCATAAGTGGTCCATTTCAATTTGTTTCTGTTTGGCTTTTTAATTGTGGAGTACGCACCCTTATTTCCTGTAGACGGTAAGCTACTTACTTCATAATAATACTTACTAAAATATGTAATAGCACACAGTAACGTTGTAAATCACTATTAAATGATTAAATACAATCCACTTTCAAGTTGAGAACTTAGAAAATGACTAAATAAAGCGCATTTTAAATATAAATATTAATAGTTAATTAGTGTCCTTAGTGTTATTTGTTTTTGAGAATTTGATATTACAATCTAACACCTATTTCGTTTTAGTTTTATTTTATAATTCATATTTTATTTTATTTTGTTTTTGGGATAATACAAAATTTCAAAAATAGATAATAGGGGAAAGTGCCCTATTATGGGATACTTTTTTTTAATACTTTATTGGTTGCCCCTAAATTGCTTAGACGATTCAAAAAATGTTTTTATACATTTAGCAGTAGTAGTAGACCACATCAACAATGAAAAAACATACCATATTTCCTTTTTGAAATTTGTAATCACGGTTAATGTGAGATAAGTCAAATTTGTACTTTTTGAAAATAGGCTCTTAATATAGGATAGGGTGGTGTCCTAATATGGGATACATATCTCGTTATAGGGACCATGATATAAAATGATATATATAAACCAAAATTTCTTTATTATACAGACGAAAATATATATTGTAAATGCCCTTGGCAACGTATGATCGGGAGCCCGAAGATAGCAAGTTCAAAACCCGGAGCCAGGGGATATTTAATAATATTACTCGGCATTAATCCCCCACCTTCTCCCTTGGCCGGGAAACCCCGTATAGCCTAAGAGGCGAGGAAGGGGAGGAACAAAAAAGAAATATATATATTTATATATTTTTTGTCAATAAATACATGCTAATTATGTTACATAACATTTTTTTATTATAATTGTCAAATAATATTCAGATAATCAAAATTTGATAAGACCTTTATTTGACTCAATTGTTCACAAATTACAAAGAAAATATGTGGATTATGAGTTCAAGGCAGCTCTCATGGCAGGGCACTCCACAGTAGGAACATTGAACTTAAGTTTCTTCATTTTCTAAATTTTTATCACAAAAAATACGCGTTTCTAAAAACTCGGTGTTTAAAGTAATATTTTATTAAAATCATTTTAATCTATTAATAACTATTTTTATTTCATTGATAAAAAGGTGTCTCAATATGGGATATCCCAATCCACCATATGGGTATCCCATATTAGGGGATGTGGCTTGTTGTTTTTTAGAGGTTATTGTGCTTCATTATGTAATAAAAAAAATAAAGCAGTTAGCAAATATTGTAATGAATTATCCAAAGTTTAAGGTAAAACAATGATTAAGGGAATTCGAATTACCTTGAGGCCTCAAATATCAGGTCAAAATAATCACGAAAAAAGTTTTTGAACCCCAAAACAACACTTCACTGAAAATAATCCAACAGGATGAGAATGTATAACAATGTGACAAGGTTATGTGCCAATGGGAAATTAATCTTCAATTTTATAGAATAAAAGCGGGGTTGCTGTACAAACTATATCCAGAAACCACATATCCCATATTAGGCAACCATCCCATAATAAGGCACTTCCCCTAATATAATTATTCCATTTTATATATATATATATATATATATATATATATATATATATATATATATATATATATCCTTGGTCGGAAACATTAAGTTGACTTTTATTTATTAATTCGTGCTTAATTAATCGTTTAGAAAAATTAAAATGAAGTCCAGAATTATTTTCACCTCGATTCGCCATCCGTCCCCAATGAGCAATGTGAAAAATATAGCTGAATAAGAGATTCTTCTACTAAAATAAGTAAATTAAGATGGATCTTTGGCTCTAAATTAATTCGAAATCGGTCTATAATCCATGAGAATTCGTCGATATTATCTGCTCGTAATTATTTTTCGAACCCTTTCACTGTGATAGGGGACTCCCCAAGCTGTGATAGGGAGTCTTCAAGAATAGATATTATATTGCATGAAAAATCAATGCAAATCTTACATGAACGTAAAATTCTGGTCAAATTTACGCTGCACCAATTAACCTTTTATAAAGTAAGTAAGATGAAGATGATGTAAGCTACCTATATTGGAAAGTATTAAACCAATATAAACCATGGGAATTGAGAATGGAGAGATTATAGTAGATATGCACAAGTATTGGTGAATTGTACGATTCTGATATTGCGAATTTCGAAAGAGTAGAGAATTTTAACTATCTTGGCTCCATATTAGAAATTAATGGCTCCAGTAACACTGATTTGAATAAAAGAATAATTAGTAACCGAAAACTTATTGGAATGCTTAACTCTCTTCTCTGGAGCAGAAATATCCTGGGCAAAACTATATCACTAATACATAGTTCACTAATAGAGAGTATATTGGTGTATTGCTCCGAGAGCTGGACTCTGAACAGAGTCCAAGAGAAAATAAAATAAGACTCTTTATAGTAGAGATGGATTTTTGGAGGTGATCGGCGAGTATTTCAAGGATAAAAGATATAGAAAACTGTCAAATCAGAGGATAAAAAGAGTGTTAAAGGAAACATATTGCAAGTAATAGAAACAGGAAACTAAAATGGTATGGCCACTTGAACAGAATGGAACCGGGCACAATACCGCGAATAATAATGGAGTTGGAGGCAGATGGAAGAAGAAAAAAAGGAAGACCAATATACCGTGGATAGATAAAATAGAAGAAAGTAAGACCGGCGATGGGCTGAAGAATGACAGAAAAGTGTGGAGAAAGAGACTTGAAGAAGAGTTTGACTGAAGGAAACTTTAAACATCAAGAAATCTTCAATGAAAAAAATGTTATTAATATAATATTTTGTTTAGGAAACTTTTCATAGCGTTCCAAGGGAACAGTGCAGCGCCGCGGAGCACAGTTTGTGAAACACTGGGGTATAAAATTGTTTCAATTGTACAGAGGCGTCCGTCAAGAAAGCGTAAAATACGAAAATTTGTACATATCGAAGTATAACAAAGATACAGAATTACCTCCTAAAATCAAAGGTTTTATTTTTTCCACACATTGCAACCAATGATATTCGTCTAAAATACACCCAAAGTTTCTTGGGTTTTCTAGTGGCCTGAAAACTTGGTTTCCGCTGCCCCATTTCATTAAGGTGGAAGTCGAGTTAAATAAGCTTTTTAGTTGGTTTATTTGAGTTCAATTATGTTTAAATTACTTTTATGGCATTCATTAAGATCATGAGAATCATTTGATATCCATTTTAATATATTTATACAATGTTTTATGGCTTCAATGTAGGTGCCAACTATTAGAACAGATATTAATCCATAATTTCAATAGTTGACATTGATGTCAACTACTGCCAGAATTAGCAAATAGTGTTCCATCTGGGGGTGGTTTATGGAAGTCTGAGTCTGTATGGATGACAGGTGTTTTATTTTATGAATTTACAGGTAGTGTGCTCTATCCATGGATCATTTAGAGCAAAATTGCATTGCCAATAAACCTATTCATATATGGAAAAGAGTCTCATCTGACTCTCCCCACTTCCCAATTCTGCAAAGAACATGGTATACTTCCTATTAGTCGCACTCTATCAAAATGCTACACATTTCATCCAACCAATGAATGTGGTCATCTTTAATTGTCTAAAAGGGCACTAGAAGAGTGAAGTTCATCATTGGAAAGTCTATTGTGCAAACCCAACATTAAAAAAAACGAAACTTTGGCTATTACTAAAATCTATTTATCACACTTACTTAACTTGGTGATCTAATTTTTCGTTTAAATATGTTTTGTTTTGTTTTTTTGTCTCATTTAAGCTTTTTGTGTATAAAATAATTAAATAGTGGAAATTTTATTTTGTTTCCATTGTGAAAACTTTTATTGTAGTCCTTATTACCTATTAAAAACCATAGGAAATCAAATATTAATGCATGTGTCAACTTTAAAACCATAAATGTCAACTTTCCAAACCTTTACATTTTGATGTGTCAACTATTGGTTCATTTTAGAAGTTTCTAAGAAATCATTTTTTATATAAACCGTAAATGTAGATCATAGGATATTGTATTCCCAGTTTTCTAGAGGGATTGGCCTAACTAAATTAATAACAAAGATTATCCTAACATCAATATATTGGTAAACAGTGTCAATAATATATATATGTATATATATATTTTTTTTTAAAACTGTCAACTATTGGTACAGTTACCCTACATGTACCATATACAAATTTAAATTGACATTTTAAAGAATTCAGTTATTTTTGTTAGTTTTTTGAAAAACACATTTCATGTTCTCGGCCAAGCCCAAGCCAAAGCTCTTTTCATCATTTTTCTTTTTATAAAACTAGGAAAGAGGGACCGGCTAAGCCACCGAAACTTCGGTCAATATTTTCGAGTCCACTTCGAATAAACCGAACACATCCAACAAACGTAAAATTTATTGATAGTTTATATTTTACTGGAAGACTTTTTTAAAATTCCTTTTGGTCTTTTATTATTTTTTGTTTTTAAATATGTCGGATACTTGTGCCTTGCCGACTTTAAATTTAGTCTCTAAACTCTGAATCGATCCCACTTTTTCACTATGTCTTATCAGCTTCATCTCTTATTTTATAGAAAGCGAATTTCTTGTTTTTGAAGGTGTCATAATCATGGTTAAGATTGAGAAGAAACTGCTTAATATAACTGCTATTGGTGAAAAAAGCCATAGCTTCGTGAAAGAGAATTTCTATGAAACCCCAAGGGAGAAAAAAGAAAGAAAAAAAAAAGTTAACTAAAGGTTCGCGGATTTATTCAAGACGGAATTCTCGGAACAGACGTCTCTCCTATTTACTTTTCAAAAGTAAGAATTCTGTTCGCTCCCTTGGCGCTTTTTATTTCAAATGTTATCTTTTAACGGAGATGTTTGCCACTTTGAATGAGTACATAAAATATGTACACACATAATTAATTTATATACATCTTTTATTTATTTATTATAAACTTAAATTGTCCCAATACTTACAATAGTAGTAAGGGAAATGGTATGAAAATTTAGATATGGTAAATTTTAAAATAAATTATGTGTTTCATAAGGCTCAGGAACGTTATAAAATTATAAAAATAATTTTTAATCTGTCCGCTACAGAAAAGTAAAAAGTTCTATTGGGAATTTTTGATTGGGAAATTGTGTCCGTGTCCAGACTAGAGAGGATCCGTTTCAGATGGATTAAAATGCATAAAATTTGTACCCCATTGGCCAAACGTCCGCTAATGAGAGGTGTCCATTAAAAAAAGTTTTACTGTTTTTCCATAAATATGGTCATCTCTTAAAAATTATTTTTTTTTAATATTAGGATTTATTTATTACTATTGTATTACACCAAATATATTTTAGCAATAATAAAAATGCCGGTAAAATCATTGTGTATAATTGGGTTTTAATTTTAGTACATGGGCCAGACCCCCCCCTACCGTGCACCCCCCCCCCCACCTCCCTATAAATTGCATATCGTTGTGTTCCTTGTGATAAAAGATTAAGAAAAAGCCAATATTCCCAGAAAAATAAAGTGGCCGCACTAACCCAAAATGGCTATCATATCCCCTTAGGCTACACAAAAAGAAGGAAGTAAGCGCTACGAATATTTTCACGTTTTCATTTGTATCTCTACGCAGGATATATAAATATATACATCGTGTAACTGTTAATTCATTAATTGTTGTGAGCTATTAAATTGTATTAGGTGTATACTTCCTAAATTGTATTATGAATAATTTCTGCATAGATATATAATAAAAAAAAAAAAGAAGGTTATATAATTTTTTCTGTCAACTAAATACTTGCTGTTACATAGGCTCGATTATACATTCAAAATAATATCCTATGATGTATGAGAACTGAACGATGTGGCAGAGGACTGGATGCGCCCGAGTCACCGGCGCCTTTTCGCCGGTAAGGTCCGTTTTCTATGAGTCTAGTTGATATAATTTAAAATTTGGCCAGTGATTGTTAAAGAAGAAGAATTGTTCCAGATGTTTTATTTCTGGGCGTTTTTCGTTAAAGATGGCCGTTTAATCACAAATTAAATTTGAATTTTAACTTTTACGCGAGTAACTTGAAAAATTGACTTTAAAGGTATTTTATGTTGTCTAGACTAATTATTTTAGAACGTTTGTTTATTTATTCTGAATCTAGAACTATCTAGCTTTAATAAAAGACCAGCCATGGCTAAATTAAGCATAATGGTGAATGTCAGTAATAAAAAAACTAACTAAAATCAAATTCGTCATTCCGCCATGTTTGAACGCCATTTTGGGTTAGTGCGGCCACTTTTTTTCCTGGGAACATTGGCTTTTTCTTAATTTTTTATCACAAGGAACACTACGATATGCAATTTATAGGGATGTGGGGAGGGGGGTGCATGTACTAAAATTAAAACCCAATTATACACAATGATTTTACCGGCATTTTTATTTTTGCTATAATATATTTGGTGTAATACAATAGTAATAAATAAATCCTAATATTAAAAAAAAAAATTTTTTGGGGGTCTGGCCCACCGTGTATTTCGTCTATATTTGATATATTATTTTCAATTAAAAAATGTTTAAAGTAACATAAAATTTTATTGGCCATCGTTGGTTCTATGTTTTCACAGTAATAAAAGATGTGTTATACTAAATGTCATAATAAAATTTGATGGGTCAAATTTGGTCGATCAATGTCAATAGATCTCATGATGTGAAGGCCTATTTTTAAACATTGTATTGTTTTTTTAGGCCCTGTTTTAGACATATTCCTAAAATTTCCTTCAAGTTTTATTGTTAATAATTTTTTTTCTATTGCCATTCCATGATATAGGAATTTTATTTTATACTTATATAATTATAAATTAAAAATATTTATTCTTCATATAATAAATGTCTTAGTATAATAATTTTATACTTCAGTATGAGTCTTGTATGGCTAAAAAAAATTTTTTTGGAAACGTAGCAAATGGCTGATAATGGCTTGTATATATTGATTAGTCTCAATCTTGTCGTGTATACAACGAAATTTTTAAGAAATTAAATCATCCAGGTTCTTCAAGAATGTCAGTAATCGTAAAATCTCCTTTTTTTCAGCAGGACAAATGCTGGTGTAGGAGGTATGTGATAGGTTCGAAAATTAGGAAATAGGTATGGTCAAAGTATTTTTTCTAAACTAAGGACTAAAAAAATATGTAATATTTATAAATAGAGCATAGAATCTTTAAGTTATATATTACATGATCAACCGCATTTGAACGCTACGATCAAATTTTATCATGTGATATATAGATGGTTATTTTTTAAAAAATTTATAGGGCTTGGAATTCATCCCAGCAGTTTTGCGAACGTCTTATGACATATCGATTCACCAATGGAAGTGTATGATTTTTTTCAATACATTTTTGGGAATTTTAATTTACTTTTCTTTAGCAGCATTGATCAAAGTTTGATTGATCTTGAATGTTTTCATGAATAAATTCGTAAACAACAGTTGCGACTTCTATGGCTCGCGAGTTCTATGAGACTTAAGACTACACATATTCTATTTAAAGGACAAGTTTGCCCTTGACTAATGGTAGTTATCAGCAGGACGATAATTATCGTAATACAGTAAAACGGTATCGATCGTTTTGGCATTAACAAAAAACATTTCAGACAATATCGGGCGTCGGGGTCCGATGGGAATGAAAGTGTAATCTGTTGACTGAAAAATGAATTAAATGAGCTTCTGAAGGGCATTATCTCTTGGTAAGGATTGGAACTGGACATAATAGGCGCAGGACAGGCCCCCGGGGTCCAATACAGGATTTACGCCATACTTAATCGAAAATAGCATTTAAGTAACTGCTGGAATTTTGAATTACCATCCTTATTGATAATTTTTTGGAGTCTTTTACTGCTTTACAACCACTCATTCTATGATAAAAAAAAATTCTATATAAAGAAATGAATTTATATAAAATAAATAAAGCAAATATTAGTAGGTTTTATTTATAGTTACAGGCTTAGTAAGAAGTATTGAAAAAAAAAATATTGTTTTCTTTCACATATTTATGCAATAATTAAAGATTATCGAAGAAATTAAATAGAACTACATCGCATAAAATCAAACACATTAAATTAAAGATAACCACAAAGGTTGATAAAGGGTGATGCCGTCCAGTAGTCTTGTTTTATTACTCAGGGCCGGTATCGGACTTAGGAGTCCGATTCTAAAAAACATCAGAATTTCAGCGGTTAGCTACATTTTCTGCACTAAAAATGCAATAATCTCATTAAAGATCGACTAAATTCAGTCTTTGAAGTGTTAGGACTTTCGGACGTTTTCATGTGAAAATCTGCTGTTAAGAGTGGAATGTAAGAAATCGGACCCCGGGGACCGATGCTGAACCTAACGTGTTAAGGTGATGACTGTCGTTATCTTTTTCAATGCGAACCCATTCTTTTCCTGAAATCCTAAGCTGCTGATTTATAAAATTGTAATTAGGTCAATAATAACACCTGATTATATTTTATCTGTTATTATATAATAATATATTGTACTTGATGATTATATCTTTCAGCTTAGTGAGGAAGGGTTTGATTTGTATGAGGATTTTCTTTAATGAAGGAATCAACTCCAACGGGTTGTCTTGTATTTAATTATTATCATTTGTATTTGATTTAATTATCCCAACGTTTCGCCCAATTTTGGCCCATCTCCTGGGGTTATCTATTGTACATTTTTTAACTTCATCGCCATTTGACTATACATAGATTGTTATATATGAAAATATATCTGTCATTTCTTCATTGTATATGATTCATTTATTATAGTGGATTATAGTTTCTATAAAATAAAAGAAGCTATAGTTAGATCAGTGACAATGAAATAGTCCAGAGCCATAATAAGTGGATCATGTACAATGAAGAAATGATAGATTTATTTTCATAAATATCAATTTATGCATAGACAAATGGCGATGGAGTTAAAAAATGTACAATAGATAACCCCAGAAGATGGACCAAAAGTCCGAAACGTTGGGTAATTAAATACAAGATAACCAATTGGAAGAGATTTCTTCATTAAAGAAAATCCTTATGCAAATTAAACCCTTCCTCACTAAGGTGAATTATTCAATCATCAAGTATAACATATTATCATATAGTAACAGATAAAATATAATCAGAATTTGTTCTGGAAAGGAGCTTCATTGATACGTAATATTATATGTGATTGAAGTATTGCTTTACGGAATCGCACCAGGCGATATCATAAGTCAATAATTAATTACCGTTTCATTGTTCCAAGTATCGTTAAATTATTCATTATAACTGATTACAAAATCATATTTAATTTGATACTTGTATAACGAGACAATTAACCCTTTGCACTCGGCACCGTTTCGGATGTTAAAAACGTGATATTATACAGTAAAATTTTAGAACCAAGTAAGGAATTGTAATGAAATTTAGGTTATATGTATTTGTGAAGCTTCAAGAACACATAGTTACAAAACAAAAAAATTATTTTTTTAAAATTTTATATTGTTTTTTATAATTTTATATTAATTTAAAAAAATTTAAATTTTATATATTTTTTAATAATTGTTTTATTATTATTATTATCATTATTATATCACTGGTGTTTGATCAAAAGGGGTTAAGTCATGAAATGTGAAGCTTAAACAACGATTTACCAAGCTATTGAAAATCATTATAAGTTCTTTCTTATTATATTTCTTTATCCCAGATTAATAAATGAAACTATATTCTTTCAAAAGACACTGTAATAAATTATGAATAACGAATAAATTATAGTAAATTATGAATTTTAAGAAGACGAGACAAAATAATTTTTTTTATGACTTAAACCCCTTTTTGCCCAAACATGAATTATATATAAAAGCATAAAAAATTTAATTGGAGAAGTAAAAACAGTTAGAAAATTACGAGATGGGACCCTTTTAGTTGAAGTTTTCTCAGATATCCAATCAGAAAAGCTCCTAATATGTGAAAATCTACTTAATAACTTTCCGGTTAAAGAAGAAGCACATGGGAAACTAAATCAAAGTAAAGGGATTATATGCCCCGAACTAAATTATTGTACAATTGAGGAAATAAAAAATGAATTAAAACCACAAAATATAGCCGATGTTAAAAGATTAATGTACTATAAAAATAATGAAAAACACCGCAAGCCGCGACCGTCATTTATCACCAAAAGCAAAATATGCTATAAATAGTTTTTAAGATTTGTTTATGTCCTTATATGTTAAAAACTGAAAATTATTTTCATTTTATCCGTAGCGGAGCCCTCGAGTCAGAAGACAAATTTTTAATAGCTCTGCTCCGGAGTGCAAAGCGTTGATATTTTTTTTTCAATTTGAAAAAAAAAAGAGAAGAATTAAAGGTGCTTTTAAATATGCTTTCAAATTGAGGTATTGTAACGATGATAAAAGTTTCCATTTGGAGCATGAATAATGATATTTCTTCCGGGAAATTAAAAAAAAAGAAAATACTACATTAACTTTACTGTGTACTTTGTAATTTAGGGTTGATTCTTAGAAAGCCAAGCATTTGAAATGAATTGGAACCTTAAAACATTGAACACATTATTTTCATTAAAGTTAATTTTATTAAAACAACACTTTATTAAAACATATACAAGTATCACAGTGATAATTTATAATCGGTATAATTTAATAATTATAAAAACTCCTCTTTTATGGCTCTTATGTTTGAATATTAATTATATAATGAATTCTTAGTAATAATTAATTATTTAAAGAGCCTAAAATGAATTTTTAAAAAAAAGCTTTCGTACATAATGGGTTTTAAATAGAATAAATAGATCTAAGAATAGTGAGAATGCTTCGCGGTTTGATACGTGTTTTGGAGAATAGAGAACAGGAATATGTATACAACTTATTTTGGTGCCACTACAAACAAATATCCCATTAAGTCACAAGTTACCACATACCTTCTCAACCTTTAAATGACATTTGGACATCGATATTATTTTATTTTAAATTAAATTTAAGTGAAAATATAAACTTTATTATTATTTTTAACCCTTTGCAGTCAAGATCTCCGGAGCAGAGCTATTTAAAATTTGTCTTCTGACTCGAGGGCTCCGCTACGGATAAAATGAAAATAATTTTCAGTTTTTAACATATAAGGACATAAACAAATCTTAAAAACTATTTATAGCATATTTTGCTTTTGGTGATAAATGACGGTCGCGGCTTGCGGTGTTTTTCATTATTTTTATAGTACGTTAATCTTTTAACATCGGCTATATTTTGTGGTTTTCATTAATCTTTTATTTCCTCAATTGTACAATAATTTAGTTCGGGACACCAAATAGTCCCTTTACTTTGATTTAGTTTCCCATGTGCTTCTACTTTAACCGAAAAGTTATTAAGTAGATTTTCACATTTTAGATGCTTTTCTGATTGGATATCTGAGAAAACTTCATCATAAAGGGTCCCATCTCATAATTTTTTAACTGTTTTTACCTCTCTAATTAGATTTTTTATGCTTTTATGTATAAGGGCGGATTCACACTATCGCTCCGCTCCCGCTCCACTCCCGGTCCGCTCAAATATTATAAAGAGAAATAGACAGAGAATTCCACTATCGGTACCGCTCCGGTCTCGCTCCACTCCCGGTCCGCTCTCGCTCTACCCCATTCACTCTAGCGCTCCGCTCCAGGTCCGGTCTCACTGGCAAAATATTCTAAAGAGGAATAGAGAGAGGTTAATCACAATATTGGCCCAGGTCCGGCCCCGCTCCACACTCGCTCCACTCTCGCTCCACTCTCGCTCCACTCTCGCTCCACTCCCGCTCCACTCCCGCTCCACTCTCGCTCCACTCTCGCTCCGCTCCCGCTCCACTCTCCTAAAGTCTTTTCATATTCACATTATATAATTTTACACCGTTCACGATTGAAGCCATTAATAATCGAAACCGTCTGTATTTGGATTTTAATTAATAATTAACTTTCAGTTATTAAAGTATTTATTTATTCATCAATTTTACGGCCAAAAAAGTTCAACTTTAAAATATATATATAAATATATATATAATTATAAATTAATTTAATTAATGGTGAAGAAATAATTTAAATTTTTTTTCCGAATGTATTCGAATACGATTGAAATGATAAAAAAAAAAAAAAAAAAATCTCCAACAATACGCGCGGTTTTTCGACGTGAAAAATTCATGTTATGTTTGAGATATATTTTGCTATGAATTAATGTACTAGTAAAAAATGGTCACCGATTTATTTATTGACTACACACTCATTGCTATTATAAAATAACGTTTAATTTTAAACAAATAAAAATGCAGTATATTATGAAAAATGTCAGATAATTAACAAAAAAATATATTAAAGCAAAAAATAATTAAAATATTAATCAGGAAAAGAAGAGAATACAATCGGTAAATTTGTAGCATTTACCGATTTCAACTTGAAATTTTCAAGCGTATTTGAATATTTTCCGAAAAAAATTTAAATTATTTCTTCACCATTAATTAAATTAATTTATAATAATTATTAATAATTATCATTGTGTTGCAATATATTCTTCTTATTATATTTTTTGATAATATTATCTTCTTCATCAAGAAAAGTACACTTACCAGCTATTTCTACAAACGAAAAATTGTTTTTTTTTTTTTTTGACCGTAAAATTGAAGAATAAATGAATACTTAAATAACTGAAAGTTAATCATTAATTAAAATCCGAATACAGACAACTTCGATTATTAATGGCTTCAATAGCTTAAACCTTTCAAAATTGAGGTCTTTCAAAGGGAGTCTTGTCCTGACTTTTCAATCCGATGATAACAGTGTAGAGAAGAGTGTGCGTCATTGATTGTTTTTACAAGATGTAAGTAAATTTTTATATTTTCAGTAAATTTGGTTTAAAGGCTTGGCAAAACATTTGACTCCGATTCTGTTCACATAGCCCCAAACTCCTTTGAAAAACCTAACCTTTCGACTAACCAGTTTCTTGTTTGATTGTACTCCCCTGTCCAGCCATCTTTCATATGATCTCTCCTGTGGGGTTAGTTGGCTCTCTTCAACTGGGGTTTGTTGGCGCAGTAGCAACAACGGATTGACGAATTCTTCAATTTTCTGTGATCTTAGTATTAAATATTATGTGGTAAAAAAAAAAAGAAGTACTCTAATACTTGGAGTTTACAGTGGTATCAGCCCTAGTGGGATTATATTTACAGGAATGACTCAACAATCAAAAAAGTGAAAACTGTTGCCAACCAACCCCGCTCTCCCCTATAATACTACGTTTTCAGGGTTTACGTTTTCGCGAATAAGTTGTTTTGAGTTGCCGGTAGGTAACGTCCGAAACGGTGCCAAGTGCAAAGGGTTAAATGTTTTTATAAGAACAACGTTTAAAGCAATATCTCCCATAAAGATCCAAAAAAGAGGTTAGTTCTTGAGAATGTGGATGTAACTCGTTGGCTGCAGCCCCCCCCCCCTTTGGAAACTTTTTTGTCATTTAAAGATAGAATTTAACTGTAATAAAAGTTAGGGAATAGGATAAAGAACAAATAATACACAAAACAAGTAGAATTTTATCAGTGGGAAAGGATCATAAGGTAAAAAAGCTGATTGGCAGATCTAGGGAAAGGGCTGTGGGGCTGCATCCTCCCCCTTTGGGACTGAAGCCAACCCCCCTTTACAAACGGCTGGATCCGCCCATGATGAAACTTCATTGGATGCTATTTATTTTTTGCGTGAAGAACAGTAAAATTTTTTGTCTTTGCTAACATATGAACGATCTCTTCTACTGTTTATGTGATATAATGGCTTCGAATCAAATTATCATTTGCCTTGCTAAGTGGGATACAAAATCCCTTTCGTAATTTTTTACAAAAAATGCATACCATATTGTGGTTGGATATTTCACTTCGCGTTTCACACTGTAACTCTCGTTTAATTTTTTATGTCACTCCGAAAGCAAACCTCCAGGATGAATCACATACTAGAACAAATATTTATGGAATATTCTCAATATTTATATTATTAATCATAACTTTTTTGCTAGGATGATCAAATCTGTTAGAACCCTCGCTTCCCGACGACACAAAATGCCAATTTTCGGACAAATTAAAAATCTTTGTGTGAAATATTTCTGGGTTTTAGAATGCATAAACACTTAAATCTATGTTCTGTTACAGTTAACTTAGGAAGGCGAAAAACCCACCAAAATGGGCTATCCCAGTTATTTGGGTTCACCCGCTACAACTTCTTTCTGTAGACAGAATTATTCCAAAACGTATGGTAGATTATTTTTCTGTTTCCAGTGAGGCACATTCACAGTTGAAACATGTAAGTAAAAAAAATATATAATAATTAATATTAACATGTTTATGAAGCAATAATTATAAATCATCTTATTTTAATATTCAATCTCTTTTTAGGATTCCGAGACAATATATGATTTATCAGTCTCTGTTTTTATAAACATATAATATATAAAAATAATTATCTTTATGAATATAAAAATATCGTGTTGTCGGGGGTAAAATCAGAAACTGCTCAACCAATCTTTATAAAATTTAGCTCGTTGTGTGTAGTTTTGTCCAACTTAAAAGATAGGATAGTTTTTATCTCCATTATTGGCCTCAATATTTCTTTTATTTCAAATTAAGTGCTTATTGTATTACAATTGAGTGTGATTATTTGTAAGTTCTATAAATTTCCAGCAGATGACGGTATAAGTTGATTAATGGACGTAACACTTCATTTTCTTTCGATATTTAGGGAGGATAAGCATTCATTAGCCAGATCTATTTGTGGCTATCGCCAGAATTCGATGTTGTTCCCATGGGCAATTAATTATGTGTCGCCTTTTCACGTGTGGGGAAAACATGGAATCTATGTGTTTTAGCAAAAGACAGATTAACCAAAATTATTGTTTCAGGTAGAACCTACTGCTACGATATCATCACCATATAATATACGATAACATCATATTATCATGTGTTATATTCTGAATTTAATTAATTTGTATTATGGCAAAAGATTAAGTTGGTACATTTTTGCTAACTGTTTATTTTGACTGTACTAAACCCTATTCTAATTATATTCTTTATTGGTTCCTTTTACATTTGTGTTATTTATATTTAATCTCGCTTTTGCTGAAATAATCAAGTAAATGCTAAACGAATGGATCATCAGTACTTACTATAGTCAAATATGATATGTAAAAAATAAAAACTTTAACCCATTTAAATTCTTTACCAAACAATTTTAAATTTGGCATAAAGTTCTATTTTAAATCCCGTTGGTTTTGTATATTAGCAGAATTTTTTTTATCTTTATCAGTGAATTTTGATTTGACTGTATTAAAATAACATGATATAATTAATTCAACGCATTATAGATACTGAGCCACAGCAACGCGTGCCCGGGACTGCTCGTATAATAATAAAAATATATTATTAAACTCATTGCATAAAATAATAAACATATTTTATAAAAATATAAGGGGCAACTGCGGACAGGTTGGAGTGGAAGAGGATTGCTGAGGAGGCCAGGGTCCTGCAAGGACCATAGCGCCGTTAGATTATAAAAATATAGAAGTAGACCAGCTTTTTGGATCTCTGGTGTTTTGGGTGTCTTGGGGTTAGGGAACATTGGTTGAGAGTTGTATCTGCCCTGTGTGACTTCAAATGATTTGTCTGCCTGTTTTGCTGAACTGAAGATGGCTCAAAAGAGCCGAAACGTCTTATAAATAAAAAACTGTATTGTTGAGACTAATTTGGTCCCCTTCTTGATAACCTGTTAATTATTTATTTTTATTAAATTATTTATCTATCTGTTTATATAGTTATTTATTTATTTATCTATTTATGTACATATTTATTTCTTTATTTTTTAAATACATATAAGGTTTTTATTGTTATATATCTTTTTGTGGGTTTTTTTCTCGAGCGGCTCTGTATGTGTGCCTACTTATGGTGTGAGCGTTAAGAGAGGGAATAAGCGCTAAAAAAAAAAAAAAGGACTAGGATTATGAGAAATAGGAAGGAAGAAGGAGGAGGAGGAAGAAAAGAAAAAGAAAATGGAATGAAATGGAGAAAAAGAGAAAAGGTGAAATAAATTTAAAAAAAAAATAAATAAATAACAAAGAAAAACAAAACTGTAAAAGATATAGATGGAAAAGAAGAAAAATAAACAAAAAAATAAAAAATAGGGAAAGGAAAAAAAAAATACTATGATATTATAATTATAAAATAAAATGTAACGATGTATCTTAACTATATGTATTCATGTATTTTAATATTGATCAG
The DNA here is from genome assembly GCA_911387785.2 of Aelia acuminata. Classification (NCBI taxonomy): domain Eukaryota; kingdom Metazoa; phylum Arthropoda; class Insecta; order Hemiptera; family Pentatomidae; genus Aelia; species Aelia acuminata. The sequence continues at coordinate 18,265,492 of OU426980.1, forward strand.
TATGCTGTATCATATATCAACCCAATGTATTTGGGCAGCTCTGCTTGTTTTGTTTTTTGAAATAAAGCATTTCTCTCTCTCTTCTCTCTAGAATTTACAATGTTTATTTATTGTAATGCTAATAGGTGCATAATGATTTTGGTTAACCTTCTTTTGCTAAAACAAATTGATTCGATCTTTTCTCCACTCGTGAAAAGGCGACACTTAATTGTCCATGGAAAAAAACTCGGATTTTCCTAGTCCAAGACAGAAAAAATAGATTTGGCTACTGGATGCTTACCCTCCCTGAATTTCGAAAGAAAATGAAGTGTTGTGCCAATGAATCAACTTACACCGCCATGTATTGGAAATTTATAGAATTTTAGAAATAATCACACTCAAATTGATAGTAGTATAATAAGCACATAATTTGCAATAAAAGAAATATTGAGGCCAATAATCGAGATAAAAACTGCTAGGTTCTTTTTCTTCACTTAGTGAGGAAGAGTGCTTTAATATATAGGTTTTTTTTAATGAAGGAGTCTCTTCCGCGTTTGAAGTTTATTTTTTTCCCAACGTTTCGAGCTATTGGTTCATCCTCTGGGGTTATCTTATCCTAAGTAACTTCTTTTTTCACGTTAGCCATTTGTCTTATATTTTTTTAAACAGTGTATGAATACTTATGTCTTCTTATTACTTATTACATTTTATGGCATTTTTCACATTATATAGTCTTTTTATTTCAATGTCACCCCTGTTATTTCACTGTGACAGTGAAATAAAAGGACTATATAATGTGAAAAATGCCATAAAATGTAATAAGTAATAAGGAGACATAAGTATTCATACACTGTTTAAAAAAATATAAGACAAATGGCTAACGTGAAAAAAGAAGTTACTTAGGATAAGATAACCCCAGAGGATGAGCCAATTGCTCGAAACGTTGGGAAAAAAAATAAACTTCAAACGCGGAAGAGACTCCTTCATTAAAAAAACCCTGAGATAAAACCTATCCTATATTTTAAGTTGGACAAAACTACACACAATGAGCCAAATTTTATAAAGATCGTTGATTAGTTCCTGATTTCATTCCTGACAAACATTGGGACACGAGATTATGAGCTTATATCACTCTAACTTCAACTGTCTTGTTTTAAGAAGCTAGTTGTTCAGTGTTCTGTTCCAACAGGATCTACAGATAACAGCTTCATTCAAGCTTTACTTGAATTTTCTTATTCATTTAATATGATTAGTTTTATTAAATAAGTTAAAGGGATTAATATTTAACATTTTTAAAATTTTATTTTATTATTTTAGTATGTAATACAGGTTTTAGTTAAAATGTCTGTTATTCGTGATGGTTGCGAGGAAGTACCTCTAGATATTAAGAACAAAGATAAACGACGATGTAAGTTATAAAGGCCGTGCACACATTCCATCGGTAATGCAGCGTCACTCTTGTTTGCGGTAGGGTCATAATAATGCCTGTGAAAAAATTACGTTATTGGAATTGCAACCACTTCCAACACACACACATATATATATATATATATATATATATATATATATAGATGAGACCGATAACCAGGGGCGGATCAAGCACGAAATTTGGGGGGGGGGGGTCATCTCCCCCCTCTCTCATAATTACGTGGCTGGCAGAACCGGTTTTTAATGAGATTATTACCTTGTATTAAGAACAACCTAAAGCGTTATGATTTGGCATAGTAACTACCTAATTGCATTATTATTCGCTTAAAAAAACGGAAAAAATTGAAAAGCCAATATACAGTGAAACCTCTAAATAGGGGACAGCCATGGGTGACTCAATTATTGTCCGTTAATGAGAGGTGTCCTTAAAGTAGAGGTTTATTAAATTTTGTTTATGTAAACACATTCCTAAAACAGTAAGTACCTACATATTCGTGTAGGTAGATGTAATAGTGGTACATTGGTTTAAATTAAAATACATACAATGCTTTTATTGAAAAATGGTTTTATTGCAAACAACAACTGAATTTACATACTGCAAAAACTTACAAAAGAAATTTCACTCACAAAAGTTGATAGATTTGATTTGAAGATTATTACAATGTAGTTTTACCATAACAAAATTGGGTTTCAATAAAACAATTACATAATAAGAGAGCAAACTGAAGAAATGTCTAAGTACCAGCGGGTTTAAAAAAAACTTTCCAAAGTTAATTGCCTTACATTTTTTTTATGATTAGACTCTAAAAGGATCTGTACACTTGGCCTGCCACTTTTTTCGTACTCATCAATGGTTTTCTTTTTTTCTTTTAATGAAAACCTTTTGTTGGAGACATGTTAGTTCAAAGATTTTCAATAAACTGGTTCAAAATGAAAATAAATGTTCACCCTACGCAATGTTCTGTAAAAAATGTGGAAAAAGGAAGTGACTCTGTTTACTGAATGTTAGATGAATTGGACTAAAGACTCAAGCATTCTCGGAAAATGTTTGAAACAAATTTTACACTGTCCTTTAACTAGAGGTCTTAAAACCCATTTTCAGGCAATTTTCTCTGTCCGTGTCCTCTATCTATAGTGTCCCTTAAAAAGAGGTTTCAAAAGCATTGTTTCCGTATATCCAGCGCCAGTGCAATTGAAAGTTGTCCCATAAGCAGAGGTGTCCTTTAAAGGGAGTGGTCCTTAACGAGAGGTTTCACTGTATAAGCTAATATCTTTTTCATGACACCCCCCCCCCCCCCCGGATCCTTACCGATAACTATCTACTTGATAGATAATTAAGATTTATTAATTGTTAGAATATTATTATATCTACTTCGTCGCTGTCTGAAGAAATTTGTTCCGAATGTGGCAACTGTTTCTGATAATTACGATATTGAGCCCAAAAAAAAAAGTATGATTAAGGAGGCTTTATTGTGCATTTTTTTCCCTCGCAAGCTATCATATATAATCCGTATAAAAAAGAAATGTATTATTGGATGCACTTTTAGCGTGTTAAATATTGTTATAATAGCATAATATAAAAATGAAAAAATTATGATAAAATTCCAAACTCTATCTTCTATTCGTTATCTATACCAACATAGTCACGCTTGTAAATACCAAGTAAAAAAAAATAGTTTAGAATATCTTTTATTTAAAAAACCAGGTATGTCAATTTCCAGTGTCAAGGTTGGTTATGGAAGTGTAGCGATTTTAATAAAATCGAAATTCCATTTCACGAAAGTTTTCATTTTTCTAAGAATTAAATACATTGATACAGTTAGTATATCCATTATATTGTTAAAATTACAAATTAAGTGTTTTATGAAAAACTTCTTTCATATTATTCTCCAACAAAAAAAAGGGCTTACAAATGGTCAAATAATAAGACTTTACACAGCAGCATATCACTAGTGTGTACACCAAAGATTTAAAAGGCTAATATTTAATGATATTCTTAGGCAAGAATTGACTCAGAGTTTTGACATTATCCTGTTCTATTGACACAAGTGGCTGGTGACTGAGATCATCTTGTAGGTTTGAGCTCAACATACTGTCAGTATTTCTATTTCTCCTTCTTCACTTCTTTCTGAAGTACACTTGTCCACTATTTTTTTTTTTTAAAGCTCCAGTTATTGAATTAAATTAGAATATGTCACAATAGACAATGGCTCTCTGATCACATTCATACAATATTTACAAAAAATCTAAATAAATATTAAATCAAAATGATCATCATTATTATAAAAATTAAATTAAATATCTCAGTGCGGGATGTTTTGAAGTAAACTGTCAAAAAACACTTTGACTGTTTTTGCTTTCAACTTTTAAATAAAATTGATAAAAGTATGTTAATGCATTTCAAAGCCAATAAAAACGTCGTATATACTTGAAAATCGCGCGGGGCTTTGTGACGAGAGTGATATTTGGGCTGCAGTCCGGCACGAAATCATAAAGCCCCGTGTTTTATCTGTGAATCACATATTCCCAACTTCTGTAAATAACATAACACCTACCTCCCTTTTCAGTTTACTTTTTGCTGTCGGTTCTAATTTGTTTTTCTTTGATTGTTGTGTGTCGTAATTTAATGATAATTCATACTCACCCATCTTTATTTATACTTATCAAAAATTCAAATCCTTCGCTGACCATCAAAATTATCGCACAAAGCTGAAAAATGTTCCTAATTAGGTAATAAGTGTAAGTTAAATATTCTATTCTACCTCATGTATCAAAATATGGATGAAAACACGGCCTGCGGCTGTCATATATTTGTTGATGTCCAAAGAGTAGGAAAATATTCAATTATACCAATTTAGTTCATTTTCCGAGAGGTTTTAGCGTTTTAAATGGAGACATAAGTACTGAGTCAATTAGCCCCGTGGCGCACTTGTGGATAGTTTCACTACGGGGTCAATTGACCTCAGGCCGTACTTGTGGATGGGTCACCTTTCTGCCGTCCGCACTGAACGTGTTAAGACATAAATAAATAAAGTAGACCTAAACTTTTAAAGTAAATTAAAGCACATATCATAGGCGCAGATATACACTATTTAAAATCTGGCTGAGAAACCTGGAGCTAGACTTGTCCCTCCACGTGCGGAGGGCAGAGCAGGACTACAGAAGATCACCTTGCTTCTCTCTCAGCATTATTACTGGTATCAAGCCTCTGAAGTCTGAGCTAGGACGCTTTAGCCGCAAGAAAGCGAGCAGACAATTTGGCCATTACCAGGATTCCAGTATATATATTTATAATAAATCTCATAGCCACTGCCACTTTAACCTTCGAGGGGGGTTTTAGGGATGATTGAAGCTGGACGAGGACTGTGTGAGGGGATTTGGATGGTGTATAAAATTACAGTGAAATTTGAAGAACTTGTCTGGAATTAGTTAAAGGGCGAAGGGTGTGTTGAGGTCATTGTAAAGCATTTTGTTGGTTAGATAGAAGGGATCGTTGAAATCATTCGAAGGACTTTGAAGGATTGACGCGTTTGAAGTTAGAAGGTTTAACTGTCCCCCACAGTTCAGTTCCGTAGGTTCAAGGTAGTTTTGTAAATTAGTAATATGCTGTTAATTGATAGTTGTGATTTTCACATTAGTAGTCTGTATAGTTGGCTGAATCGTCGGTAGAGCTCTTGCCTTTTAAGCCTTATATGAGGGATCCGTATGTTCTGTCCAAGAGTAACTAGGGGAGAGCGGGGTTGGTTGGCAACAGTTTTCACTTTTTTGAGTGTTGAGTCGTTCCTGTTAATATAATCCCAATGGGGCTTATACCACTGTAAACTCCAAGTATTGAGTACTTCAAGTATGTTTTTCACAACATAATATTTAATACTAAGATCAAAGAAAATTGAAGAATTCGTCAATCCAGAGTATGTCAATTAACCCTCTATGTGAGGCAGGTTGGCCTAGAAGGTGTGGTTGTTTAGCCATCTCATTCAAGTACTGCCTGACACATTTTATTGTTATTAAAAGCTGCACAATAATGGTATAATAATTTTGAATAGGCTTTTAACAGATTTTAAGGGAAAATAGAAGATATAAAAGTATAGACTGTCGTCACTTTTTGCATAAGAAAAATTGCTCTGATCTTCCTCGCTGGAACTAAAGACAATTGGTAGTTTCACCTTTGATTATGTTTACCTTGCTTTTGTGAATTTCTACTGCGCCAAAAAAAAAAGGTGAAGAGAGCCAACTAACCCCATAGGAGAGATCAAATGAAAGATGACTGCCAGGACAGGGGAGAACAATCAAACAAGAAACTGGTTAGTCGAAAGGTTAGGTTTTTCAAAGGAGTTTGGGGCTATGTGAACAGAATCGGAGTCAAATGTTTTGCTATGCCTTTAAACCAAATTTACTAAAAATATAAACATTTACTTACATGTTGTAAAAACAATCAATGAAGCACACTCTTCTCTACACTGTTATCATCGGATTGAAAACTCAGGACAAGACTCCCTAGGTCGAGCGGGCCAGATGGTACAATGTGGGGCCTTCACAACAGGTGTGACGGAAACTATAAGCAAATGGCCAACCTCCCCCTTATGCCAACCAACCCCGCTCTCCCCTACTGTTATTAAGAAAGGTGATTGGACCTTTTGTACTCAATGAAAGATAAGCTGAAAGGAGGTTACTGGGCCAAAAAAAATTATTTTATTTTATCGGTTGAATTTATTTTAATTTTAACTCTCTAATATATTTTTTAAGAATTGGCAATCGGCTATGATACTTATTTTAACTACTATTTCTGCGATAGAAGGGACATTATAGGATCTTTTATGAAAAGTCCTAGTCCTCTAATATTGGGCTTTTTCGCATCCATTTAGTGTAATTTTTCGGATTTCGTCATTATTAGGCTCAGTTTAATATTCAACAGCTATTCAATGACACAATAATAAAACAGTATCGAAAGAACACGGTTAAAATAAATTAATACTCTATTAGGCAATCTTATAACCGAATTCAATGAGAGATTCAGGACTGAAATAACACATTTGTATTAATTGTATTTTATACATTCATTTTGACTAAAAGTTTGCAGATAAATTCTTATTTCACAACTGAGTTTTCATCTGATCATAAAAAAAGATTCATATATTTTTTCAATATGCGAAATAATTTATTTCCCTTTAGAAACCGATTGTTTCGATCTTCTCATCCCTGCAACACAATTTAGGCATGATGACATTTCTTTTTACTTTCACTTACCTATATATGAAATATATAGTAAGGGAAAGTATGGCGATCGTGAAAAATTTCGACTTCCGGTTTTCAACGGAAATACACGTTTTAGAGTCCCCTGAGTTCAAATAACCAAGTCCCTCGAAATGGCCTCTGTGTGTGAACTGACAAGCTCAAAAACTATAAACCGTGGGAACCTGAAATTGGGTATTTAGTGTATGTATATGCCCGCGATGTGACAGCGAAAATTTCGTTAAAATTGGTTGAACGGAGGGGGTACTTTATTTAAAGAATTTTGTCTAATATATACGTTATTTTAGATTTTATCAAAAACGGCTCTAACGAATTTGATTAAACTCGGTATTTTTCGCATGTATATGCTCGTGATGTGACAGTTAAAATTTCATCAAAATTGATCAATCGGAGGGGGCACTTTACTAAGTAAATTTCGTCTCATTTTCAGGAGTTTTTTTTATTTACTCAAAAACGGCTTTAACGATTTTGATCAAACTCGGTATTTGATGTAGGTATATGCGAAAGATGTGACTGCCAAAATTTCATAAAAATTGATCAAACAGAGGGGGCACTTTATTTCAAAACTTTTTCCAATTTTTAGCTTTTTTCGATTATCTCAAAAACGGCTTTAATGATTTTGATCAAATTCATCATATTTAATGAAAATCAAGTCTTCTTTAAAATCAGATATGCTTTGTTAAAATGTTCTGAGCGGACTTGAAATTTGTATTTTTTATATAAAGAAATTATCTGTATCTGGTTTCGTCTAAAAATAAGAAATGGCCAAATATGAAATAAGAAAAATCAAGTAGACATTTAGGGAAGAAAAAATAAAAATTTTCCGTCAACTCATAAAACACGTTGAACCCACGCTTGCGCAGTACGCCTTTATTGATAAACTATTGTTTATAATTAAAGCCGTTCTGCTTATTTCACAGAAATTGTTTCATGGTTACTAAATGAAATTTTTAACAACGACATAGAGAATGATAAAATCAGACGACTAGGAGTATAATGCTTGCATTGTCGCATTATCGCATATAAAAACGTTTATTTAATAATAAAAAAATTTAGTGTACTTTAGAGAGCAAATATATCAACAAAAATAAGAAATGAATGGGGAAAAATGTGTGACTTAGAGACATGGCAATTAACAAAATTTCTAATCTAAGTAAGTTGGTAAGTGAAAGTTGTGTGTTGCGCGCATAGCACCAGATTTTTTTTTTTTTCAAAAGCCACATCAAAAATTATACCCTACAATTGAAATGAAAGCGACGAATGCAAAGTCCAAGAAGTTCTTTAATGGAGGCATTTCCAATATGACGCCAAAACTCCTAACGGGTTAAAAATCTGTCTCCTTAATTTTCATATCTCGACAATGAAAATGCAGTAGTATACTAACCTGCACTTATTTGAATTTCAGAATTATCTACAGAAGAAAGGACCCGACTGAACTATGTTTACTGTGAAATTGGTCGTCCAAGAGTCGTTTTACCACCTGTTGCATATAAGAACCTCCCTAACTATCTGGAAGGAAAGGAAGTTTAGATAACAGCTAATACAGTAAATCCAGATCAAAACAGCTCTTATAATCTATAACTGGCTAAACCATTGTAAGAAGATTTAACAGAGCCACCAATTAAGAACAATTAATGAGAGAAAATATTTGTCTGCTAATATAAACTTAAAAATGGAAATTAATTTTGATATTACACCCTATTTCATATATGTGGTTTCATGCTAACATTAACAATACATAAAGCATAAGATTTCAAAATATGAAATATATTGATGATTTTTTTTTTTTTATATTTTAATCTTTATATTAACTAATCTAATATCTTAGTAAGGTAGATGTTAGGGAACGTTACTGGAACATTTAATTTTAGGAAATCCTTGTACGAAACAGCATTCGGACAGCTTCCTAAAAAATCCTGAATAAAGAATGAGAAAGAATCGCTCATTCCTTACTCTGCACTGCAGAGTCTGCAGGATAATCCTGTCCTGGACAGGGGCAGTCCATCTGGATGAAAATATTGGATATTAAGTTTCGATACCCTCCCTACCCAATATTTTGAAAAAAAACGTTATAGAAATAAATTTGAATTTTTCTATAAATTTTTGACGAATTTTCTATCATAGTACACTTTATTCATATTAGGGTAAACCGTACAGTTATTGGCACCCTTAAGACTACATTTCAGTGGTTAAATTAAAAAAATACTTTTTATAAAGGGATCAAATAGAAACTTCCTATAGCTCCTCATTATCGATCCTCATAAAGACTCAAGAGGTTTTTTTGGGTCAGAAGTTCAATAGTTTTACAATATGGCAATATTGCCAAATCTATTTATTGGCACCCTGTGGATTTAATTATGAAATCTTCCCTATGGTTAGTTTGTTAAAGTCTTACTTTATAGATGACTTAGAGGACCCTTCAAACATTAGACTCATGTATATCTTGTAATAAAATTAGGACTTGTTTACCTATTTCTTTAAGTTAAAGTTGGGGTGCCAATAACTGTATGGTTTACCCTATTACATATTTTATAAACTTCCAATTATATTTGTAAATAAATAAGTGCTTTAAAACTGTGTATTATATATCTATCTCTTTCAATTCAAACTCAAAGATTGTATTTCAAATATGGCTACTCAATTATTTATTTTTTTAAATTGCTTCTATCGATATTAAAAGCTTTATGAAAATATAAAACATGCAATTAATGTTAAAAGAGGGGGGAAAAACAACATAAATTTGCAAAGAAAATACCCACAGCAATCTTCTTTTCAGTTCCCTAGTTCGATTGTCAGGAATATAAGGGGAAGCAAAGATGGAAACAAAAGGTTTAGGATGAAGGTTATATTATGAACGTGAGTTTATTGTAAAAAATCATCCCTACCTGGCCAAATCGGAAACTTATGGAACATCAAGATCTTTATGGAATTTTATTTGTGGCGAAATAAGGAGGATTTTGAATTGGATACGAAAGGAATTGATGGAAATGATTTGACGGAGTACCAAAGTACCTATTAATGAGCCTTTTGCAATTTTCTTTTTAGTTTTGTGCGACTTTGAGGTATTGTAAAGATATTCTAAATAAAGCCCTGAAAAAAGAATTAAAAATGGTCAAAATAAAATGGAAAAAAAAAACGAAAGGAAATCAAGAAGAGAAAAAGTAATTTGGTGTCATGTACATACATAAGAGCACGTTCTTTGAAAATAACAGTGCAACACATTTTAATAGATTGTCTCATACATTAAATAATGAGAACAGAAGAGGAATCACAAGAAATACTTTGTTATTTATCTCAATCAATTGAGGAACATTTAAAAAAAAATCATGAATTTTTTAACGGAAGATTTAAACCGAGAAATATTGTGAAGAAAATAAAAATAAATTTATTATGAATATCATAGAAAACTCAGATTTTAGGCCCAAAATCAGCAGATTCAATGTGAAATAATAATACAGCCAGGTTTCTTAACGTTATACTAGTTTAGATTTATTTAGTCGGGTAGTTTTTTCATTCCCATAAATCGCCACCACACCATTCTTTTTTATTTTAATCATTTAATAAGTCCGTAGAATTAAACTACATATCGTGATATTATTTTTATATAAAAGGACAATCCTAATTTATTTTTAATCACTTACCAGTTTACTAGTGCAGTTGCAAGATGGGATTGTTATTCTGAGAAAAGATACGAAAATCTTCGATCTTACCACTAGTAATAACGTTATGATTGTATTTAACAGACTGTTTTGTAAACTCATTAAATAATCAATTAACCCTTTAACCGGGGAGTTCCCTTTTAAATTACGCAGCCTATAACGGACGCGAGCTCTTTCTCTAAGACGTATTTATACGTCACGCCCTGAGAAATGTAACTTCATATTATTATTTTTTTTTATTTATGCTGAAAATAAATTAAAAGACTATGAAATATATACGTTTTCGTTTATTTATATATATAGCCCAAAGGAAAACACAAAATGACAAACAAATAAAATATAATACTAACAAAAATATAGAAGTATCGAATTAAGAACAGTAGTAGTAGAGGGTCCAGAAATTTTCTGAGGGGGGGCGCACTTGTTTTTTTTACATTTCATGAGTAGTGAAGGCCCTAATTTAAAATACTTATTAATAAGTAATGACGTTGTAAATTACTGTAAATATTTAAATACAATTCTTTTTTTTTTAATGGACTTGAAAAATGACTAAATATAGCTCATTTTATATAGAGGTAGTAATACTTTATGAGTGTCCTTACCTCTCAGGGGGGGAGGGTCGCCCCCCCCCCCGCGCCCCTCCACTGGATACCCTACTCATTAAGAAATTATAAATTTTACAGTCTTAACCAATTATAAAGATTACAATATATATATATATATATATAAATTCACATTGATACATGTATCGATGACTAATACTTCTGTTGTACGACAATATAAGTACCACCCGTTCCCATTTTTTTTTCACCCACCGCACAACATGTATTTCAAGGACCTATTTATATGTCCTGCCCGTTCACGCTATTGTTTAGGTTTGACGCATATATACGACCCGCCCGGTTAAAGGCTTAATTGTTATTTTTAAATTACTGTTGGAATTTCATTTGGATGGTATAAAAAAATTCTAACGGAACAAATAAATACTGCAATATATAAATATCGGACAAATGTAGCAAAGAAAAATAAAGAAGAGGGCACATAGAGGTAGAAGCAGAAACATAGAATAAAGAGAAATAAAATAGAAAATAAAATACTATTGCTCATCTAATAGATTCGGTTTCAAAGGGCGGTATAATTCATCAAAACTCGGAGGAAGAACTGAATGTATTGTTTAATTTGACAGAGTAAATTGAGTTTCCTTTAGATGGTTTAAAACAAACTACCTATGTTAGTAAAAAAAACCTTTGATAATTTGAAACCATTAAATTGAAGTCGCTTCCAGTCGTCAGTTCTATTTTAATACTTAGTCCTTTTGTTTTTACGATATGAGCTTAGGATGTTATCCGGGTTTTAAGTGTACTTATCTCGTCTATATAAGAAGTATTTGTGATCTATATTTAACCCTTTGCACTCGGCACCGTTTCGGACGTTATCTACCGGCAACTCGACGCAACTTATTCGCGGAAACGTACACCCTGAAAACGTTATATTATACAGTAAAATTTTAGAACCAAGTAAGGAATTGTAATGAAATTTGGGCTATATGTATATGTGAACCTTCAAGAACACATAGTTACAAAAAAAAAAATCATAATTTATTTATTTTTTTTTAATTTTATATATTTTTTTCATAATTTTATATTAATTTTAAAAAAATAATTTTATATATTTTTTTTATAATTTTATATTAATTTTTTTTAAAAATAATTTTATATATATTTTTTTATATTAATTTCATTTTTTTAAATTTTATATTCCTTTTATATTAATTTCAAAAAAAATTTTCTGCCCTGAAGGATCTAAGTGTCCACCATCTGATATACTGGGTGTCCCAGAGGTAGTGTAAAAAAAAAAAAAAAAATTGGGTAATACTGCATGTTAAATGGGGTAGAATGGCGCAGAAATGAGTTTCTTATCTCAATCTGTTGAGGAGATAGAATTTTTTTGTTTTTATTTTTAAAATCTTACTTTTTCCGAAACATTACAGTTTTCTCTACTTTGGCTTAGCGTTGAAACAAAAACGATGATATTTTCTTAATTAGCATTAAATTTTCTAAAAGATGAGATGAGTTTGGTTATATTAAATCCACTTTCAGTGGGACTTATAACGCGCTAAACACAAAACATTTATTAAAACTTAAATTTGTAATAGATTTTGAAAATTCCTCACTCCCCACTGGAGCACCCTAGATAGGGCAATGAGGAAGCGCACTAGAGCCTGCATCCAAAGTAATGGATGCCGAAATTCCCATGAGTTAGAGTTAGTTTTACTTTTTTAAGACTAGAAAGAACAATGTATGAATTCTAAATAATATAAAAAGGGTAATAATAATTTAAAATTACAAAAAAAAAAATCTTTAGTTTAAATTTAAAAAATACTTTCTTTAAAATAAATTAAACTTTTTTCTTCTCTTCTACTAAAATTTGAAAAATCCTACATAAAAAATGTTGGAGATAGAAAATAATAATTCACCTTTTGAGTCTAAAAGAAGGTTTTCTGATGAAAAACATGCTAGAGCTGGGGCAATGAGGAAGGAAAAAATGTTGAATATGAGCCTGCATCCAAAGTAATGGAGGAAATTTTGAACACTCGCTGCAATAATCCATTTTAATATGGTTCTACAGTAATAATGTTATTTTCTATCTTTTAAAGTTTAATTTATTCTAAAGAAAGTATTTTTTTAAATTTAAACTAAGGACTTTTTTTTTTTTTTAATTTTAGATTATTATTACCCTTTTTATATTATTTAGAATTAATACATTGTTCTTTCTAGTCTTAAAAAAGTAAAACTAACTCTAACTCATGGGAATTTCGGCATCCATTACTTTGGATGCCGGCTCTAGTGCGCTTCCTCATTGCCACAGCAGTGACATTCTCTAGCGTGTTTTTCATCAGAAAAACTTTATTTTAGACTCAAAACGTTAAGTACAATTGTATCATGGATTACACCACTAAAAATCTAACTAAATTCCGCAGTTTTTAGGAAATTTGACAGCTTCTAGGGTGCTCCAGTGGGGAGTGAGGAATTTTCAAATTCTATTACAAATATAAGTTCTAATAAATGTTTTGTGTTTAGCGCGTTTCAGTCTCATTAAAAGTGTGATTTAAAATAACCAAACCCATCTCATCTTTTAGAAAATTTGATGCTGATTAAGAAAATATCATCGTTTTTGTTTCAACACTAAACCAAAGTAGAGAAAACTGTAATGTTTCAGAAAAAGTGAGATTTTAAAAATAAAAAATAAAAAAATCTATCTCCTCAACAGATTGAGATAGGAAACTCGTTTCTGCGCCATTCTACCCCGTTTAACATGCAGTATTACCCAACTTTTTTTACACTAGGTCTGGGACACCCAGTATACCGGACTAATCTCACACCTAGTAAAAAATTTACAACGCGTGAACAATTTAAGGTAAAATATTATCATAATTCGTAATGGCGCCTCTCGGGCGCCGTTCGAGTTGCGGTAATGAATAGGATGGAACCTGTGAATAGCCGTTCGGGTGCAAAGGGTTAAAACGGGTGAAGTCATTCGTATCGCAAAATGTGGGACATTGTTAAACTTTTTTATTATTTAATATTTAACTGTATATTATCATTATGTATGCAATATATTTTCTTTAGTGTCATTAAACGGGGATTAAAACCAAAGACTAAAAAAAAAATATATTTAAAATCAGCATTAGAAATAGGAAAGACAAAAACTAGGGTGGGGGGGTGTGCGGGGCCCACCAACCACCGCAGACCTCAACCCCTCATCAATACCCTCATATCTTACCCAAAAAGCCAACTAATTGGACGAGAATGGATTAGGAAACAGTCTAAAAATTGCTAAGAGTCTTTTTACTTTACTCACACAAGTTATTTTTTTATATTACATATAAGTCATTTATCATACCGTTATTTAATAACATATGGTTATTTTAAATGTATTTGACAAGCCTGAAATGTAAAAAATCTGGTGCGATGCGCGCAACACACAACTTTCACGTACCAACTTAATTACATTAGAAATTGATGCGGTTTGTAAATGCCACTTCTCAAAGTTACAAATTTTTCCACATTCATTTTTTATTTTTGTTTTCATTTGCTCTATAAAAAACACTAATTTATTTTATTATTAAATAAAAGATTTTATTTGTCATAATTCGGCAATGCAAGCATAATACTCTTAGTCGTCTGATTTTATAATTCTCTATGTACTTGTTGAAAATTTCATTTAGTTACCATGAAACAAATAATTTCCATTAATTGAACAGAACGGCTTTAATTATGAACAATGGTCATTAATGTCATTAAAGGCGTACTACGCATGCGTGGGCTCTGTTTTATGAGTTGACCGAATATTTTTCTTTTTTTCTCCTGTATATGTTTACTTGATTTCTTTCATATTTCATATTTAGCCATATCTTATTTTTAGGGGTAATTAGGGGTAACGAGAGACAGCTAATTTCTCCATACAAACAAAAACAAAGATAATTTATAGGAAAACAAAAAAGGCCCCTTACCTATTAAAGCCCCCTCAGAACATTTTAATAATAATAAAGCTTACCTGATATTAAATAATACTTGATTCTCATTAAACATGACGAGTTTAATCAAAATCGTTAAAGCTATTTTTGAGAAAATGGAAAAAAACTTAAAATGGGGATATACATATACATACATCAAATACCTAGTTTGATCAAAATTGTTGAAGCGGAAATTGGTTATTTGGACTCAGGGGACCCTAAAACGTGTATTTCCGTTGAAAACCGGAAGTCGAAATTTTTCATGACTGCAATACTTTCTCTTACTATATATTTCATTTAAGTAGTAAGTGAAAGTAAAAAATTGATAGTTTAATATACAATTCGTTGAATTAGTCATTTAGGGGGCCAATATGCTTTTAATGATTATAAAATTCAACTCAAATATAATAAAATATATCCTCGTTCTTGTATCTTCTTCTGTAAACGAACTCACAAAGGTATGAGTCTTAAAAGGATCTTCTGGTTCCTCATTCAATTTTGTTCCTTCTTTTAGCGCTGGCCCACAATGACTCCCTCCTTTGGGTATAGGTTCCTGTATTAGGATCAACAAAATTTTGCGAATGGTTGACTGTATAATGCCTGAAACGCATTATACACAAGCTTATATAAAGCGTCCTTTTCGACATTTATGTCTTTATTCATGTAATATTCCTAACCTTTGAAATGTCTTAAACGCCATTTCTTCTGATTTAAGAACCTAACTCAGTTTTATCAAATTCATTGTTAACAAAAACAACTTTAACGAGGTAATAGGTCGGTTACCTCCTTAATGTATATATACGAGGGGTGATCAAAAAGTTCCAGGACTGTTGAGATTGCGCGGCAATGGAGTGTCATAGAGCAGTGCGGTTGGCAGCATTGTTTAGCGTGACTCTTCCTGAGCTCAGCTGTTTATTCAGTTTGTTGATAACCTTCTTCATTGCAAAGTTACTGCTGTTTTCGTAAAAAAAAGTTTTTTGTGTTCGGCGATTTTGTGAAATGAATGTAAAGGAAGAGCAACGCGTTTGCGAGGTTTCATGACACCTTGACCGACTCAGACATTCATCACCGAAAGCCACTTGCAACATTTGAAAAGTTTCAGTAAACATTTTACCCAACTTCACACAAAACTTTGTGTTGTTGCGTAAAGTTTTGTGTGAAGTTGGGTAAAATGTTTACTGAAACTTTTCAAATGTTGCAAGTGGCTTTCGGTGATGAATGTCTGAGTCGGTCAAGGTGTCATGAAACCTCGCAAACGCGTTGCTCTTCCTTTACATTCATTTCACAAAATCGCCGAACACAAAAAACTTTTTTTTACGAAAACAGCAGTAACTTTGCAATGAAGAAGGTTATCAACAAACTGAATAAACAGCTGAGCTCAGGAAGAGTCACGCTAAACAATGCTGCCAACCGCACTGCTCTATGACACTCCATTGCCGCGCAATCTCAACAGTCCTGGAACTTTTTGATCACCCCTCGTATATATATATATATATATATATATATATATATATATATATATATATATATATATATATATATATTGAAGAGAAAAGATTGGGCTCCGCCGGGAGTCGAACCCGGGTCTTCCGCGTGACATGCGCGGTATGCTAACCACTGCACCACAGAGCTCGCTTCTAAGCGGAGCCAATTCTTCCCCTTCACTGATACCTCTCCCTCCAATCTCGCAAGTTTTGCGAGTATTTACGGGAGGTGGATAATTTTGGGCATCTCTTGACGATCGTCAATTTTGTTAAATAAACATGTGTTTATTTATTAATATTTTTTTAAATAAACATGTATTAATAAATAACGGTATGATAAATCACTTATAATATAAAAAAATAACTGTAGTGGGTAAAGTAAAAAAGAACCATTGCTAATTCCGTAAGGGTTATTGTAACTCGGGATCTACCTCATTAAACGGGAATTAAATCAAAAGCGTGAAAAAGTGTACATGTTAGTCGTGTTAAATGCTTGCTTAACAGAAAAAATATATGTTCTAAGTAAAACGAATTTTATTTCTATAAATGAATATTATTAACATCACAATTAATCCAAATGTTTCATATATCATTTTAAAGAGGTCGATCACTTAGAAGGATTAAAATATCAAAGAGAACAACTGATAACGTGTTACATCCGGTTTTAATTTTGTAGCAATATTTTTGCACTTTTATAGTACCTATAATTAGTACTAAGTGATTTTCATTGAGATAAACATTTCAAAATCTTTTATCATAGCACTTATACTCGATTGTCTTCCTGAGGAGCTTATCGGATGCATGCAGGTGTTACTTGAGCCACGTAAACTCAATATTATAATCCACTAAAATTGAATTACACAATCACGTATACAACACCATCCTTGAGCAAACATTAATAGTTGACCACACCTGGTTCAAGGCTATAGTAAAAATACCACATGTAGGATCTGTATGCCAATCAACAAAATTGATTTAATTACGAAACTTTGGATAAACAGAGAAATTGTGGATTAGCATAGCGAATTACTATTTATGAACTTGGTTTTGCGACAAATATATCATCTTTATACAGACCAGCTCTTAAAACAAATTAGAAAATTTTGGATCGACGTTAATACTAGAACACGCCCAAAAAAGAAAAGAAAAACTATCTTCATGGATTGATAGGTACATATGTAAGCAAACGACTGAACAGTAGATTACTGGTCCGAAGCCCTGCGGCATTGTAATCTGGAAATGTTTATTATAATTTGAACAGGAAAGCTGATTTACTATCATCAAGGCATCTGGGAGCTCGACTAAAGTAATTCTAGGTTCAGAAATTCATATATGCCGCGGGGTTTACTCGTCTTACAGACTCCAGTACTCGGCTGAAACGGCTGTTGCCACTGATGCGCATCTAAATTACTCAGCGATGGAGACTCGTAAAAGTTGACTTCTCCCATTTAACATAGCTGTGTTAATAATAACACGTTCACGCCGGCGTGTACCACAGGTGGCTCACACTTGAATGCCTCATCGGGCGGGGTGTACCACAATGCCTTCTCGGCCGTATTATTAAATCTTAAATACTTTGACTGCCGAAAAAGAATACCACAGAGTCACGCTCTCGTTTCGAAACAATTTTAATATACAATTCTCTGACCAATTACTCGATTTCCGGTGACATGGCAGCCAAAGAGTTAAGAAAGTAGAAATAATTTCTTTGTAGCTGAAAATTTAACGTGAATTCATTTATTTTTATATTTATTTGTATTTATTATATACTTATAAACGCATAAACATTTATTTTTTTAATAACAATTATAATTAATATCGTATTATAAACATAATTATTAGGATAGTATTTTTTATTGTTTATTTTATTATTGTTGGATTGCCAATACTGCATAATGCCCTGGAATAGCTCCCGTCCGATAGAGCGAAAAGCATTAAACAGTACCGGCGCACAGTGGGGCAAATAGGCAAAAAAGTGAAAGCAAAAAACTATATCTTGGGAACGGTTTGTCCTATCGAGATGGAAGTTGTTTCATTCGATTAAGGATGGAAAATTATAATTGGATAGCAACTAAATTTAAAAATTGTATTATTTATGTTTATATAATTATAAAGGAAACTTAAGAACGGGTATTTTAAATAATTAAAAAAAATAATTGAACTTACTTTTAACTTAATTTAGCTACAGATAAACAAAGACATTGATGACCTTAGGGTTTTATGGCTTTTAAACCTCAATAAACAAACAAACATAATTTAGCTTATTTTACTTTGATTTAACTCAATATTAATTTAAATTTCCTTTAAGGTAGCATTTTTTTTTTTTTTTTTTTTTGTCAGCTAATGTCTTGCAACTTTTTATAGGAAAATATTGAGACCACTGTCTTTAATTGCCTTTCTAATCACCTCATACTGATATTTAGACAGTTTTGACTGGATAAAAACAGCTCGACCAGAACCAGTGTCGAAAATTGTACTTCAACAAATTTTCTCTGGGTGGAGGCAGAAGCAGCTATCAAGTTTCATTGAGTATTATACTAACCATACTATATTTCAAATTTAAAAAAAATTAAACCATGATTGTGTAGGTATGTGGGGATGTGATTCAACGATTTTTGAATAAATTGGAGACAGTCAAGTTAAGGGTATTTTACTTCTCGGGATTTTTTTCGGGCGCCGCGAAATTTCTCACATAATTGAAAATAACTACCCAACAGGCAAAAAATGGCAAATGAAATCAGAGGAATGTATTATCTGATACATCCCGGTCCTAGATCAATCTCTGCCATCTTAAGCCAGGATAAGGCTTTGTCTATAATCATGTTTCAGATTAGTTATTTTGTGCGAAACACTTTCGCTTATTTAATCGTTTATATTCGATGGATACTGTTTTAATGTGGAACGTCTGTATACGCCCATAAAGGTTGTAAAACAACTATCACTTAAATGTGCTGTAACTAACTCAAAATATTTTTATTAAAAAAAAATGACAATATTACAACCACGACAAAACTTATAATTTCTGTTCAAAAGAAAGTTTTGATAAGAAGGGAACCAATCGTGTTTATTTGTTGACTATTCAAGAATGAAAAACTATAAAAATTACCTTCAGATATGAACATTGGATTTTGGTTTTTTCCCTCGTTTGCCACACCGTGCGGCGCGCCAAGAAAATATTCACAAAAATTACAATAATTACCGAATAGGCAAATAAAGGCAAAACATATCGGAGGTATATATTCTCTGATACATCCCGGTCCTAGATCAATCGTTGCTATCTTAAGCCAGGATAAGCCCCAAACTATAATTATGCTTCAAATTAATTATTTTGTGTGAAAGATTTTCGCTTATTTAATTGTTTATATAGGATGATTACTGTTATAAAGTGGTTCGTCTGTATATGCTGATAAAGGCTGTGAAACAACTATCACTCAAATGTGCTGAAACTAGCTCATAATATTTTTATAAAAAAAATTACATTTTTACAACCACGACAAAACCTTAAATTTCTGCTTAAAAGAAATTTTTGATAAGACAGGAACTAATCGTTTTTTATGTGTTGACTATTCAAGAATGAAATATAATAAAAATTAACTCCAGATATAAACATTGGATTTTGGGTTTTTTCCTAGTTTGCCCCACTGTGCGGCGTGAACGTGTTGGGGATTGGGAAAAATGGAACTGGTCTATAAACAGTCCCATCGGGTTAAAGATTCGGGAGACTGTAGACAAAATATATCGCTTAGTACCCTTTATAACCAAACATTGACGAGGGATATTGAGAATGGAATCAATAGAGGGATTAATTACGCAATGGACGAGGGATTATGGGAATGGATTCCTCCCGCATTCCACGCTGATTTCCGACGATATATGGAGATGAACATTCGATTAAATTGGAACCCTATTTTATTAAATCAAAACCACAAATTCGGAACATATCATTTAGCTTCTCAAATTATTATAGATGGGAGTGATGTTAAGTCACAAATGTGCGTATTTGGGAAATAAATTCTGATACCTGAGGAAAATTAACCTTCCCCTTAAATATTTGACGTACTATTCATAAGGCTAAAAATGGTGATGAAGCAATCATGAACACAACCTAATGCAGTTCATATACTTTTATGGGTTCATAGAGGAAAGGTTTTCCATGAAGGTCTCTGAAATTATCAGTTTTCATTAGTTGATAAAATCATTCGATACATTTGCTCGTTAACTGCGGTGAGTGCGATTCCGAGAATCAGCAATACATAAATATCAATCTGCATTTTGGGTTCCTATGAACAAAATATCGTTTGTGTTTTCCTATGATGATTTCCCAGAGGTCGTTTTAGAACTGAAGTCAAACAAATTCATTTAAGTGATTAGGTTGTAATAATTAGTGCTGGTAAACAACAAAATGATTTACCTGCGATAGATGATTCCAGATGGATCAATACGCAAAAACACTTAACTGCTTTCAAAAACTAATTAATTAATTTCCCATGATTGATCAAGTCATGTAAGTATTTACTTTTAACTGCAACATTATTTACAAAAATAAGCTGAAAAGGGTTTTAGATAAAATTTTGATGGCATTAACAAATTATTAAATGTCAACGCTTCCGTAATTATAAAGTTACCGATCCGTTCATTTAATTTTTTTTTTAATTTATATTCAATATCTATAAACTTTCATAGGTTATATGCTGCTGCTTACTCTTTCGCTTAGGTATACGCGGGCGCAATCGACTATAGGGTGCGCTAGTAGTTTTGCAAAATGTCGGAAGGAACGGGGATAGACATTGTTGATGTGATAGAGATAATTGGTAATTTTAAAAGACCATTAATTGAAGGGCAGGCTATCCTTGATGCAAACCACATAATTACATGTGGAATAATATCGAGAAGTAAAAAAACAGTTATTTTACAAGCCTTGTGCCTTCAAACATGCAGTCTTAAAGGCTTATTGCCCCATCAAATAAAAGTGGAAATCAAATTTATTAATCAAAATAAGCAATTTTCTTGTAATTGTACGTGTAAAGCTGGTAGTTCTGGTAAATGCAAACACATCATTGTAGCTTTAGGTTTTTCTGTTAGTTATAACATTAATTACCTATTCATACAATCATTGTTATGACAGCTTAGTTTCTTTGTCATATTGTTTATTTATTTGTCAAAACTTTCAGGTATCGCATAGAAAACTTGGAACAATTAAGCAAAACGGATGTAAGACAAAAATGGGGAAAATTAAAAAAGAAAAACAAATCTATGACACTACGGTCCCAATGTTATTTGCATAAAACAAGCATTTTGGAATAATAAAATGACAAATAATATTATTTACCTGGATATATATAGTCACTTTCTGTATTTACAGTCTTCTAAAATGAAGACTACATATCGTAATTTGTTTCGAAAGAGGCTTATCTATTCTTAATTTTACAATCGACTCTTTAAGAAGTTTTTTAATTTTTGGAAATAAATGACACGTCTTTTGATTTTATAATTGAACATTGAGGGACCGAGCAATACCTATTAGACATTTTTCAAATAATATTTTGCTCAATCGGGTTTTAATTAAGGAAAAATAAATTAAAAACGCCAAAAAACCCTATGAATCCCAGGTACTGGCCCTGCTTCTATCCCCGTTCCTCTAGTTCCAGTCAAGAAGCAGCACCGTCGCTTGCGCCCGCGAATATACCAGTGCATATTAAATGGTGAGCAAGAGGGGGAACCTAAAAGACCACAGTAGCGGATCCAGGGGAGGGGCGCGGGGGGCGCCCCCCCCCTTCCTCCTGAGAGGTGAGGACACTGATAAAGTATTACTATTCCTATATGAAATGAGCTATATTTAGTCATTTTTCAAGTCCACTAATTGATAATAAATTGTATTTAAACATTTACAGTAATTTACAACGTTATTATGTACTAATATGTATTTTAAATTAGGGCCTTCATTACTCATGAAATGTAAAAAAAAAAAGGGTAAAGGTACTGTAGAGCGGCTGATGGGCGTGGCCTGTTTTGAGAGATTATGTGACCGTGATGTTATCGAACTCCCGTCGCCTTTTTTTCAGTTAAAAAGTGCCTTGATTGGCTTTAATAGATTCTAGCTTTTGACTCTCGCTCGCTGCGCTCGCTCTTCAGAGATAAATAAACCCCCTAAAGGGTCCTTATCAGTGGAGACGTCCGGTCTCCCTTCCTTTGAAGGGCGCCTTAGTGAACGGCGCATAAGCCGCACTTCAGTACTTGTACCAAAAAAAGTGCGCCCCCCCCTCAGAAAACTTCTGGATCTGCCACTGAAAGACCATAGAGCTAAAGACCAAAGAGGTGGAATAGGACAACCGCTACCTACAACCTTGCTGTACCAACCTTCGTCCTTGAATAGAACTTTGAAGGGATTTTGTTCATCTACCTACGTATACCGCCAATTAGAAGACTGGACGGACGGACTTGTTAAAATTCCAAAATACTACCCAATCTGTTAAACGGATGACACTAGGAGAGTCTAAACCGGTATAATGGGAGCGGATGTTTATATAGAGGATTTAGACACAGAACTAAGCTTTCCATCAGGTAGGCACTCCACTGTATTTCAGGCGGAAATATTTGCCATTTAAACGGCAACCACTTGTTTGATGGCGCGATTTGTATGCAAACTAATTCTTGAAGCCTAACTTTCGCAATTTATTCATGTTTTAATACAATGTAATAGCTTCAAATTCAAATGGAAATTATTTTAATTGTTGTTTAAGTTTCAATTATCCCTTTTCTGAATAATTGAGGACTTAACGGAATAGGAAAAGTTTATCAAGATACAGTAGGGTTCCGATTAACCGAGTCGATGCGGACCAAGGTTACCTCGGTTAATCGAAATAATCGGTTAATCGGAACCATACCAATACCAACTGAAAATGTTGATTATTTTAAAATAAAAACTACATATATGCTTTAAAACCTAATATATATCTAATAATGATAATGCATAATAAAAGAAATTATGAAACTATTTTTTTAAAAAGAAATCTTTTATTGTTGTTTGTTTAAATGAACTCATATACGTCACCTCAGACTTGGCACCTCGGTTAAACGGGACCTCGGCTGACCAGACCTCGGTTAATCGGAACCCTACTGTACAATCAAACATTAGTACATTCCATAACCTACAGACCATAAAGACATCACAAGTTGCTCAAAACACAAATTTTTCAGACAATCACATAACATCTGACAATACTGGATTATTCCTTATGTTTTTAATCCTTGTTCATCACAATCAATAGTGCTAATCATATAAAGATCAGGTTCGATCGGAAAAATGAAAAAACAATTAAAACAACTTAATTAATTAACCCTTTGCACTCGGCACCGTTTCAGACGTTACCCAACGGCAACTCGACGCAACTTATTCGCGAACACGTACACCCTGAAAACGTAATATTATACAGTAAAATTTTAGAACCAAGAAAGGAATTGTAATGATATTTAGGTTATATGTATTTGTAAAGCTCCAAGAACACATAATTACAAAAAAAAAATTAATATTTTTAAATTTTATACATTTTTTATAATTTGATACTAATTCCAAATATTTTATTTAATTTTATATATATTTTTATAATTTTATTATTATTATCATTATTATATATAAAAGCATAAAAAATCTAATAGAGAGGTAAAAACAGTTAAAAAATTATGAGATGGGACCCTTTATGTTGAAGTTTTCTCAGATATCCAATCAGAAAAGCTCCTAAAATGTGAAAATCTACTTAATAACTTTTCGGTTTAACTAGAAGCACGTGGGAAACTATATCAAAGTAAAGGGATTATTTGGTGCCCCGAACTAAATTATTGTACAATTGAGGAAATAAAAGATGAATTAAAACCACAAAATATAGCCGATCTTAAAAGATTAACGTACTATAAAAATAATGAAAAACACCGCGAGCCGTGACCGTCATTCATCACAAAGTGCGAAATATCCTATAAATAGTTTTTACGATTTGTTAATGTCCTTACATGTTAAAAACTGAAAATTATTTGCATTGTCTCCGTAGCGGAGCCCTCGAGTGCAAAGGGTTAATGTTCATTTTGAAAATTGTCGGTTGATTGAAAAGCTTTATTTATCGACATCACAATCTGTATTTGTTTAGCTCATGCAAATCAATACGAATTGATAGTTACGCAATCACCGGCAAGGGAACCAGTCATATTGATCCCACGGACATTTATGTAATTGAAAACAGGAGAGGCAAAAAACGGTTAAAAAAATTAAATATATTAGCCAAGTTAGTGAATAAATGTGCTATAAAAATAAAAGATAATACATAGCAGTCCCCTTCCATGGCTCTCAGTCTATCTAAGATTCAAGCAAGACCATAGATATAAATAGAACTTTATCAAAAGATCTGGAAATTTAACTTTTATAAAACAATTGAGGCAAACCCTAAATAACAATCTTCCAATAGTATAAGACAAATTAATCTTGACAACGAATTTAGTACAAGTTTTTACAAGGTAATGAAAATTCATATGTGTTTCTCCCTAAAAACGGGTACCAATAAATTTTCATTTATTTTTTTTATGAAAAAGAATAAGAAAAAAATGCGTTATTCTTGTTATATCATAGGAGGGAGAGGGAGGTAGATGACCGACTGGGCTGGGGACTTTTTTAATGGCTAAACAAATTCAGCAACGTCGAGAGAGGTTCGTAGTACTAAAGAAGTGACCGCCCGCCGCACTGTGTTTCGATTACTACGATCTAGGTCAACAAAAGTCATAATTCGAATTCTAAAAATTGGTATTCTGATAATGAAAAAAAAAAAAAAAAAACATCTAAACATGAAACTCTATTTGTTTATGTCTCACACACTCCACCTCGTTAGTAATTGGTCCAAAGGGGTAAATCCGTGGTGTAATAGAATAAATCAGTTGAACGCCAGGCATCAGTTCAATCATGATAATTACTGTGTTCCTAAATCCATATAGATCGAGGATTATTAAGGATTAATATTATTTGGAGTGGTGAGTGCTGATTGATTCTAATTCAATAAATTTATCTGTTGATCAAACCATAATAAAAAACAGTTGAAATGATTTTTTATCGTTTCCGTTAACTTCCAAATGATGTTAGCGACTTGTACCCATTTGTAACCGGGCTAATATTTCTACATAGGGACACCTTTCAACTTAATAATAAGCTATATTATAACCAGCACAGGAGTATAACATTCTTTTTTTTTTAGTACTTTCTTTCCAAAATCGATATTATTTTAATACTGGTTTAATACACTTTTCTCTTAAAGTTCCTTTTGTACAAACATAATTTTAAAAACCATACAGAGGACAGAGGATGAGGTTGCCTAACTATTCCTCAAATATTTCTCATAAATGGGTTGCTGCGTGTAAATCAAAGCAGCGGTTTTAGGCGCAACGCCAACTTCCACATTTCAAGGACCCGCTATGATCTCCGGAAAAATTGTGATAAGACATCATTTATTCCTTTGGAGAATACTAAGTAATTAAGTGGAAATGAAGCATTCGCCAATTACATAGACTCTAAGCCTACAGCGCATTCGAACAAGCAGACTAGGATGCGGTCTATGGAGGCAGGTCATGACTTCTTGCCATTACCGTCTAAGAAAATCTTTTAATAACACGTATTTAAGAACATGCCTTTTCCCTTTTTCTCATTGGATTTCTTAGCAGTACCAGCTATCATTCGGCAGAATCCTGGGCCATAAACTATTATATCCGAACAAATTTATCTTTGCAGAAGTAAGCTCTGGATTCACGGAAGTGATTTAGAGCAGGGGAAAGTAAAAAGGTCTTGGAAGTAATAATACTGAGGACAGTACCCTGGTTTCGAAAAAATACATGTGAACTTGAAAAAATCATCGTCATCAGAGAAATCACTTTTGCTTTAATCATTTTGAGTTATTTTTACGACTTTTAGACTTTTACTATACTTTTTACTTGACTTTTTCTTTGTGCTTTAATGTGTCCGTATCTGTATAATAATTGTATATTTCTATTTATATAGTATTTACTTATAATGTTATTCTTTTTTCGTATTGTATATAGATAGATTGATAGAAAAAATAACTTTATTCTGAGGCTTAATACAAAAATAGATATTTGACCATCATGCTTCACTTTTTTTTTTTTTACCCTTCCACAGTAACCCTATGGGAGGGTCGTGTATTTCTAAATTTTACAGATTCCATGCCCTTAGGCATACTACCTGCATAGATATTAATATTTTTTTCACAGTAATAGTAAAAAAACTGTATGTTAAAGTTTTCTAACTAAACACAAAAACGAGTTAGACAAAAAAAAAAAAAAAAAACTAACAAAAAATAAACAAATATAAAAGTTCAAAACACCACAGGGTGTGGGGGGAGTTGAGGTCCATTCTAGTTCTGTTTTTTTTTTCAAGTTTTGCCGGGTCTTCTGTCTTCTCTGGGGTCAATGCTGAAGATTAATTTATTTTGAAAATTGTAATAGTTCCACTTTATATTTCTCAAATAATTTGTTTTCAGGAGTAGGCCATGTGTCCCCCTTCATCAGGATTGTTTTTATTAAATGTCCTTCCTCTGTTGTGTTCGTACAAGTGACAGTCGTATAAGATATGTTTAAAAGTTTGTGGAGTTTGTTCATCACAGTCACAAGTGTTTGTATTACAAAGGTGGAACCGGTTCAAATAATGTTTTGATTGTCCGTGAAGAACACTAAATCATGCAACACTTGTAAAAATAACCAAATATTTATTTAAGGTGAATTGAAATAATACAAAAAAAATAAAAATAAAGAAAAATAAAAAGGATCCTCTAAGGAAAAAGAAAATACATGTAAGAGGATTAGAAAAAATACAGAGTACAGAATTTTGTATAGATAGGCTATTGTTTTTATTTTTTCTTCTTAATCTCCTGGCAATCGTTTAATATTCGAACTTTAATTAATAAAAATGTTTTATTTTATAATTAAATTACTTAATTGGTCGAAGGAGATGAAAAATTGACGAAAAATAGTTTTACAATTATATATACCTGCTATATTTAATTTATTATATATATATATATATATATATATATATATATATATATATATATATATAAAATATTAAATAAAAATATTTAATGTTATAATTAAAAATAATTATTTTATAGTTAAACTAGCTGTATATCCCGGTTTCACCCGGGGAATTCCATTTTTCTAAAGGACTCATCTTTCAGCCTTAAAACGTGGACCCCAGTCCGCTCCGAAGGAACGGCCTTGCCGGGCCTTGTTGGCCTCTTCAAAATCTATAAAATGTTTTAACTTCAACGGTCGATTTTGTAAAAACCAAAGTAAAGCGAGATCATGACGATTTTTATAACAATAAGAATATACCCAGGGATTGGCTGAAGTTATGTAATTTTAATGTGGACAGGTATTCGCACCTGGTATGAAAGAATCACTGAGCGAAATTTGGAAAATTTAGGACAAACGGTATGGATTTCTATAAAGAACAAACAAAAAGAATTTCATCTTTATTTATATAGATAAAAAGTATTTAAAATGTCTAATAAAATTTTGTAACAATAAAGAATATACCCAGAGATTGACTGAGGTTATGCAATTTTAATATGGACAGGTGTTTGCAACTGGTATGAAAGAATCACCGAGCGAAATTTGGAAAAATTAGGGCAAACGTTATGGATTTCTGTTTTTTAATTGGTCGAAAGAGGTGAAAAAATGACGATACATACTTTTGTCCACCTAGCTTCTACTAAGCGAAACATTGTGGGCCGATGAAAGCCTTGATGCCCGTTTCTCTCCAACCACCTTCACCGAGTATGTGATGTCCGTCAGCCTACAGGTGTGACACACCGACCGATAGTGAGACGAAGAAAGCATTATTTTGACTTTGACGTTTAGCTATATTTCGTCTAAATTTATACTGAAGTCGATTTCTTCGAGTCTTGTTCATAACTCATTCTTATGTAGAGATCTTTACATTGGGTCTAGAAGCTGTTTAACCTCTTTCCTCTCGTAATACATATCCGATAAGAAATCCGTAACAGCTATCAGTAGCAGATGATCCGTCCAAATTTCAGCTCCACGTATCGCAAATTATCCGTTAAATATCACCTGATATCCCTATTGTACACAAAGTAATCAATATTAGTATATACTCCCATTCCTGTGGCTGATAAAGTTATCTCGTGTGTGTAGAATGAGTTACCGATGGATGATAAGATCATTGTAAATACACAACAAGTCTATAAGGCGATCTCCATTATTATTTAGTTTTCTTTCGCCTCTATACGGCTATATTGATTACTTTCAAAAGATGGCAGTGGAGGCTTTGGGAACACCGATTTCGATCATTTTTTTTTTTAATGCCACTAGGTCAAAAAATGCACCCCAGTCAGTACCCGAAAAGAAATATATTTCATATAATCTTTTTAAAAATCATTATAGACAGAAAACAATAGGGTTCGCGTCTCATGGTGGCCCTAGGATTTTTTAATGGGCGTAAAATAGTCCCTTGGATAGGACGTAAAACGGAGGTCCCAAACCTGTACGATGTCAGGTACTCGTTAAAGATCACTATCCTAATTATACCTTGATAGGCAACATTTAGGACTCCCACTGTAGCATCGTCCGATTAGCCTCAAGGGGCGTTAAACAAACAAACAGTAATACATTTTCTTCTGTTTTTAGGGGAAGAACTAACCTTCGAATATGTGTCTAATATTTTCGGAACTGTTATCACTAAATAAGGTATCGTCGAAATTGGTTTTCTCAATTCCTACGTAGCCTCTTGTAATTAATTCCCGTCAGCAAGATTTTCATTCTAACATCGTCTTTTTGTGGATAAATATTTTATTAGTTATTAATACAATTGTGTTGATAAATATGACAAAAAAAATTGAAGAAAAGTCTACACCTACTGGTATATGCATCTTAAAAGAAGACCAGTGGTATGACTGCAAATGGGGTGTACTTTTAGCAGATGTCGGCCTAGAATAACTTGAAATAATCAAATTATCTTTGCAGAGGTAAGCTTTGAATTCACGGTAGTAATTCAGAGCAGGTGAAAGTAAAAAGGTCTTGGAAGAAATAATACTAAAAACAGTCCCCTAGTTTCGAAAAAATACAGATGAATTTGAAAACTTCATCGTCATGAGAGCAATCACTATTGCTTTAATAATTTTGAATTATTTGTACGATTTTTAGACTTCTATTTTACTTTTTACTTGGCTTTTTCTTTGTACTATAGTGTGTTTGTATCTGTATAATAATTGTAAATTTATTCTTATTTAGTTTTTACTCATAATGTTATTCTTTTTTCGTGTTATATATAGATATAGAAAAAATACAGTAGTCTCTCCCTATCAATTTATAATGTAAATCATCAATAGATGAATAAAATATATCAATTAAAGCAATAAAAAATATTTTTAGTTTAGATTAGTGAACATTGATTTATCGTATATTTATCCAAGAATTAAAAAGGGATCTTGAAATATGCATTTAATTATGAAATTAAAGTAAAATTTTAAGCATCAACTTTTACTAACGAAAAAAACGATCCAATTTTTCTTCTCATCATAAAAATTTAAAGAAATAAAAAAACAGGTTTAAATGAAAAATACAACATAGACATAACTGTTTTCTGTGGAAAAAATCAAGCTTTCAATTTACAAGTTACACACCGTTTTTATTTCCCGGTAAAATGCTAGGGCTTAGCGTAGGGGTTGCTTTTTTTTTCTGTTACGAAGGCTAGTGCCTTTGTTTTCTATTATAGGAAACATTTAAAAAATTATTCGATTTTCAGCTATTTATAATTTATTTGCAGAGTTCCCTCCATTGTAAAAACTATGTGCAATAGAAATTTTTAGGTATACCTATACCTAAAATATACATATAATAAATAATACAAAATATACAAATTAAAACATTGAAATTTCAATAAAACATTAAAAATTTCTTATAGGAAAATTATAATTAAGCTAAAATATTAAAAGATTATCATAACTAAACTTTACAGTCATAAACCAAAAATTAAAAAATAAAAGAACCCATTACATTACTGAGAAAAACTATTTTACACTACCATATCCCTGTAATTTGATATATTTGCCATGAAATTGAACATAATTCTCATTTCATTTACACTTTGCGGTCTAAATATATCAAGCTTATTATCCATTACCTGAAACCTTCTAATATGGGAATATATTGGACAATCAAATAATATGTGGTGGAGTGTTTCGTTGGCCTTATAATTGCACATTTTACATTCCGTTTGTGGGTTAAATCTAACAATCCTGTTATTTACCGATACTTTAATTATATATTTCCCAGAGAGAATCATCTGAATATATAACCGGATATATTTAAAGTTAGTTGGCATCAATAAATATTGGGGAATTCCGGAACTATTGTAATTTATCTGACATTGAATATTTGAGTATAGCTAGCAATTTTCCCTTTTTCTGATTTGGTAATTTTAATTTCTTTTGCTTTAGAGGTCATTTGTGTGGATTGTAAAGGTCTTTTCTTCGTTTCGGTTTTTCTTTTCATGGCTAATTCCACCCTTATTTCTTATGGTAAATCGTTATTTATAAATATTTTTTGACCTGGTAGGTTCTTCAGGTCTTAATTTCAGTTTTTCGTTTAATATTTTATTTTTTTAAATTTGTTGAGAAAAATTTCACTAATGCTGGTTTTGAGTTATCTTTTCCAAGTCTATAAAAGTCGTCTTTGTCACTATCTTTCACATCAAATTCCAGTATTTCAGAGAACATTTTTATTACTTATTCCTCTAAATCTTCCTGTGAGATGGATTCTTCACCATGAATAATCACATTTTTCTTTTTTAATTGCATCTCTAAGTTAAGATTTTTTTTTTCTTTTTTACAGATTTTAATCTATCATCCATTTGTTTAATTGCTATAATCAAAGTGTCTAACTTTTGCTCCATTTTAATTGTAGCCACTGAATATAACAGATATAAAATTTAATATATAAATATTTACTAATAACAGCTGACTTGATAGGATACTTGCTATTACAGTGGCTTGATAGAGACAGTCTAGTCAACCTCCTGTGTCAGCTATCTTGTTTTCAAATGAATAAAGGCTTCTACCAGCCCAACAAGGAATTTCCACATTTTAACTAGCATTTTTGACTCAAAATTATCCTTCTTGATTTGGATCTATTCAATTGATTCCTAAAAATGCAAAAAGACTTTTTTTTTTTGTCTAAATTAATCCACTCTTATGGGGTGTTAATAGTTAAATTGGTCAACTAATTTTTGTGTGCTGTTGAGTAAACAGATAATATTCAAGACCTTGTTTTATTGATAATATTTACATATTTTTCCATGTGATGAATACTCTAGTTTACTAATAATATTTATATATTTTTCCATGCGAAAAATACTTTAGTTTACTAATAATATTCACATACTTTCCATGATAATAAGGCCAAAAAATGAATTCAGAAGCTCGCCAATTAGTAATTTTATTAAATTACCAGACCTTATGTTTCATTAATCCAAAAACAAATTATGATATATATTTTTTCTCTTTGCAAAAATAATAAATAAAAATTTGAGAAATCAAATAAAAGAGAAACACATAAGAATTTTTATTTTACATTTTACAACACAAAAGAAAAAAAAATTTAAAAACCATATATTGTGCATAAAGCTGTTAACACATAAATAATTCTTAATTATTTTATGTATTTCTACTATAATATAATTATTTAGCATTGTTTTGTATGTGTGTATGGTTCCCATTCAGTGTAGATTGGGCCACAAAAAAAGTAACGTAAGGAAACTAGTACCATACTTTCTTTAAAAATTAAAAAAGTAGTATTCGTATTTTTTTCGGATATTACAAACATTGGTAAGTCCCGTTTCATTCACAATTGAAAAATCCTACATTTTGCCAACTATGTAGGATTTTTAGGACGAACCCATTATTTTTACTTTAACTTACCTATATTTGAAATATGTAGTAAGGGAAAGTATTGCGATCGTGAAAAATGTCGACTTCCGGTTTTGAACGGAAATACTCGTTTTGTGGTCCCCTGAGTCCAAATAACCAAGTCCCGCGAAATGGTCTCTGTGTGAACAGACTAGCTCAAAAACTATAATCCGTGCGAACCTGAAATTGGGTATTTAGTGCATTTGATGTATTTATATGCTCGAGATATGACTGCGAAAAATTCATCAAAATTGATCAACCGGAGGGGGCACTTTAATTAATAATTTTTTTATCATTTTCAGGTGTTTTTTTAATTTACTCAAAAACGGCTTTAACGATTTTGATCAAACTGGGTATTTGGTGTATATATTATGCCAAAGATGTGACAGCCAACATTTCATCACAATTGGTCAAACGGAGGGGGCAATTTTTTTTCCAATTTTTAACTTTTTTCCGATTATCTCAAAAACGGCTTTAATGATTTTGATAAAATTCGTCATGTTTAATGAAAATTAGGTATTCTTTAATATTAGGTAAGCTTTATCATTATTAAAATGTTCTGAGGGGGCTTAAATGGGGAAGGGGCCTTGTTAGTTTTTCTATAAAGTACCTTTGTTTTTGTTTATATGCAGAAATTAACTGTCCCTCGTTACGCCTAAAAAAAAAAAAAAAAAAAAAAAAAAAAAAAAAAAATGGCTAAATATGAGATATGGAAAAAATCAAGTAAACATATAGAGGAGAAAAAAAGTAAAATATTCCGTCACTCATAAAACACGTTGAGTCCACGCATGCGGAGTACGCCTTTAATGACAGGTCATTGTTAATAATTATTTGATGGAAATTAAACTAAATGAAGTTTTCAACAACTACGTAAAGAATTATAAAATCAGACGACTTGGATGGATTTTATGCTTGCATTGCCGTATTATCACTAGTAAAAACTTTTATTTAATAATAAAAAATTAGTGTACTTTGCAGAGCAAATAAAAACAAAAATAAGAAATAAATGTAGAAAAATGTGTGACTTTGAGAAATCGCAATTAACCAAACGCATCAATTTCTAATCTAAGTAAGTTGGTAAGTGAAAGTTGTGTGTTGCGCGCACGCACCAATTTTTTTTTATGCTTTGGGTGCATCGCTAAGTTTAGTAAGCAAATCGAATGAGAAATGAGTATGCTTTGTTGAGTTACTAGAATGCCAGTAATATTTTGCTAGACGGGCGATAATATTAACCCTTTGCTTTTAAGCTTTTAATATTAACCCTTTGCACTCGAGGTCTCCGGAGCGGAGGCATTTAAAATTTGTCTTCAAACTCAAGGGCTCCGCTACGGTGACAATGCAAATAATTTTCAGTTTTTAACATATAAGGACATAAACAAATCGTAAAAACTATTTATAGGATATTTCGCTTTTGGTGGTAGATGACGTTTTTCGTTATTTTTATAGTACGTTAATCTTTTAACATCGGCTATATTTTGTGGTTTTAATTCATCTTTTATTTCCTCAATTGTGCAATAATTTAGTTCGGGGCACCAAATGATCCCTCTACTTTGATTTAGTTTCCCATGTGCTTCTACTTTAACCGGAAAGTTATTAAGTAGATTTTCACATTTTAGGAGCTTTTCTAATTGAATATCTGAGAAAACATCAACTAAAAGGGTCCCATCTCGTAATTTTTTAACTGTTTTTACTTCTCCAATTAGATTTTTTGTGCTTTCATATATATTGTAAGGAACGGCGAAACCTTTGTGAGTTATAAGGGATTTCCATCGTTAACCGCTCCGGTTCTCTAAATTATCAAATCTTTTACACTATAAATAGATATTATTATAAAAAGATATATAAAATTTTAAAAAATAATTTTGAAATAAATATAAAATTATAAAAAAAATATAAAATTTAAAAAAAAATATGTGTTCTTGAAGCTTCAAAAATACATATAATCTAAATTTCATTACAGTTCCTTACTTGGTTTTAAAATTTTACTGTATACTATTACGTTTTCAGGGTGTACGTTTTCGCGAATAAGTTGCGTCGAGTTGCCGGTAGGTAACGTCCGAAACGGTGCTGAGTGCAAAAGGTTAATAATTTTGTTTAAGAATGTCGATTTGAAATTAGAACCTAATATATTTATTCTAAGCAATATTTATCAAAAAATAATTTATCTACATTAATCCACTTGACCCTCGGAACATAATCTGGATTTGAACTGATTAGGTCTGTTTCAACGCTTAGTCCTCTACCACCTGTACGCCTCGATCAGATGGGGAAGCAACTGTTTGTCATGGGACTGCAACAGTTTTTCGATTATTATTATTTTTAACGTGTGAGTATTGTTAATTTTTTAATACTCAGAGATGATCACGTCTTTTTTGATTTATTAAAAATCCAAAAATGCATCCCGAAAATCAATTTCTTTTCACTTTTCGTTACGTATATATGAAATACCTATACATGAGTCCGGGAGCTGAGGGCCAAGAAGTGTCTGATTTGGAGAAAGATTTTGATCTTATATCCCGAAAGTAACCATTTCATAGACAATAAATGTGAACGTCTGCCATCTCAGATCGGTTGCTATCAAATTATATAGGCGGGCGCAATCGACTATAGGGTGCGCTAGTAGCATTTTCAAAATGTCGGAAAGAACGGGGATAGACTTAGTTGATGTAATAGAGATAGTTGGTAATTTTAAGAGACCATTAATTGAAGGGCAGGCTATTCTTGATGCAAACCACATAATAACATGTGGAATAATATCTAGAAGTAAAAAAAACAGTTATTTTACAAGCCTTGTGCCTTCAAACTAGCAATTTTAAAGGACTGTCCCATCAAATAAAAGTGGAAATCAAATTTATTAATAATAAGCAATTTTCTTGTCATTGTAGGGGTAAAGCTGGTAGTTCTGGTAAATGCAAACACATCATTGTAACTTTACTCTACGTTTTTCGGTTAGTAATAACATTAATTACCTATTCATACAATCATTGTTATGACAGCTTAGATTCTTTGTCATACTATTTATTTATTTGTCAAAAAATTCAGGCTTCGCATTGAAAACTTGGAACAATTAAGCACAACGGATGTAAGACAAAAATGGGGAAAATTAAAAAGGAAAAACAAATATGACACCATGGTCCCAATGTTATTTGCATAAAACCAACATTTTGGAATAATAAAATGTCAAATACTAATATTTACCTGGATAAACATAGTCACTTTCTTTAAAATGAAGACTAAATATCGTCATATGTTTCGAAACAGGCTTATCTATTCTTAATTTTACAATCCACTCTTTAAGAAGCTTTTTATTTTTTTGGAAACAAATGGAATGACACATCTTTAGATTTTTTTGAAGAACACTGAGGGACCGAGCAATACCTATTAGACATTTTTCCAATAATTTTTTGCTCAATCGGGTTTTAATTATGGAAAAATAAATTAAAAACGGCAAAAAACCCTATGAATCCCAGGTAATCGCACGGCTTCTATCCCCGTTTCTCTAGTTCCTCAAAGAAGCAGCACCGTCGCTTGCGCTCGCCTATAGGCCAACAAAATCGAAATTTTCTGTTTGCTCATAATTCGAAAACAATTCATTGGAGAAAAAAATGTGTTTTCTTTCAAATATAAAGGCATTAAATTTCGCGTCGACTGAGTTTCTCAAAGTTAAAATCGGTTTAGTCTTTTCGCCAAAACCGATTATCAATTTTCCGTGACATTTTTGGATTTTTTTTTTTTTCAGTTTCTCGCATATAAATCGGCAATTACAGTTTACAAAGTATTGCTTTCTCCGTACTATAAAATGCTATACGTTTGCAAATATAATGATATATTCGAATTTTAAATCGGTTCAGTAGTTCAGCCGGGTTTGGAACATCGTAATTCAAAAAGTTCTAGTTTAAATAAAAATAGTTTATCAGCTGAAGCGGTAATGGATGTAATAAAAAACAAAACAAATCATACGTGTATGCTTAAAGCTTTACCCTTACCCCATTTATTAGTATGCCTCCATCTTCAAATTCATCATTAGCATTTAAACAAAGGAAAGTAGCGATGGTAATAACGTTTCTCCTTATTTATATCCCATATTCATGTGAAATCTATTCAACACATTATGAGCGGCTAGCTTAGGATATTTGTTAGTACAGTGCTGCTTAGCGGGTCAATTTGCCAGCCAAGCAAAATATTTTCACACGCAAATAAACTTGATAGACGTAAAAGTAATGGTTAGATTTTTCTAAATTTGGTAATGGGTCTTTTCTGCAACTATATTTTATATACATTTATTTATATTTGATAAATATTGTATTAATCATTTAAAATGATATTTTAAACGACGAAGTTCGGAAATATAAACCTAGCATAAGTAAAATTTGAAAGAGAAGAAAAAAAAATTTTATTTACGATGACTTTGTATGTTATGTGTAATGTGTTCCTGGTAACAATACACTGATCCATATATTTAATAAAACATTATTCTTTCCTTGTGTCGCTTAAAATTACTTATTTTGAACGGGTACTAACACCTGTCCTGCTTTTAAGCGGCAATGTGCAGAACTGGTACTAGTACCTGCCCCGCTTAATAGTGGCAATCCTCGCAACGGGTACAAATACCTGCCCGCTCATAATGTTAAATCTTTTCTCCCACACAAAACCATATGTATTATCTTGTAATGCACGAATATTTGAAATATCCTTGTGGAGATTCCCATTACAGCATCGTGGTCAAATGCAGCTGAAAGATCAACGAATAAGGCATACACTTTGTGTTCCATAATCTTAAGTTTAGAATAAACTATACTCATTAAAAAAACAATGAAAGTTGAACGGTGCAATCACACTGCCACACTCTTAGATTTCCGTTAGCGTTTCTCGCCTTTTGGGTCCGTTCCGAATGACTTTAAACACATAAAAAGATATTGGTAGAAAATCGCGCTTTGACATCTTATTATGAACTGGATTATATTCACATACTACGAACGTAAGCTTTCACATTCTACAAACTTTGTTTTGTTTTTTAAATATATTGAATAAAGACATCGATACAACGAAATAATCGGCCAAACGTAAATAGTTCATTATCTAGAGAGGTGATTTTATGAAAACACGATATCCGGACAAATGAAAACTATTGGAATTGAAATGTTTAAACCTTATTGGGTGTGTTCCAATTCTGTTTCCCCATTATTATTATACTGAGCACAGACAAAGAAAACCTTTTAGTATAATAACTGAGCTTCTTTTCGTCCGAAAATGACATTTAGAAGATACTGTATAAGTTGGAAATGATTCGAAGATTCTTTTAGTTACTGGGAGTTGGAGAAGACGAAAATAGAATCTGATTCAACATTAATAGACTAACCTACTCCACAGGAACTCCTAGAAGACCCTCTAACGTCAGATTGTTTTGGCTAAACCAAAGTCGTACTCCAATGTTATCTGGAACTTCAACATTTCTTTTGTATATGTTCTTATAAATATAGCCTAGCGATTTAACATTGATCCAACATCAATTTTATAGAATCTTTTAAAGATATATTAAAGATTATTATTTAAATGATTCATAATTTTTGAAACTATATTCTGTAAAAAATAAAAAAATTTAAGGTAATAATCATGAACGTATTACAAAGTGAGAGATGAGTTAGAAGTAAAAAAAATCTGGTGCGTGCGCGCAACACACAACTTTCACTTACCAACTTAATTAGATTAGAAATTGACGTGTTTTGCTAAATATCATTTCCCAAAGTCACCCATTTTTCTACATTCACATCTTATTTTTGTTAATCGTTAAAGCCGTTTTTGAGTAAATAAAAAAAACACGTGAAAATGATACAAAATTTACTAAGTAAAGTCTCCCCTCCGGTTAATCAATTTTGATGAAATTTTAACAGTCATATCTCGGGCATATAAATACATCAAATACCCATTTTGATCAAAATCATTAAAGCCGATTTAGAGTAAATAAAAAAAACACGTGAAAATGATACAAAATGTATTAAGTAAAGTCCCCCCTCCGGTTGATCAATTCTATATCATAGTATATAAGTGAAAACAATAAAAAGCTTCTTCATTGATTGTAACATAGAAAAAGACAAATAAATCTAATTATCTATAACTTTCAACTTAACTTATTCTTAACGTATATCAACAATTTTCCGTTACAAAACAGAGTAGAATAGAATACAGTTTATTTTTTTTTTTTTCAGGTTTTTCCCCATACGAATAGAGTTGACCATTATTGAATTGTTATTGAAAATATGTAATAAAATAAATATACATACATAAAAGCACACACACATAAATCCATTCTTACATATCCATATATGAATGATTGAAAATATTTTACATAACTATAATAAATACAATAGGTTAAATAATGGTCAGGATTTTCAGTTTACAATGATATACGTTTCGATCCAGCTTGTGGATCTTCATCAGGGCTAAAAGAAAACAAATATATGAGTATCTATGCTAGAGGGTGACAATAAATGGATACATTACAGAACTGATAATAATATAAAAGATGGTATACATAAATATTAAAATAAGAGCCTGGCTAACAAGATAAAATAGAATATGATATTTACCTACTGAGTCCAGGTGGATACTAAGACTAAAGGTAAAAATAAGGTAGGGGTAGTGGTAACGTTGGCTTACCATAATAAATATCATTGTAAACTGAAAATCCTGACCATTATTTAACCTATCGTAATTGAAGAACAGTTGACCATCTCTCATCTCTATAATAAATACACAATTTTAGAAATCAAAATAATATCATCTAGCAATACATAACAAATTATAAACGCATATTACCAATATCATAAGTTAACTAAGTTTGTTTCTATATCATAGTATATAAGTGAAAACAATAAAAAGCTTCTTCATTGATTGTAACATAGAAAAAGACAAATAAATCTAATTATCTATAACTTTCAACTTAACTTATTCTTAACGTCTATCAACAATTTTCCGTTACAAAACAGAGTAGAATAGAATACAGTTTATTTTTTTTTTTTCAGGTTTTTCCCCACATGAATAGAGTTGGCCATTATTGAATTGTTATTGAAAATATGTAATAAAATAAATATACATACATACAAGCACACACACATAAATCCATTCTT
This sequence comes from Aelia acuminata, assembly GCA_911387785.2. Classification (NCBI taxonomy): domain Eukaryota; kingdom Metazoa; phylum Arthropoda; class Insecta; order Hemiptera; family Pentatomidae; genus Aelia; species Aelia acuminata. The sequence continues at coordinate 18,304,909 of OU426980.1, forward strand.
ACATATCCATATATGAATGATTGAAAATATTTTACATAACTATAATAAATACACAATTTTAGAAATCAAAATAATATCATCTAGCAATACATAACAAATTATAAACGCATATTACCAATATTATAAGTTAACTAAGTTTGTTTCTATATCATAGTATATAAGTGAAAACAATAAAAAGGTTCTTCATTGATTGTAATATAAAAAAGACAAATAAATCTAATCATCTATAACCTGCAACTTAACTTATTCTTAACTAATGTAAATAAACACATAATAAACAATATCATACATGTTTATGTTCAGAAACACACACACGCATATATATATATATATATATATATATATATATATATTTATACAGGAATTATTTGTAAGCTGGTTGCCAATCATGTGTTTTTAGAGGAAATATTATTTTGTATAGTGCATTGTTATGGATTTTTTATCTAGAGATGTAACAATGGATTGTCAATCAATTGTTATTTTAAGGTATTATAGTTTTTGTATAATTGATATATATTATATTGTTGTATATTGGTATTAATAAAACGTTATTTTTAGCATGAGATTAACTCTAATTTTTTACAAGATTAGATATTATACAGGAATAATATATATATATATTTATAGAAGGACAACCAAAGAAAATTTAAAATAAATCAAATTGGATAATAAACAAAAAAATCGGATTTACCTTCATTATTGAAATATACATTTATATGTTTTATAATTATCTGGATTACTATTAATTATTCATCTGCTATAAATTTCCGTGATTTGAGGCATTTTATAGAGTAGCAATACAGGTTAGTTAAGGTGTGGTAATCATCAATCGTCAACAGCGTGGTAATACTATTTTCTTCCTTGTTATCGGGTAAATATTTTTGTCTATTGGCTAAGTATATTGGGCAATGTAAATCAAAGTGCTCTAATGTCTCTAGTTCTCCTAGATTACATGTTAAACATTTTATCTTTGTTTCAATCATAATTGTTTTCTCTTTATAATAAACAATAATTTTATTTGAGTTGTTCATTCTAATTTGAGCTGCTACACGTATTTTATGAATAGTACACCTGTATTGCAAATAATTTTGATATTTTTTAAAATCAACAATATTTCAATAAAAAAATAAAATCAACAAGAGGATTGAAGGAACTGTTGTATACTTTATTGATATTAATACCCAGTGATAGTTGTTTTTGAGGGATTCTTTAACTTCATGTTTGTTTTTAACTATTGTCGCTAGGTCTTGATCTGCTGTTTGCCCTATCACTTGAGGATTACTTTTCAGTGTACTGACCCATTTAACATTTAATTTGTCCTGCTTCTTGTAAGATGCGTCTTTTAACATTTGATAACAAACCCTTGGTAATCTTGTGTCTGACATTGAAAATATCTTGTCAAGGTAGTTAATGGCTCTTATAATAATCTTAACACGCTAGGTGAGGCGGTGTATTTTAGGGATATCCTGAATTGAACGGTATCGGTCCCCGGGGTCCGACTGTTAGGATGAGCCACAGACGATATCGGGCGTCTAGGTCCGATGGGAATGCTTTGACGAAAGCGTCCTCTTTTGATTAAAAGTGAATTAAATGAGCGTCTCCAGGGCATTATCTCTTGGTGAGGATTAGAACCAGATATACTCGTAATAGGCGCAAGACAGGCCGATACAGGATTTACGCCATTATTTATCGAAAATCGGACCTCGAAGTCCGATTCTAAAAAACAACAGAATTTCAGCTGTTAGCAACATTTTCTGCAATAAAATTCAATTATCTCATTAAAAATCAACTAAATTGAGTGTTTGAAGTGTTCGGCCTTTCGGACATTTTCATGTGAAAATCGGTTATTAAGAAAGGAATGTAAGACATCGGACCCCGGGGACCGATATCGCACTTAACGTGTTAAAGTGCTAAGGCCAGTTTCTATATAAATATAATGGTTTAGTGTGTTTCTGGGTAACAAGAGCATCTGTTTAACATATAAAATTAAAGTTGAATCTATGTTATCTAAATACCGTAATGCCCATATTTCGGACGAATACAGAACTGTAGCTGAGGCAAATGCTTGAAACAATTTCGTTTTAGTGTCCCAACTGTTGGATTTACTCTTATTTAAAATGTTTTTAACAATACCTATAGCTCTCTTTCCTTTTGTGACGAAATTATTGGCACCATTCAGAAAACTTCCTGTCGAGCTAAACACTACACCTAGATAACAGTAACTATATCTGAATAGGATTTGGATAAAATCTTAAAGCAAAAAAAAAAAAAAAAAAAAAAAAAAAAAAAAAAAAAAAAAAAAAAAAAAAAAAAAAAAAAAAAAAAAAAAAAAAAAAGCTCTATCGGGGAACCGATGAACAATAATGGCCTCATTGTTTTTAGTTTCGGCGATTTTCTAAATACAACAATTTTTGTTTTGTTGCTGTTAATTTCTATTTTGTTATCTTCTGAATATTTTTGTAATATTTGTAACTTTCCTTGGGTATTAACCCAGGAATTCCCAAACAAAATGCAGTCGTCTGCAAATAAGAGACTCGAGACGTCCGTCCTGTTGTCAACATCGATTCCCTGGACCCCTCTCTCTTTGAAGTATTCAACCAAGTCCGACATGAATAGGGAAAAAGCTATAGGATATACGGATTAGCCCTGGATTACACCCCTATTGAGGTCGACTTCCCATTCACTCTACATGTTATTATGTTTAAGACGTAGTACGGCATTATCGTAGAGAGTTTATAGTAAACGAATTATTTTTCCACTCACGCCGATTTTATTCATTTTTCGCCATAATACAGTACCAGTCAAAAGTTTAGACTCACCGTTAGTTTTGTAAAATTACAAAATTAACAACATATTATTTATTTACTACGTAAAATCTATAATTTTATTATTACTTTATTTATGATTTGTTTGTTTGTTTCTTTAACGCTATATTTATGCTACTAAGGCTAATCAGACGATGCTACAGTGGGAGTCCTAAATTTTGCCTATTCCAATTCCAGGTATTTTCCCTATTAGGATAGGGATCTTTAACGAGTACCTGACATCGTACAGGCTCGGGACCTCCATTTTACGTCCTATCCGAGGAACGGCATAGCCAAGGATTTTTTACTCCATGACCACTCCGGGACGCAAAACCGCGACCTTTAGTATAGTAGATAACTATGCTAAACACTACACCACAGGTTACCTCTATTAATAATTTTATTCTAAACTTAATCATATAATGTTTCAAATGTTACCTCTTGACTTAATGATGGTGAAAGATAGCCACCATATTCTACCTCTTGAGTTAGAATTATTTTATTAAACTTGAAGATTGTGAAATAAATAAAAGTGAGTCTAAACTTTTGACTGGTACTGTATGTCATGGGTAACGAAATCGAAAACTCTCCTAAAATCAACACATACTGCAAAAAGATATCTGTTTTTTATATGAGCCCTATCTATTGATGACTTTAAAATAAAGATATTATCCTCACAGGAACGAACCCTCCTTAACCCGGACTGCTCCTCGGGCAAGACATTATTAGTTTCAGCCCAGTTCTCTAAGTCTAAGCTCAGTCTATGAGCTATTAGTGAAGTAAATATTTTGGTTATTGCATTTAACAAGCCTATGCTTCTATAATTATTAATATCTTCTAGGTCACCTTTCTTATAGACCATCATCATCATAACAATCGACCAGGCCTTAGAGTTCGTGTAATTTGTAGCTCAATTACAAGCAAATTGTTAATCTCCTTTAATCGTATAAGGGCATGGGTTGTAACGTAAGTGATTGAAAATTCATTTTTTGCACTCTTCTTCGGATTTCTTCCGTCCCAACAACCCCCAGTTTGAGATCAACACGGAGAACGGTTTCATATCAATATATATAAGAGGCTTTGTCCTGACTGACAGATAACGCAGAGCAATTGTCAATAAAATCAAATAAATTTTTGATTTTGCTCATTTTTGATCATTGCTCAAATTTATAACTTGACACGGTTAGCTCAGTGGTAAGAGCGCTGCGACGTAGATGCAGAGGACCTGGGTTCGATTCCCGGCCGTGGTCGAATCTTTTATCTTCTAATAAAATAGTTTAAAAATTATAAATTAATTATCTAACGATAAATAATTTGCTGTTTGCTTTTTGATATTTAAAGTCGTAACATTATTAGTGATGTCGATATTATACTTGAGGACAATGAGGACTGAGATGAAACTTATTTATGTATAAGTTTATTCGGGTATGTACTAGTATAATGTATGTAAAATGTACGAGTAGCTTTGTACTAGTGTCCGACCGAAACAAAAATTTTAGCCGAACCGAAACCGAATTTCGGCTACAGCCCTGGTTCGGGCCGAAACCGAAACTTATTCACGTGTGTATATATAATACATGTTAGTGTGAAATATGTCTAGTTTAGCAATAATACCAATGAAAGCTTATAAAATAACAGTAAATTAAAATGAGTTAATTAGATTTTTATTTAATTAAGAAAAATTGATCAAGAAATCAAGTAATGAATTCTGTGATTATTCATGCCGAGTCCTGTTTGCTTTTTGATATTTAAAGTCGTAACATTATTAGTGATATCGATATTATACATGAGGACAATGAGGACTGAGATGAAACAGATTTATTTATAAGTTTATTCGGGTATGTACTAGTATAATGTATGTAAAATGTATAAGTAGCTTTGTACTAGTGTCCGACCGAAATTAGCCATTAGCCGACCGAAACCGAATTTCGGCTAAAGCCCGAAAACGAAACTTATTTACGTGTGTATATATTGGTTTGTCCGAAATGTTCGTAGAGATTTTCAAAATAAAATTTACCTTTTATTTTTTCTACTAAAAATGAATCACAAACCTAATGTTTATTTATATGCCTTTAATCCTCATCTAATTAACTATGTTTACACTCTGAATTCGTCTTTATTAAGGCTCAGTAGTGTAGTTTATTGCAAACCAACATGAGTGACGATTCAGTTCATTTTCGGCATATTATGCTGTTCTTTTTTAAAAAAGGGAAAAACTCAGCCCAAACTGCAAGAAAGATTCGTGCCGGTTATGGCAGCGATTCAATTGCAAAGTTTTACCTCACCCGCCGTACTTATTTATTTTATTATCTATTTATATCGATCTCAAAAGGGAGCACGATCTATTAAACTATCTATTAATTATTTGATGTACTATTTTACCTCCGATACTCCTTCTAAATCAACTTTTATGATTTATATTGATGCTAAATTATATTGGATACTTTTCCGGGGGTAAGGTGTTTTCCAATTTATTTACCTTAAGCAATTTTTGGCATAGAGGTAAATGAAAATAGAAAAAAAAAACTGAATACTTTACATTTTTATTTTATTTATCAAGTATTTAAATTAATATATTAACCCTTTGCACTTGAGGTATCCAAGGAGGAGTCTATTAAAATTTGTCTTCAAACTCTAGGGCTCCGCTACGGAGACAATGCAAATAATTTTCAGTTTTTAACATATAAGGACATAAACAAATCGTAACTATTTATAGGATATTTCGCTTTTGGTGATAAATGACGGTCGCGGCTCGCGGTGTTTTTCATTATTTTTATACTACGTTAATCTTTTAACATCAGCTATATTTTGTAGATTTAATTCATCTTTTATTTCCTCAATTGTACATTAATTTAGCACGAAATAATCTCTTTACTTTAGTTTCCCATGTGCCTCTACTTTAATCGGAAAGTTATTAAGTAGATTTTCACATTTTAGTAGCTTTTCTGATTGGATATCTGAGAAAACTTTAACTAAAATGTTGAACTACGATATACCCATCTCGTAATTTTTTAACTTTTTTTTACTTCTCCAATTAGATTTTTTATAACCTTTGTGAAATCTAAGGGATTTCCATCGTTATACGCACTGGTTCTCTTAATTATAAAAAATTTTACACTAAACAAATATTAAAATAAAATTATAAAAAATTTAAAAATAATTGTAATTAATATAAAATTATAAAAAAAAATATAAAATTTAAAAGATTATTTTTTTTTTTTGTAATTATGTGTTCTTGAAGCTTCACAAATACATATAACCTAAATTTCATTACAATTCCTTACTTGGTTCTAAAATTTTACTGTATAATATTACGTTTTCAGGGTGTACGTTTTCGCGAATAAGTTGCGTCGAGTTGCCGGTAGGTAACATCCGAAACAGTGCCGAGTTCAAAGAGTTAATATCCCTATAACTTATAATAATAGCCCTTTTAATAAAACCATATAATTATATTTTAATAAAATAAACATAAACACTCTAATGGATGCGGGCTGGCATGGAGGACTATAATAATAATAATAATAATAATAATAATAATAATAATAATAAAAATGTGCTCATTTTTCTCAGAATAAGGTACATAAATAAACATTTTATATGCACTATTCATGGACCTTTTGTTCATCTGCAAACACGGGGATCTAAATTAAACTACTTCACTAATTGCATTGCCACTCAATATTACAACGATTATTGAGGGTTTTGGTTTAGACCTTTGACGTTAAGCTATTTCAATTGATGACCCTTAATCGTAAGATGACCCGTAAGATGGTCTTTATCGGGCCTTACCGCCCTTACTTATTCAACCTAGCCGACTTTCCAGGAAAATCCTTACACTTGACCAGGAGTGGAGTCGTTTAGCGATGCCTATTTTCTGTACTTTATTTAATATTTTAGTGGCTACTAAAATTATGTAATATTCTCCCACCATGGCAGAGCATCTAAAATTTGTAGCACAAGTTATAAATTTTATTATATATTTTTATAAATAGTATTACATGTATGTACATTACTGACATTTTTTTTAGGAGAATGAGATGTGTCACTGTCCTGCTGAATATTCTATTCTGTACTCTATGCTTGGGAAGACATTCCAATCAAAGGCTGACACCAATATGCATTGTGAAGGTATGTAATTAAAGGTCAAATTTGTAGTGATAAATGTTCACATTTTTAATTTCAGTTACATTTATTTTGTTAAAAATAATCTGAGGTATTGATAGTTTTAAATAAAACGCATTATTTAAATTATAGGGAGACCGAGTAGAAATGCCATGCGCTTACTTCCAAGAGCGCCCACGTAAGTCATTTTAATTTTTTTCTTTTGTAACCATTAACACTTACATTTAACTCTTTGCACTCGAGGTCTCCGGAGCGGAGCCTTTTAAATTTTGTCTTCAAACTCGACGGCTCCGCTTGGAAGACAATGCAAATAATTTTCATTTTTTACATATAAGAACATAAACAAATCGTAAAAATTATTTATAGGATATTTCGCTTTTGGTGATAAAAGATGGTCGCGGCTCGCGATGTTTTTCATTATATTTATAGTACGTTAAACTTTTAACATCGGCTATATTTTGTGGTTTTAATTCATCTTTTATTTCCTCAATTGTACGATAATGTAGGTCGGGGCACTAAATAATCCCTTTACTTTGATTTAGTTTCCATTAAGTAGATTTTCACATTTTAGATGCTTTTCTGATCGGATATCTGAGAAAACTTCAACTAAAAGGGGTCCCCTCTCGTAATTTTTTAACTGTTTTTACTTCTCCAACTAGAATTTTTATGCTTTTATATATAATAATGATAATAATAATAAAATTATAAAAAAATATATAGAATTTAAAAAAAAAAATAGTTTTGAGATTAATATAAAATTATAAAAAAAAATACAAAATTTAAAAAAATTAATTTTTTGTTGTAACTATGAAACACTTTAAGAACTTACTTTAAGAACACTTGAAGCTTCACAAATACATATAACCTAAATTTCATTACACTTCCTTACTTGGTTCTAAAATTTTACTGTATAATATTATGTTTTCAGGATGTACGTTTTGGCGAATATGTTGCGTCGAGTTGCCGGTAGGTAACGTCCCAAACGGTGCCGAGTGCAAAGGGTTAATAATCATGTACATGCAAATCACTTTTATTTTATTTATTTATTATCCCGCATGTATATTTGTACCTTTGCAGTGGCGCATCAAGCAAACTTGGTCACTGTTGTTTTTGACTTTGACTTTCTTGTTGCATTTTATAATTTATTATAGTAAGAGGTCTCTTGGCCACTGTCGTTTCAATCGACATCGAGGCTGACCAGGTAACAGGGAGGAGGATGGATGAGTGAGTTACGGTGATGTAGCGTTGAAGAGTGAAATGTTTGGTATTTGTCTTGTATGTAAGATTTTACTGTCGGTATGTTCATGTCATTGTGCGGTGTATGTTTTGAAATAAACTAAGGTGCATTTGTGGGGCCAGGATGGCCGAGTGGACAGCGGGAACCTCGTTAATCCATTCATGCGCTTGAAGGTGATCGTACCTAGCCTTTGGCCTACACCGACCACCCCCGCACATGAAAGGCGAGAAGAGAGAGGAAGGGGACAGAACCTGCTAACCAGCCTGACCCCAACAAACACTCATGACCTTTACAGGTCGGCGCTTGGTGGTCTCAGTAACCACGACCACCACGTCCATACCGGACACCCCGAGGGGTCCCGGCACCACCCAACGATGACGCCCGGAGAGCGTCATCCCCGTGGTACCATTTGGCATCACCGCCTCAACTCCCGAATGGATAGCGGGCCGGACAATCTGTCTTACGGATGCTCCTACTTAGGGCATGATGGCGGGGGCTTACCACCATGGCCTAAGGAGGACTGGTCCCGTGCCAGCGCCTCTGTCGTTCGCGAGTTGTAAACAACTCCCCAGGGGGCACCACAAGGAGGTGACAGTAGGCGTTGCAGGGGATCGGGCAAGCGGGGAACAACAGACAGTGAGTGGGGCACTGTAGCCTGATGTTCCCACATGAGGGGAGGAAGACTCCCGCACCCGTCTTCCGCCTCAGCCCCCCTTTACCCCTGCCATTTGCCCCCCGGCCGAGTGGACAAGGGCGCTTGCAATAAGTAATTAAAGGTAAGCAACGTCCATCGTGGTTAGTACTTGGATGGGTGACCGCTCAATTCGGGTGACCGCCAACCAATGAACACCACGCAGTCCAAGCCTACCCCCACCCCCGGGTGTGTGAGGCCCATCAGCCTACTGGAGGCGTCTCACACCGACCGGGCGTAGGAGTGATGAACCATCCCCGTGTATCTCATCGAGAATCATGGGGTGTTCTTCCAGGATGTTAGTAATCGCCCGGAGGTTTGGTTCAAGGACGGTATGCTCCAGGGAAAGAAATATAGGTCCTCGGGGCCTGCTGACTCTGAGCTGCCATAATCCTTGGACCTAGACCAGTTTATCACAGTCCTTGAACCCGAGAGAGCTGACGCCATCGGTGGGAAGGACACTGCCAAATTGGCCCCAATGGGATTGGTTATGGAGCTATGGGTAGTCTGCCGCTGCACCATGGTGACCATGGCTTGCAGCAACGTGAGGTTTGGGCTACCCCCTCCATGCTGTCTGTTCTCCCGCAAGCAACACAAATGTCTGTAAGAAGACCACACTGCGCGGCCAAAGGTCTCATTAGGCCTAATGCGCCAACCGAAAAAAAAGAAAAAAAAAAAGTGCATTTGTGATTTTTCTGAGAATTTTGGATTGTAAAATTTTTATTTTCTTAATGTGGATGTTTTTCGCGGAACCCCAAAATTCTGCTCCGTATGTCCAAATAGGTCTTAAAATATTAGTGTAAATTATCCACTTGTTTCATAAGGTGAGTGATGATCTGTAGTCATCACTACAGAAGATCACTTAAGATCTAGAAAATTAACTTCATAGTTAAAATCATTCATCATCTTCATAGTTAAAATCGAAAATCAACTTAGTAGTTGATTTTCGAGCCCTAAATCCTTCATAAACAATAATTTGGGAGATTGGTACAAGGTTTAAGTCTTTTTTTCAATTTTCACTCGTCAGTTATCGCCAAAAACAGCGTGACTGAGAATGTTTTACAATTATAATTTTGGATTGCTTTCAAATTAGAAATTTCGAAAATTTAATTTAACATATTTGTCAACAAATCTAATTTTAATAAAAAGATCGTAGAAGATTGAATCTTATTGACAATTATTAAGATAGAAAAAGCAGCAACGACTGCATATTTTACAACATAAAATTTGTTAATTTTCCGGTGGCCGTATAGTTGCTTATGCAGGAGTTACCGTTATGCAGTTATACCATATTTTCAAGGACCATTATTATCCTTCATTTGTTCGATAACCTCTACAATCGAGGTTGGTCCACCCAGGAGTACACAAATAGAAAGAAGTTGTACATGGCCAAACGACCTGTTGAAAGCTCATCGAAGAGCCGAGGGTCATTGGAAAATGTAGGATTATTAATTAGGAATCATTAGGAATTTCTAATAGTTTTGTTGAGCCCCACGTAATCATGCATGAAGTTTAAAAGAACCTTATGATTGCTGTTTGGATGGGGTTTTTAAAGTGCCTGAAGATTAGAAAGTTTTTCAAATACTTATTGGAGGTGGAATCGATGGATATTTTTATTTTTTGAGCTGATATGAAAGATAGGGGATCTGAACAACATTCAGTGACATCTAAACCGTCCATTATCCGTTATGACAAGATGAATTAACAATCTGAGAAATATTGAAGATGATGTGGCATGTAAAGATTTATATTAATCTTCAATTTCCTCAATCAGTTTTAAAAGGGAGATTATTTAAATTTAAGTATTTGTAAATTGTTTTTCATTAATTGTGGCCATGCAAGGTTCAAAAAATTCGGTACAGCGATTGCTTGTTCAAGTATGTTAGAAATTCATTACTTCAATGTAAAAATAGTATAAAACTCGAGAATAGGATACTACTATGAAGTATGTAAGCAGATTATAAGGGCGATGAACAGATAAAACTATGAAATATTTTCTCAGGAAAGTAAAATTAGGTGCTTAACAAGAATAATTGTAAAGAAGTAAATAAAGAATGTAAATTAGTACCGGATACCAGACCAGCTTTCCAAATACAGTTCTTTTTATTTTGAATTTCTGACGGAATTTCGGGTACAATTAGTTTTTCTGGTCAAGATTTGAAAAACTTTTGGCTACGAAGGTTAGACACTTCTGATATAGCACAATTCAAAAAGCTATTGGAAGCATCAAGTCCAAAGACAACTAAATGCTGTGGCCGAACTAAGGCGCACCTATAATTTGCCTCTAGTGCAGGGTAGCACAAAAAACTTTGTGGCTGAGGCCTTTTATTAAACATCTATAAGAGATTTTCAATAAAAAAAACAAAAACAAAAAAAAAACAATTACTTGTTGAAAAATCACAATAAAAACAAAACAAAAACGACAAATTGAAAAAGAGGGAAAGGGAACATGCATTTATAGGAACTATAGAGAGGTAAATTCGATGTAGAATTGCTGTTATTGTTTTGTGAGTAATTGATCGGAAAATCCTGTACACGCAGCTACCTAGCTGCATAAACCTGATATGAGAAGAAGGAGAATATTAAAAATTACATCCTGAGGACCACGTCGAACTGTTTCACACATTAGGAGCAGAGTAGGATAGGGCAGTATATACTCCCCATAGGGAGTAGGGCTCAGGGCGGTGAGCCGGATACAGAAGTCTAGTTGGACTCAATACTTTTTTAGCATACCAAAGTCAATGTCACTTAATTACAATAAAATTATTAATTCAGCACATAGCTGACTCTTCCACCTAACTCTGTGTTGATGATAATCCCTCATTTGTAATTCCATCATCAGCAATGTTTCGATATCGTAATTAGTTCGTTGAAGTATTGTCGGTTTCATTAGCCTAATGCACCTATGTCAATTTTACTTGTATCCAATGTTGTTTTTCTTTCTTCTTCTTATAAGATAGTAAGTTTCGATAAAGGGTACTTATCGGTTATAGGAGGCACATCGAAATTGCTTAGGAAAATCAATTATATAATCATCGAAAAAACCCACCTCATTCTATAAAGTTATAAACACTGCTTCATTTGATAAGGTTATCCAAAAAAGGTTTTTATTTACATATTAAACATAGGAAGACGAACATTTATTTACGTATTAACAATAAATAATATAGAAAAATGTTATAAACAAACACAGAACTTATGATACTAATTTCCCTTTACTACTTCTGGTCCTGATACCCACTGTAAAGGACCTGTTTGGGGGTTTATTTATCTCTGAAAGCGAGCGGGAGTCGAAAGCTGGGATATGATAAAGCTAATCATGGCACTTTTAACTGAAAAGGACGCGATGAGTTTCCCCTTAAATCAAGGTAAAATAACCTCCTCTTTTGGAATAATTCCATGTTCCTGAAGAAAATTCACAGCATTTTCTTCAATGTTAATTTTCTAACCATATTTTTTAATGTATACATCTTACTGTAGATAATGTAAACACGAGATCACTAATTATGTTATTGAGAAGGTTACTCACAGTAGGCAAGCATATAATCGATTTTTCTGAAGCAATTTTGATGTGGCCGCTATAACCGAAAAGTAGCCGATAATGTTGTGAAAAAAAAGAAGATCTCACGGTGATTTTCCAGGGAACAATTTGTGTAAGAGTCCAGGGAATGGATGCATATGCTGATTCTCAAATTGTAAATCGTGAATTTTACAATATTTATGAATAATTGATGACATAACTCATGTATAAATTTTTCAATGATTTAAAAGGAAAATTTATTGTTATTTAATACTTATCCTTCGGTGAACAATTGATTTTATGTCATATACAGGCTTCCTTTCTGTGACATTGTTTGCTTCAAAACGTTTTCAAATAAAATCCTTGCTGTTACATAATCAATGGATTTAGCTTGAATATTATTTGTTTTCAATAATCCAATATCGAACCCTATCGTCAATTCATCGGTTATTCTTCCATTAAAATACTGAAAAAAAAATAAATTTTTTTTTCTTTTTTTATATATTTAAATGTTTTGGATTCACAATAATATTGTATTTTTTTCATATTATGTGTCTATGCTTTTATATATAAGTATATAATGTTTCATATTTAATTTAAATTATGAACATCGTTTGTAATTTCGAAATTTGTAATAATTTATAATTTTATTGATATTACTGTTTTATTACGATTATCTTTTTAGTTAAAAAACTTTTGGAAGAAAGCTGGACCGAGCAAGCAATTAATAAAACTGAACGAGGTGATCACTATGCAAACATATCGATTTCATTTGGTCGTAAATACGACATGAGTAAGTATCAAATTCAGTATACTCTCTAATTAAATAAGTTAGTTGTTTGGTTTTTTTAGATTGATAAGCAAGGCATTCTGTTTCAACTTAAAGATATGCTATTGAAGAAACTATTGAAATGGCAGTTAATGGACTAAAATACATATTCATTATATTAAACAAAAATCATCTTAGACGAATAATTCTAAAAGCGTCTTAATCAATTTTCTATTTCTGTAATAAATGTTACCCTGTTTTATTGCTATCACGGACAGAGGTAAAACATCAAAGATCGTGGTAAAATTTAATGAATAAAAATAATATGAATATAAAATAAATGAAAACAATCAAAACTAAAATCAGTAAACTTTCCTTAATACTGCAATAATAGTAACAATAACTACGATGTGGCTCGTAAATGTAAAGTGTTTCGTCGGAATTTCATAAAACGGTAAAAAATTACAAATTAGCCCCCCCCCCCCCCACGTCCGTAATAATGTTAATGAAAAATTGACTTTCTTGTACTACTATGTCAACCCAGAGATCGAGAAATGTTTCAATTTTTTTCGAAACCGGATAAACCGATAAAAAGTTAATAATTACACCCCTCCCCCAATACCTACCTATTCCACATTGATAAAATTTATGTGGAATTAACCTCCTCTGATTACGTGAAATGGTTGACCATATAATTGAATGTACTGAAAATGTATGGAGGTGCGGTCAAAAGAGAAAAAAAAAACATTTATTTTTTTATGGAAATGCAGGCAAGGGCGGATCCAGCCTGTTATAATGGGGGAGGGAGGGGGCTGCAGCCCCACGGTCCTTACCCTGGATCTGCCATTCAGCTATTTTACCTTTATATTCCTTTCCCAAAACTAAAAGTCTACTTGTTCTGCATTTTATTTCTTCTTTTCCTTACTTCTTTACTTTTTATTCTTCCCAATACCTACCTTATACTTCTATTGACTCGTGGTAGTGTTTCAAATTTAGTCGATACCTGATAAACGTACGACTAGTAAAAAATGAATTACTACCCCCCCCACCATTACCTATTCGTTATAACATTATGGTAAATTGACCTTAAACTATAACTATAGCCATTTTTAGGAATCGAATAAATCAATCAATGAAGTCCTTTTTTTTTTTTTTTTTTTTTTTTTTTTTTTAACTAATCATTTCAGCATGTTTTCTATTTGATATATTCATTTGTAGCCTTGATATTTTATTTTTTTAATTATCTATATTTCTTTCTTGAAACTTATAAAACGATAAGATTAAAGATGGAATACTAGGAAAGATGTATAGGGGAAAGTGCCCCATTAGGGGATGGTTGCCTAGTTTGTACTATAACCTCGCTTTTATTCTATGAAATTGAAGATTAATGTCGCATTGGCACATAACTTTGTCACGTTGTTATACATTCTCATCCTGTTGGATTATTTTCAGTGAATTGTTGTTTTAGGGTTCAAAAACTTTTTTCGTGATTATTTTGACCTGATATTTCAGGCCTCAAGGTAAGTCGAATTCCCTTAATCATTGTTTTATCTTAAATGTTGAACAATTAGTTACAATATTTGCCTAACTTCTTTCTTTTTTTTATTACATACTCAAGCGCAATAACCTCTAAAAAAAAAAAGAAGCCACATCCTCTAATATAGGACACCCATTACTTCCTATTATGGGATATCCCATATTGAGGGACCTTTTTATCACTGAAACATAAATAGTTATTAATAGATTAAAATGATTTTAATAAAATATTACTTTAAACACTGAGTTATTTTAAACACCCACATTAAAACCATGATTACAAATTTCAAAAATCTGGTGCGTGCGCGCAACACACAACTTTCACTTACCAACTTACTTAGATAAGAAATTAATGCGTTTTGTTAATGCCACTTCTCAAAGTTACTCATTTTTCCACATTCATTTCTTATTTTTGTTTTCATTTGCTCAGAACGTTTTAATAATGATAAAGCTTACCTGATATTAAAGAATACATGATTCTCATTAAACATGACGAATATGATGAAAATCCTTAAAGGCGTTTTTGAGAAAATCGAAAAATTGGAAATCAAGCTACGAAATAAAGTGCCTCCTCCGGTTTATCAATTTTGATGAAATGTTGGCTATCACATCTTTGGCATATACATGCATCAAATACCCAGTTTGACCAAAATCGTGAAAGCCGTTTTTGAGTAAAAAAAAAACACGTGAAAATGATTCAAAATTTATTAAGTAAAATCCCCCCTCCGGTTGATCAATTTTGATGAAACTTTTCGGGTCATATCTCGGGCATATTAATATATCAAATACTCAGTTTAATCAATATCTTTAGAGCCGTTTTTGAGAAAATCGAAAAAAACATAAAAAGCTATCAAATAAAGTACCCCCTTCCTTTGAGCAATATAGATGAAATTTTTGCTGTCACATCGCGGGCATATACATACACTAAATACCTAATTTCAGGTTCGCACGGTTTATAGTTTTTGAGCTAGTCTGTTCACACACAGACACAGACACACACACACACACACACACACACACACACACACACACACACACACACACACACACACACACACACACACACACACACACACACACACACACACACACACACACACACACACACACACACACACACACACACACACACACACACACACACACACACACACACACACACACACACACACACACACACACACACACACACACACACACACACACACACACACACACACACACACACACACACACACACACACACACACACACACACACACACACACACACACACACACACACAAACACACACACACACACACACACACTCACACACACACTCACACACACACACACACACTCACACACACACTCACACACACACACACACACACACACACAGACCATTTCGCGGGACTTAGTTATTTGGACTCAGAGGACCCCAAAACGTGTATTTCGTTGAAAACCGGAAGTCGAAATTTTTCACGATCGCAATACTTCCACTTACTATATATTTCATATAAAGGTAAGTGAAAGTAAAAAGGAGATACGGGATGTTTTTATTTTCAATGTCGTCTACTACTACTGCTGAATGTATAACAACATTTTTTGAATCGTCTAAGCAATTTAGAGCCAAGCAATTAAATATTTAAAAAAGTATCCCATAATAGTGCACTTTCCCCTACTATTTTATTTTATAAATTTAATGAAAGAGAAAAGATTGAACCAAGGAATCGAACTCTGGTCCTCCGTATTTTATTTGTGATTTTATTTGATGATTTATTCATTTATTTATGAAAATAATATGATTTATTATATTTTTACAGCTTTTCTTTTTTTTTTCTTAGATCCTGTACTGGTAATGATTCGTTATGGAGATTCTCCTTTGCCGGAAAAAACTTGGGAAATTCAGCCTGTAAACAGAGAAATTATAGGATTTCCAACTCTGGTGACCGTAGCTTTCGCTCCAACCTCTAATAATCGAACAAGATATCAAATAAGAAGGATCGTCAACCCCAGCAGATTTCAGGATGGTATTAATAAATTTTAAGTATTATCGCATTAATTATCTCACCTTAGCGAAAAGTGATTATTGAAAAACGGATTTTTGTAAAGTAATACTCTTTGAAATGTTTCCTCACATGTTCGAGTTTTCAGCTTATAAGACGTTGATCGCTAATACCAAATTTCAGCACAAAAATGCTACGCTATTTAATGTTCATTTCTTTTTTTTCTTAGGGGAATAAATGTACCAGTATAAAGTAAATATTTTCATTAATTTAAGTCAATCTTAGTATGAATTTTGGGCTGCAAAAATTTATAGAAATTGCCGGATCACTCTGCAACTAACTGTCTGTATTACTGAGAATAATGAAAGTTGTACATTAAATGGCGAAATAATTTTATCGAGTCTGTTGTAATGGGAGCGTTTTTCCTTGATTTCTCTGTTAAATTTCATAGTGTTCGGTAGAGAATTCCAGTAACAGTACTTTTCACGTTTCAACAACACATAATACATGACACCAAGCTTATCCCCCAAAAGCGATTTCTTCTTGTGCTTGGCATGAATCTTCAGTCAAAAATGCTTCCAATTATGCGTCCTCGTACACTTTTGGCCTACCACTACGTTCTTTGTCCGCCACGAAAACTCGCCATTTTTGAACCTTTGAAACCACTCACAATAATTTCTCTCACTTAACACGTTCACGTCGGGACTGTTTAATGCTTTTCGCTCTATCGGACGGGAGCTATTCCAGGGCATTGTGCAGTATTGGCAATCCAACAATAATAAAATAAACAATAAAAAATACTATCCTACTAGTTATGTTTATAATACGGTATTAATTATAATATGTTATTAAAAATAAATGTTAAAGGTTTGTAAGAATATGAATATAAATATAAATAAATTCAAACAAATATAAAAATAAATGAATTTACGTTAAATTTTCATGATTTTAATTTTCAGCTATATAGAAATTATTTCTGCTTTCTTAACACTTTGGCTGCCACGTCACCTGAAATCAAGCAACTATTCTCTTGTCAGAGAATTGTGTCGAAAAGAGAGCGTGACTCTCAGGTATTCTTTTTTGGCAGTCAAAGTGTTAAAGATCTAATTATTTGGATAATGCGGCATTCTAGTGTAAGCCACCGGTGGTACACGCCGCCCGATGAGGCACTCAAGTGTGAGCCACCGGCGCACAGTGGTTGAAAATCGACTATTTTCGGAAAAAACCTTGTCAAACCCGATCTGTGACCCGCAAAAAAATAAAGTTGATATTATAATAACCACGATTGAATTTCCTATAAAATGTATAGGTTCGAGCCCCGCTTAACCGGATATTCGGATTAACCGGCAGTGTAAGGAAAATATAAAAAAAATTATACATCAATTTTCGACTCGAAATCGGCTAGTTTAAACACTTTTGCTGTTTTATGCTCGTAATATCATTGATAGTACTTGCAATATAATTTTATTTCATGAAAACACTCAAGTTAGGTAAAAAAAAAAAAAAAAATACATACATAGGAACTATCAATTATTTTTGTCGTTATGTTTTAATTCTTAACTATTAAATGTATATCATATTAAAATATAAGATTGGGATCATCCGAGTTTAATATAATTTTGATAGGAGATGGTGGGATTGACTGTTCAATGTAGGTTTAATAACTGCAACTCTATCTGTGAAAATTTAGTTCCCTTATTCACGCTAAATAATCGCTGAACCTTTTTTTTAATACCAATCTTCTAAAAACAAATGGATGCTTAAAAATGAAAAGTGCCGAAGCCTTTAAGTTATCGGAGGTCATGTTAATAAGCGGAGTCTGGCCTGAGCCACGGTACGGTTAACATCGTAGGCACGCTCTTCATTATTAACATTGTAAAAAGTGGTTCAATCGCGATAAAATTTTACATACACTTGTGATTATAGCCATTTAAAAAACTGACAAATTCTGGTTCCGATAAAGTGTCTCTGAAATAAGTTACGAGGAGTGAAATGTAAGTGCACTTTTAATGGGATTAGGAAGCGGCCGGTAGGAGAGATATTTAAACCCCAATGATACAAACAGCTGTAGTTACTGATAGCTGCTAAGGTCAAAACAATATCATCAGATTCGCGTAAGTAAAATTAAATTTAAATTATTTAAAATGGAGAGTAAATTAGACGAAATCCTGCAGAAGTTAAATAAATTAGATAATTTAGAACAGCACGTAAGTGAAATTAAAGAAAAATTAAAGGAAGATATAAAAGTTGTTAAAGAAGATATATTAAAAATTAAAGAAGAAATGGAAATGCATAGAATAAAAATCGACAAAGAGAAACGTAAATATAATATTTTAATATTTGGGATAAAGGGGAAAACATATGATGTGATTCTTGGTGAAATAGAAAACATTTTTAAACAAATGAACCTGCTTTCTCAGTTACAACACATTGATTACTTCTATAAAACCAATCATAAAAAAGAAAACAGCCCAGTGTTAGTAAAATTTAATTCAATAATAGCTAAAAATCAAGTTATAAAAACAAAAAAAATACTAAAATTATCTGAAAATTTTCAAAATATAACAATAAAAGAAGATTTTCCACTAGCAATCAGAAAAATAAGAGAAAAATTATTCACCCACTTATTAGAAGCAAAGAAAAAGAACCAGAAAACCACTATTAGATATGATAAATTAATTATAAATAGTCAGATCTTCAGCTTAGAAGAACTTCAAGCACAAGAAACACTTTCGGGAAAAAGGTATAGAAGTGAAGAAAAATCTCCTAATGTTATCAGCAAAGAAACGACTATCCCAAGAAACAAGAAAAAACCCAAAACTGATGGAAAAAAATCCAAAAATAGAACGATGAGTTTGGAAAGATATGTACAAAGAACGAATACTGATAATAAGGAAAATAGTGATGTATCAGAAGATGAATATCAGAATATAAAACCATAGCAAAAGATATACAAAAATAGATTGATTATAGGCACATTAAATACCCGGACACTGAAAGGACAAGAAAGGTTATGGGAATTAGAAGAAGCTCTAGAGTCTATTAGCTGGGATGTCATTGGGCTGGCGGAAATCAGACGTAATAGTGAAACAATAGCAGAAACATCTAAGGGCAATATTTTAATGCATTCGAGTGCGGAAAGTAGCCAATTTGGAGTTGGATTCATAGCCAAACAGTACCTAAACAGCAAAATTGTAGAATTTAAACCAGTTTCCAAAAGACTCGCATGCCTGAAAATAAAGATAAAAAATATCACTCTTACGATAATTCAAGTACATGCCTCCACTTCAGAGAGCACCCAAGAAGAAATTGAAGATTTCTATGATAAAATAGAGGAAGAAATTTCCCTTGTTAAAGATAAAAAATTTCTAACAATTATTGGAGACTATAATGCAAAGGTCGGTCGAAAGAAATATGGAGATTTTGATGCTATGGGACCTAATGGAGTTGGGACAAGGAATCAAAGAGGTGAAATATTGATCAATTTTGCCAATAGAAATAATTTATGCATATTAAATACATACAATAATTCAAGACCAGCAAATAAATGGACATGGTGTTCCCCTAACGATTCAAAACATGAAATAGATTATGTACTGGCCAGAAGGAACCTTTTTGAAGAGAACATCAATATTCAACCAAATTTTTATTTTGATTCGGATCATAGATTAATAATTGGGAAAATGAAGTTACCTTCAAGACGTTTCTACATAAAGGAGAAAATAATTAAAGTAAATGAAGGGCAGGAAAACCAATTTAAAGAAACTTTTGAAAATCTATTTGATATTTCAAACATTAGCACTGAAAAAACTATACAACAACTCTACAACCGACTGGAAGCCGCTATTAAAGAATCTTCAAAAATAGCGCAGAGAGATATACAAACAACAAAAAAAGAGAAGAATTATAAGCTCTCTACCATCACTATAAGCATGATCAATAGAAGGGAAGAATTAAACAGAATTCAAAACAAGTCCCCAAAAGAGAAGATTGAACACTGCGAAATAAGAAAAATGGTAAGAAGGAGGATTCGGTGTGAGCTAAAGGAATTCGAAAAAAAGAGAATTACGGAAATTTTACAATCCACTGGATCTACAAGGCGCATAAGTAAAGAGCTATCGGAGCTGAAGAGAAAATGGATTCCCAAACTTAGAATTGACTCAGGAAAAATAACTACCAATAGAGAAGAAATAAATATATCTCTTAGCAAATTCTTTGAATCTTTATATCACCACATCCCATCAACGTACTGCTATCAAAAGGAGCCACAAGAAGCAAGCCAGTTCAAAGAAAGCATTCTGGAAGAGGAGATAACAAAAGTATTTAATACATTAAAAAAACGGAAATCACCTGGTCCAGATGACATTACTAATGATATCCTTATTCTAGGAAAGAAATGTCTTGTTAAACCTCTGAAGCTCTTATTGACAAAATGCTACAGGAAGGATTTGTACCTCATCAGTGGTCTACCAGCAAAATAATCTTATTGTATAAAAAAGGAGATCCCAAGGACATCGAAAATTACAGACCAATAACACTATCTTCTTCATTATACAAAGTATTTGCAACAATTATTAAAAATAGGCTAATTTCGGTTATTTATGATAATCATCCTTACGAACAAGCTGGATTCAGACCCCAATTCTCCACTATTGAACACCTGCATACAATTAATCAGATTCTGGAAAAAACTATGGAATATAATGTGCCGCTATACTTGGTATTCATAGACTTCAGAAAAGCTTTTGATTCCATCTATCACAGCAAACTATGGCAGGCATTACAAGAGCATGGCATCGATCATATATATATAAATATACTGAAAACTATATATCAAAACAATAGGGCTTACCTAGTCTTGGAGGGAAATAAGAGAACATTTGAAATCCGAAGAGGCGTCAAACAGGGCTGTCCATTATCCCCAATCTTATTTAATTGTCTCCTTAATCATGCCTTTAAAAAGCTAAACTGGGAAGAAAAGGGCGTAAGCATAAATGGATACAAGCTATCGAATTTGAGATTTGCAGACGATTTAGTCATTTTTGCCAATTCATTAACAGAGACGAAACAAATGATCAGCGAACTTCTAGAACAATGCGAATTCATGGGGCTGAACATTAATATGGAAAAAACTAAGATTATGACTAATTCACAGAAAGGAGAAATAAAAGTTGAGAACAAGAAAATCAGCTTCGTCGAGCAATATAATTATTTAGGGCAATCCATCTCATTTAGAGATAGAAAAGAAGAAATAAACAAAAGAATCAACATGGGATGGAAAAAATACTGGTCTTTGAAACACATTTTTAAAAGTCAACTACCTCCAGAATTAAAGGCAAAGGTGCTGGAAACATGTGTATACCCGGTAATACTGTACGGCTCCCAGACATGGTCAGCAACGGAAAACTGCTACAAAAAATTAGAGAGGACACAGATGCAATTTTCAAGAAGCATGATTGGTATCAAAAGAAAAGACCGCATCAGTAACAGAAAGGTACAGTCCAAGATTAAGGTTAAAAGCCTAACAAAGGAAGCACAACAATTGAAATGGAGGTGGGCCGGACATGTTGCTAGGCTTGATACGAGAAGATGGTCAAGAATAGCAACAGAATGGATACCAAGAGACCGTAAGAGAAGGAAAGGAAGACCAGTTTCAAGATGGCGAGATGAAATCGTTCAAAGAGTAGGAGACTGCTGGGCTACTGTGGCTAGGAATAGGGACACATGGACCAAAGTTATAAAGAACTTGTAAAAACAATTCAGCATAAAGTTTTTTTTATTTTTATTAAAAGCAAATTGTTAATAATTGTACTTCAAATTTATGTTTAAAAAAAAAAAAAAATTAATTAAGAAGAAGAAATTATATAATTTGTATATTAAACCAGACTACTACCTCCCAAGGGAGAGGCTTTTTGTTCTGTAAAGGATGTAAATAAAAGCTGTTATTGTTATTATTATTATTATTATGTTAATAAACTTATTATTAATAATTTCCAAATTCATTCTAAAATCACTGTAGGTGAAAAAGTTGATTTATTATCGACCTAACAAAGATTCAGACTGACTTTGTAAATGATGCTACAGACCTGGCAAGTAAGGCATGATGTTTTACTAAACGATTAGTAATATCCTAATTCCAAGCACAAGCTCCATAGCGAATAAACTGCACGAAATAGCTTAGGTATTTCAATAAAAAAAAAATCCCACATATACAGACGCAGGTGGACGCAGCTAGAATATGTTTTAATATTTCCTTGAATGTATCTTCTTCTTAAAAAAATGGATTTTAAAACTGCGCTCGGCTGCGCTTGAAAAATATGGATTACCAAAAAAATGCTTTGTCTTAATTTTATTGCATTTATTCGGGATTTTATTTCTGGGTTAAAACATAGACCAAATAGCATCATTTTTATTCTAGTGTAATATGTGAGACCGCTTTTCATGATTATGAAGGAAAATCGCTCTAAGAAACAAAAATGCGAGTTGTAAAAATTGTTATAGTGCTATAAATTTTCCGTTGAAAAATAAACTTTTTCAATGATCGATTTTCAAAGGGTCCTAACAAGTTTAAAAATCAGAATATATCCGAATAAATTGATGGAATGTGTCAGGTAACTATTCTATTAATTAATATTGAAAAGAAAAAGAATATTCCAATACCTTCAAAAAATGGGTTTTTTCCGCCTTTCAACCACTGTGCGGCGTGAACGTGTTAAAGCAGCAAGTGAGTCAGTGGGTCTCATCTACAGATTTCTTTAAATTAAAAAAATAAAACGAGTTTTCTAGCAAATGAAACTCATTCGGCACAAAACTTATAAGTTTATCACAGTAATTAAATAAGTTTATCTGTAATATAGATTTTAAGAGTGAAGTAGCTGATTATACAACTAAGAGAAACTTTGACTTCTCCCTTTATTATTTTGAATTGAAACTTAATATAAGTCTGTTATTACTTTTATTACCGGCTCTGTTATTACCTGTCGCTGTTTCGAAACCTTATTCAACTTACAATAAATATGATTATAAAAATAGTTTCGTTTATTGTCTATCATCAACGTTACACTAAGCTTTTGTCCTTATGATTGTAGGTTAGGGTCCGTTAAAAAACTCAGAAATTTAACTCTATTATTATTAGATCTTTAAAGTGAATAAAAATATGTTAAAAAAGATTTTTTCTTACAGATCCTTTATGTAATAAAACAGAAACACACAGGGAATGCAAAAACCTTAGACACTCAAAGTTATTCATAAAGAAGACAATGGGGTAAGTGAATAAAATTTTTGTAATTATTACTTAATTATTGAATCAGCTAATAGTTCATAACTACTGCAGCAACCACTTTAATCACAATTACTTTGTTATTGTAATTAAATAACTATCTTATATTTATTTATTTTTATAAAAATTGTCAATGACTAGGAGTATAATATGAATTAATTTAACAGGCTCAATCAGAGTGCAAAAATCAACCAAAGAACCTCGAAATATAACATAATACCTATCTATATTCTTTTCATTCAGAGTTGCAAGGTAAAAATGTCCATAACCAATTCATAAAATTAACAGCAATCTTTTTTAGGTTACTTGAGTGTTCGCAACTGGATCTGAATTATAATTTAAATATATCAACTTTAACAATAGATACGATAGCTGGAAAATAGCATCTTTAAAATTCTCTGTTTCAAAGCTGGATCACAGCCAGAGAGAAAATATCAACATTGTTTGATGAAAAAATTAATAGCGTTTTTTTAAATCAATATATTATTTACATTAAAAGGATAAGTACGCTATCTGTACAAAGACCACCAAAAATGTAATTGTTTGTGGTAAATTACACAAGTCGACACTGATTTGGTAACACGGAAGTGAACCACCATTTTGGGGTTTTCGGGTGTGCTGAAATACTATTCTGTACGGGAGAGAATAAATAAATTGTTTATGAATTACAATCATTTGTAGATTTAACAATTTAAATTATCAGAAGTAGGACAAAAAAATACTATTGACTTATTTTACTTGGAATGTGAAGTATACCTAGTTAAGGATTGAGAAAAATGAAGCTATGGACTTCAAACTATGGGCCCTACTGTAGGCGGAGAATCAGCCTGGTTCTCCCGTACAGAATAGTATTTTTTTACCAACTCACTTTTGTAATTTTGAAAATTCTAATAGCTGTTTCTTAAAGGAAATTTAATTTAGAATCCAAATTTGCAATTAGATTTTTCCTATCAATTTTATTTTTGCAAAAAGTTCATTGAAAATGGTAAAAAATGGAACTTTTACAGCAATTTTGCATGTTTTTTTGGTTAAAAGTTTATTTTTTACAAAAAGCGAACCAACTTATCAGAAATCCAACTTCATATTCGTATTCTCCACCAAAAGAAACATTAAAATTATAGAAACCAGAACGCCAAAAAAATTTCTGTAGACAGAGCAAATTTTAAGATTCAGTATTACTCTAAAACAACTTAAAAGCTCTATATTTTAAAAACTTGACGCATAGGGAAAAAACTAATGTCAGATTCAGATTCAGCACACCCGAAAACCCCCAATATGGTGGTTCCGTGTTACTTCCAAAAAGTAAAAATTTGTTGGCTAGTGTTATCCGCAATATCTGTATCAGAGTGTTAGTTTCGAGTTACCAGCGTCAGAATATAGTTAAAAATCCCCAAATTTTAGGGGACCTTGGTACATGTAGCGTATGACCTGACATTATTTTAAGCGATTACCATAATCATTTTAAAAAATCGCTATCAAAAGTTTCATCAGATGATTTCGGTTTTTTTCTATTGGGATTTAGGTCTAATAATATCGCTCGTCGGCAAGAATATGATTACAGTTCAAAATACTGATACTACTCAAAATACTCAAAGAATATAGCAATAATAGTATTAGTAGTTCCGTTCGTGTAAGGCGCGAAATACCATATTCTTTTTATGAAGTGGGTGTTCATATTAACGCATGTTGAGGGTTAGTTTTAAGTTACACTTAGTACCAGTTATGCTAACTGCCCTAATGTGTAACTATTTTTTATCAAATACTATTTTCCCTAGTCACTGTTTTAGGGCACATGGTAAAATTGAGAATCAAGTTGAAACTTCAAATGCAATTACCCCCCAAAAAAATCTGGTACGATGCGCGCAACACACAGCTTTCACTAACCAACTTACTTTGATTAGAAATTGACTTGTTTTGATAAATGCCTTTTCTCAAAGTCACACATTCATGTACTTATTTTTGTTTATTTATCTAAAGTACACTGATTTTTTTTTATTAAGTATAAGTTTTTACTTGTGATTATTCGGCAATGCAATCATGATACTCCAAGTCGTCTGGTTTTATAAATCTCTATGTAGTTGTTGAAAACTTCATATAGTTACCATGAATAAAATAATTTCCATTAAATGAACATAACATCTCATGGTAGGCTCAATGTGTTTTATGAGTTGACGGAATATTTTTCTTTTTTTCTCTAGTACATGTTTACTTAATTTTTTCATATTTCATATTTAGCCATTTCTTATTTTTAGGCAAAACGAGAGACAGATAATTTCTCCATATAAACAAAAACAGAGGTACCGTAAACGCGGGTTACTTGAGCCATGGGGGGGGAACTTAAGCCCAATAACTGAAAAATGATGTTTGGTTCTCTGGATATTTTCTACATAAGTTTAACGACATATATCAATGCTATGCTGGTAGGCAGAAGCAGTAGGTAGACCATAGTGCGAGTTTAGGAGATTTGAGAGGTCACCAATTGGAACAGGACTAGTTTTGCCTGTTGTTCGTTTATTTCACTCTGCAAACTTTAGCCTGTGTAGACATCAGGAATAGCCTAAAACCTAAAACATTTCATCCTAAGTTTATTGTCAAAGCAAAGTGAGATTGAGTCTGGGGTCAAGTAACCCCTACTTGACCTTAAGGTTAACTTGAGCCCAAATTAAAAAAATAAAAATATTTACTACGACACAAACAATGCATATTATATGTTAAAGTATTCATAATAAACTGTAGTTTAATGATATAAGGTGATTATGTCAAAGAAAACAATATGTTGTGCCTCATTTCAAGAATAATGTTAAAAGTTTCAAAATCTGGGCTCAAGTAACCCGCGTTTACGGTACTTTATAGGAAACCAAAATAGGCCTCTTCCCCTTTTAACATTTTAATAATTATAAACCTTACTTGATATTAATGAGTGCTTGATTCTCATGAAACATAACGAGTTTAATCAAAATCATTAAAGCTATTTTTGAGAAAATCGAAAAAATCTTTAAAAAAATGGGAAAAAAAGTTATGAAATAAAGTGCATAAAGGGTATCTTGGGCATATAAATACATCAAATACCCAGTTTTATCAAAATCGTTAGGTTAGAGTCGTTTTTGTGAAAATCGAAAAAACCGTAAAAAGTTATTAAACAAAGTGCGCCCTCCGTTTGACCAATTTTGATGAAATTTTTGCTGTAACATCATATACATATACCAAATACCCAATTTCAGGTTCCATACCCATAATACCCAATTCTTAGAGTTTATAGTTTTTGAGCTAGTCTGTTCACACACACACACACCGACCATTTCGCGGGACTTGATTCTTTGGACTCAGGGAACCCCTAAACGTGTATTTCCGTTGAAAACCGGAAGTCAAAATTTTTCACGATCACAATACTTTCCCTTACTATATATTTCATATATAGGTAAGTGAAAGTAAAAAAAAAAGTTTTTTGACTTGTAACTATCTTCTTGCCGACGTGCGGTATATTTAGGAAGTGATTCGAAGTCAACCTCTTACTTAATTTTACCAATTAATCGAAACCATTTTTACATTATTTTAATCACAAATATTTGCAAGTAAACACTTTAACAGCAAGGAAAATCTCTTAGACAGGAACAGTGGAGGAAAGCCAGATGGTGGGGGATCAGGTACATATTTCTCTTTTCATATTCCTCATTTCATATTTCTCATTTCATATTTCTCATCCCATATTTCTCATTCCATTTTCTATTCTCAGTGCTACAACCAACCACGAGCACGCGAATTCAGTACTGTCTGTCAGGGTTTTCGAACCCCAGATTGTAATTATACCTTCATGTTTTGAAACATGCGATACAACTTTTACTTCTCGAATTTTCCGATATTATTTTAAATAAAAGATCTGTTTCCTAAAACTAAATAAAGTATGTATTTTGACTTGATAACTTTTTATGATTTAGCGAATCATAATGAAGTCCATTTTACGCTAGAATATTACGTTTTTTAAACTGCACACAGAGAGGAATAAAGCGTTAAAATCTTTGTCACTATCGAAAGAAAAATTGCTGATCTATAAGTATTAACTAGAAAAGCCTCGAAACAAAAGTTCAATGGGAGAAAACGGTGTTAGCGAAAATAGAAGGGGCGGGAGCTTTGGAGAAAAAATACCGTCAAATGGTCATTTTGGCTTTCGTTGACCGAGAAGACACTATTTATAATTCTCTTACTAACCTTAAGTTCTCCAAGAATCAATGTAAAAACTAAACCAGTCTCAGTAAATGTCAGTAATTGGAAGAAAAAAAAAATAGTATACTAAAATAAATTTTGTTTGTTGGGTTTTACAAAAAAAAAAAATAATAATAATAAAAAAGTAAAAAAGGTTCAGATTAAAAACTGTAACGATCGTTAGACAATTTATAATATTGAGAAATAGATATGGATTAACATGAGAGATTTTAAATTGAGAAAGATATGAAGAGGAGTTTACGTTTTTTTCGGAGTGAAGTTGAATATCCTTAATATTTTTATAAATTATTATATAATATATTTATATAAGAAAATTTTCTCTGCTTTGTTGCTTCCTTATAATCTTAATGAAATAAATCATTGATACTAATACAATGTACCTATCATTTTAATATGTAATACAGATCCATGTGATAAGTAGGGACAGAACTCATTCCTCCTCGACTGAGTAAGTTCATACTTTTTTATATAAATTTATTTTACGTTAAAAGGGACGTTACATTGGGTTTCTCGCGGAATATTCAAATGATATTGTACTTCTTTGCCATTATCTAGGGGATTATTTTAATATTGGGAATAATGCAAAGCGCTTAAGTGATTAGACATAAATTTTATTATTAAAAAATAAATTTAAACTTTTTTAACCGCATGAAACTCACGTATCTGTGAATGTGATTGTGTGTTGTTTGTGTAGGTATAGCAAGTACATTAATATTACCATCTGCCATTAAAAAATGAATGCAGTAATCTTTGATCTGAATGTATATTATTATTACTATTTCCGCAGGAACTCATTAAGTCTTACAATGTCAAGCGAAATAGCTTCAAGCACATTAATGGTTGAAGTTCTTTCAGCATTTTGCAATATCACTTGCCGAGGAGACATAAATCCTTGCTCCAGCGTGGAAATAAGAAAAGTACAATGGGATAATGTATGTTAAAGATACAATATTATATTATTACATAATTTTATTCCTTATAATACTCTTATAACATAAAAACACTTTCGCACAATATATATGATTATTTTTAAAATGTTGACTGATACTAATATATAAATGCCATGAAAACTTCTGAATCAGCCTCAGATTTCATAGATTATTATTCCTTAACGAATAATAAATTACAAATGAAAACGAAAACAACACTACATTTATTATTCCTATGTGACGGGAATATTGCAGTCTATACTCTATATTCAAATTAAAAGAATTTCCTGAAAGAATTATCATCTCACATGTAAAACGAAAGTTTGTCAGATGAAAACAAATTTTCTTAGCGAACTTTAGGATAACTATAAATGCCACAACAAATCGAACATAAAAGAAACACATTTGCAACTGTTATTTTGAGATCTATAAATCTAAGATTTACTAGAAACACTCGAAGGAATTACTTCTGACATACCACATTTTGGGAAATAAAACTGAATCAATAGAATAAGATTGCCTTAAAGAGGGAAAGTTATCTATGTTTAAAATATCCTATTCAACATATTTAAAATACTCCTTAATTTTTAGTTCGGCTGGCGTGGGCTGCTACTTTATTCGGTTTAGATATCTGTAACTTCTCTTGGAAGTATTTGGTCACTAAAGTAGATGACTTTATGTCACTTCAAACGAGGTCAATTGGAGTGGTATGCGTATTCAATGCGTAGGTCCCCTAGTTTGGTGTCAATTACTGCAGGTACCCAATTGTTAGCATTTTTGCTATAAAAACGGATCATGAAGGAGTCTCCAACTGTAAGGTTTCGAAAATTTTATGAAAAGTTCATTAATTGCATCTTTTTTATCCGGATTTGCCAAATCCAGTCTGGATCGAACGTTTCAAGAAAAAAGAGGACTCGTGGCTGTCCCGTTGTTTGATGAGGGGACATTTGGGATTGATGTTGGGATTCGTTGAGAGGGTGTTGGATGTTTACCATTGGTGGTTTCAGGAGTTTTTAGTATTGTGTTTAGAGTTTAAAGTCATGTTCTAACTGGGCATTTGACGGAAGATGGTAGTACGATGCAATCAGACGTCCTTAAACAGAATTCTGAACTGAATTGTGGCCCATAGTCTTAAAAAGCTATTTTGGAAACACTAAATTGGTTACAAGTACTTTCTAGGACTTCGACTGTGGCTTGAGAAGGATTTGGTTTTAAAATAGTAACAGTCGTCCACTTTGAATATGTGTGAACAATCATCAGCAAGTTCTTCCAAGTGATGAACTATAGTAAATGTGAAAGGTTAAGGGTTTTCCCCAATACTGAATGGGAGAATCGAAATTCATAAGACAGGACGGACATGACCTCGCCATTTCCTCAATGGTGGCCAAATAATGAGAGAGCTAGCCAGATCTTTAATTTTAATATGAGCAAGGTGGAGTTCTATAAAGTTTGACGTTGATTGGGCGAATTAATTACTCTATGGCCCAGCATGAGCCATCAGTTAAAGACGGTATCTTCTTCCCCCTCCTCCCACTTGCAGCTATGAGACTTGAGATTTTCGCCTTCCAATGCAGCATTAGAAAAGCTATCCTGAACTGAAACGTGGATAAGGCTCTGTATCCTTATCAATCTCCTTTCAAGTAAGGAGGATTACCTATGCTAGTACTGCAAACAAATTTTTAACTCTAGAATCCTCTTAATGAGACAGTTTGACTACAATAGATGACAATTTCGGAAAGATATCACATCTCTCGGAAGGAATTGGGTTACGATATGAGAATTTGAATTTAATTACCTGAGTTCATGGACTAAAACATTTAAGAATAGGTTTGATATCTGTCTATAGGATAAATTTTATATCACACCCAAAAAAATAGCGAGTGCTTCGCGGTCTTCTTTATTTTTGCGATTTTAGTGACATTAACCGATTTTAGTTCATTTCTAGGTGATCACGCAGAAGCTGGCGCTAGATTTGCTTACAAATCAATGTCTTACATAAAGTATTGACATGAAGTATAAACTTCAATAAAATCACTAATGAAATATTGTAGGCTAGAATAAAAAATTAAAATGAGAAATCTTTACGATAATAATTGGGAACGGAAGAACACATCGACTTATCCAACGATAATCGGATTAGTACTGCATAATCAAGTAATGAGTCCAGGAAGCTCCTTGGGCCGTATTTTTCATTTGATTTTAATTGAAACAAATAAAACCTGGTGTTTAACTTCGACACCTTTAGCTCATCCATTTTTAATGACTCTGACAGACACACATAATTATTTGAATAACTTAAATCCCGTTATTTCCTGATGTGTCATCATCTATTTTTTCACATATTTTAGCACATTATTTACACCAATTTTCTTTTAGTTCAATTTCTCGTTTTCATCTCCATTTTCCATATTTCTTCTCCATCAGGAATTAAACACTGATTATATTATATATAAATACTAAAAAAAAAAAAAATTATTTTTGTTTACGATTAAGAATGTATGTTTCACGCTAAGTTGGTTGAATTTAAAACTATTTCATTCTATTAATTGACTAAACTTCATTTTTCAGCCTACTGAGGAATTAAAAATATACAACACTGAAAATTCTTCCGACACTGTTTATTATTGTGCCAGGGTAAGTTGTTTTTGATTTATATTATAATCTTTCATTGAACCTTAGGCAGAACTTGGAGGTATGATCGGTCTCCCATAGTAAGTTATAGGGGGCGGCAATATCGCCTCTCCTTTACATCATGTACTTATTGATGATGTTTATTTTATTGAGGAGATTAAGGAGACGAACCGCTAGAAGACATAGCATAGCAGCTCTTCAATAATGGTTAGACCTTATCCCTCTGAATTTTCTAGTCCATGGTAAGTTGTTTGCATTTCAAATAGTAAATGTCTGTAAGCCATTGTTAACCCTTTAACTCGAGGTCTCCGGAGCGGAGCCATTTA
Source organism: Aelia acuminata (assembly GCA_911387785.2). Lineage (NCBI taxonomy): Eukaryota > Metazoa > Arthropoda > Insecta > Hemiptera > Pentatomidae > Aelia > Aelia acuminata. The sequence continues at coordinate 18,336,965 of OU426980.1, forward strand.
AAATTTGTCTTCAAACTCGAGGGCTCCGCTAAGGAGACAATGCAAATAATTTTCAGTTTTTAACATATAAGGACATAGACAAATCGTAAAAACTATTTATAGGATATTTCGCTTTTGGTAATAAATGACGGTCGCTGCTCGCGGTGTTAATCTTTTAACATCGGCTATATTTTGTGGTTTTAATTCATCTTTTTTTTTCTTCAATTGTACAATAATTTAGGTCGGGGCACAAAATAATCCCTTTACTTTGATTTAGTTTTCCATGTGCTTCTTCTTTTACCGGAAAGTGATTAAGTAGATTTTCACATTTTAGGAGCTTTTCTGATTGGATGTCTGAGAAAACTTCAACTAAAAGGGTCCCATCTCGTAATTTTTTAACTGTTTTTACTTCTCCAATTAGATTTTTTATGCTTTTACATATAATAAAATTATAAACAAATGTAAAATTTAAAAAAAGTATTTTTATTTTTTTGTAACTATGTGTTCTTGAAGCTTCACAAATACATATGACCTAAATTTCATTACAATTCATTTCTTGGTTCTAAAATTTTACTGTATAATATTACGTTTTCAGGGTTTACGTTTTCGCGAATAAGTTGCGTCGAGTTGCCGGTAAGTGACGTCCGAAACGGTGCCGAGTGCGAAGGGTTAATTATTCTTTGAAACCCTTATATTTTTTTTCATATAATTTTCGTATTCTTGATCGTAGAACTCAGCCGTTACTTATCCGATGTAGGCTGGTCTAAACTGGTGTGCAAATAATTTTTAATGCATTCTGATCATTTTTAATCGAACACAATTACAATTTTCCTTTGATACCTCGTTGATACCTGTCTCACCTAGAGGGAGGGGGAATATTAGGAATCGATACCTCTCAGGAAAAAAAAAAAATTCTTGAAATACGTTTTTGCATCTAATTTGTTGTAAATTTTCTTGTATAGTAGTATTTCATATTTTTTTATTTAGTATTTAAAATTTAAGAATATTCATATTATATTTACTGATAAATAAGTGTACTGTTTTTCCGTTTTTTATACGTATTTGTTTTCTACTGACCAGTCCCCCCAATATTTTTTCTGGGACCTTCCTTGGTCCTCACCGTTTCTTAAGGGTCGACGGATAAAAGTGTCTCGTGTTTCTGTGGAACTGGTCAGTACTCAGACAATCACTAGTACTTTCCTTATTGACGGAGTTGTCTCATAAATTCTTTGTATCAATAATCTAAAAGATGATTCCAGTTTCAAAAATTATCGTAAGCCATGTTATACCTATTTATTAATCAATAAATAGTTTATATTTTTTAAATGCCCAATAGTACTTTCACTTACACTTCATACTTCACACATTGGTGAATTCGTGAAAACATGTAATTAGTTCTCAATAAGGCTAAAATGTTATCATATGCATTTATGTATATACATTATTATATACACATAAATATATATAATTCATGATGATTCCCAATATTCTATGAAAAAAGATAACATTTGTTTCTGAACCATATTTTTTAATATCTATTGATTCAGTTTTCTTATTTATAGATATCTCCTATAAACCATGAATGCTGTATGATTTACACCGAAACCGTTCATCTTTCTTCAGGTATATAATAACTATCCATTTTTTTTTTTTTTTTTTTTCACAATTCGTTCAAAGACTATTGGTATCTTAAATTAAGATTCACAACATAATTTTAATTTAATTGACTTAAATATTTTCAGATTATCCCCGAAGACTATCAGTAGCCTACAGTCAGAAAATATACCTTCCCAAGTCGTTTATAGTTTTAAGCGTTTCTCTCGCTTTACTGATAAGTATTATGTTTGCAGCAAGAAAAATATTTGGAGGTAATTTTATTTTAAAAACTAACATGTAATTTGTTTTAAATATTTCAAAACATACTTTAGTTTATTGAAAAATAAGAAAAAATAAGTTAGTTTGCTATATTTGTAATTATTACACAGTGAACAGCTCTGTTCATATTTCTGAGTCAAAGAATATGTTAAGGTGCCTTTACACTCGAACAGCATTCACAAAGACTGTTCGGGTTTTCTTGGTACTTCATCTGTTCGCCAGTGTCACTTTTGATTTGGGTTTTCCCAAGTTACATGAGTTGTTTGTGATACTAGTGCGCCGTTTGTAATTCGTCTCCAATTTTTTAGATAAAATAGCATATTTTGATAAACGAGATCTTTTCTTCACCAGAAGCTAGCTTTGGGTGTGTCAGCCATATTTGTTCGCTCAACGTCACGTTAAGGTGCCTTTACACTCTTACGAACCTCACCTTCGAACAGGTTCTCCCCCGAACCTGCGCAACCGGTGTTCCGCGAACAGCCATTTATACTTCACGTGACGTTAAGAAAACAAATATAGCTGACGCACCCAACGCTAACTTATGATGAAGAAAAAACCTCCATTATCAATATATTTTATATTATCTAAAAAATAAAAATTAGGAGACGAATTACAAAGGCGCACTAGTATCACAAACAACTCATGTCACTTGGGAAAAACCCAAATCAAAAGTGAATATAGCGCTACCCCCGAACACAGGCGAGCAGATGAAGTACCTAGAAAACCCGAACAGTCGACGTGAAGGCTGTTCGAGGGTAAAGTTCGAGAGTAAAGTACGTAGAGTGTAAAGGCACCTTTATCTATCAATGACTGTTCGTGGAACGCCGGTACGGCAAATTCGGGGGAGAACCTGTTCAAAGGTGAAGTCCGTAGAGTGTAAAGGCATCTTTACGAAGTTTCAAGGCGCCACGCACTGCTATCTACGATATTATTTATAATCGAAAAACAAACATACTGATTAGGCTCTAGGCTGGAATTGGTTTTGTAATAAATCAAAATAAATAAGAATAATTTTAGAAAAAAAAAATTTCGGCTTTCGCATCGCGGGAATATGCATACATCAAATACCCAGTTTGATCAAAATCGTTAAAGCCGTTTTTTGAGTAAATAAAAAAAACACGTGAAAATGAGACAACATTTATTAAGTAAAGTGCCCCCTCCAATTGATCAATTTTGATGAAATTTGGACTGTCACATCGCGGGCATATACATACACCAAATACCGAGTTTAATCAAAATCGTTAGAGTCGGTTTTTAGAAAATCGAGAAAAACGTAAAAATTAGACAAAATTCTTTAAATAAAGTACCCTCTCCGTATCACCACACACACACACACACACACACACACACACACACACACACAGACCATTTCGCGGGACTTGGTTATTTAGACTCAGGGGACCCCAAAACGTGTATTACCGTTGAAAACCGGAAGTCGAAATTTTTCACGATCGCAATACTTTCCCTTACTATATATTTCATATATAGGTAAGTGAAAGTAAAAAGAACTGTTTTGATTATTTAATGATTTTTTATATATACATTTTTTTAAATATATATCTGAGCCGTTTTCCTCTGGAGAGGTGGCCTCGACTAGAGATGCGATATAATTCTAAAACATCGATGTTTTGACCAAAATAATTTGTTCACATTTTTCCACATCGCACCCATTTCAGTTAAAAAGGGCCTTGATTAGCTTTATTATACCTCAGCTCGCTTAAAAGAGATAAGAAACCGTCAACGGGTCCCTTTCAGTGTACATCAGGGCCACACTAACGGGTCTTTATCAGCGGAAAATTTATCAAGCTGAATAAAATAAAACAAGAATGGCGTTTTAAAAAAACTGATAAAAATACATCATACTATTCGCGGGCGCAATCGACTATAGGGTGCGCCAGTAGTTTTGCAAAATGTCGGAAGGAACAGGGATAGACATAGTTGATGTGATAGACATAATTGGTAATATCAAAAGACCATTAATTGAAGGGCAGGCTATCCTTGATGCAAACCACATAATTACATGTGGAATAATATCTAGAAGTAAAAAACAGGTATTTTACAAGCTTTGTGCCTTCAAACAAGCGATCTTAAAGGGACTGCCCCATCAAATAAAAGTGGAAATCAAATTTATTAATAATAATAAGAAATTTTCTTGTAATTCTACGTGTAAAGCTGCTAGTTCTGGTAAATGCAAACACATCATTGCAACTTTACTCTACGTTTTTCGGTTAGTAATAACATTAATTACCTATTCATACAACCATTGTTATGACAGCTGTCATTTTCATGACAGCTTAGTTTCTTTGTCATATTATTTATTTATTTGTCAAAACTTTCAGGCATCGCATTGAAAACTTGGAACAATTAAGCACAACGGATGTAAGACAAAAATGGGGAAAATTAAAAAAGAAAAACAAATCTATGACACTATGGTCCCAATGTTATTTGCATAAAACTAGCATTTTGGAATAATAAAATGTCAAATACTAATATTTACCTGGATAAATATAGTCACTTTCTTTAAAATGAAGAGTACATATCGTCATATGTTTCGAAACAGGCTTACCTATTCTTAATTTTACAATCCACTCTTTAAGAAGCTTTTTATTTATTTTATACCGAGGGACCAAGCAATACATATTAGACATAATTGATTAGAACAATTGTTGAATTTTAAACCGTATTTACATGTTGTCAAATCATAAGTTCATTATTAATAAATATAAGTAATATTAGATTTTATCTATGTTTCAGATAACAGTCACAAGTGCTGGCCATATAACAATATTAGGACTCCTCAGAGTATTGAAGCTGGTTTATTAGAACACAGTCATGACATGACTCCATCAAAAATTAATACTACCCCTCCTCATGTATTTAAACAACCAGTTGAAGTATTGCTTATTTATCCAAGGGAATCAGACACACTAGAAAGATTGATGATAAAATTTAGAAATATTTTATCCTGCTATGTAACAAAAGTAGGGTATTATTTGATTCAATATTATGAAATTATTGTTTTTATCAAACATATATAATTGTTATCCTGATCAACAATATATTGGCAAACAGCTTAATGGGGGCTCTTATATTTGGCCAGTAATCAGCAGTGTTCTTTTATAATTGAAATGACAATTAATATACAAATTAGTATAAAGAACTAAAAAATGTAATACAAAAATGCATGTTGGTATATTTGAAATCCTAACTGTCTGGTGTTAATAAAAGACAAGGTTCTTCTTTCATTGAGCATTACCTCCCAGTTAAAAGTTCTCCCTTAAGTTGGTTGCCAGTAGGATGGGCAGATCCAGCAGGTTGTAAAGAAGGGCTATATGTCATGATGTTCAACTGCACTAGATAAGTGAATTAACAAGCTCTTTTAACTTTATGTTCCTTTCCTACAGCTGGCATGCAACTTGCTCTGCATATTTTTGTTCTTTATGTTACTTATTTAGTTTTAGGAAAGTTAAATTCTGTCTTTAAGTGACAACAAATTAGCCAAAGGGGAGGGGAGTGCTGCAGCCCCCGCAGCCCCTCTGGATCCACCCATAACCTGTAGTTTAAGGATTATTAATTATTTTATATTAAAAATAATCTTTCTTAAATATCTAAATTTATGAGTTTTTGATCAAATGATATAATAAAAATAATAGCAGAATCTTGTCAAGATTGCATTAGCTATTTAATTTTTTAATTATAGGATTTAAAAGTAGATTTAGATAGAAAATATTAATTTTATTAATCAGAGAACTTATTATCAGGGAAGTAAAGGTATCTGGGTAATTATCTGGGTATTGCAGATCTTACGCTATAAAGATAACTATGGCTTAGAAAGCTGTACAGATAGACCCATTAGTTTGAGGATTATTAATATACTTTATATTCAAAAAAATATTTATAACAATGTTAAAATTTAGTTTTCTATACAAAAATTATATTCTTAGAAAATTTTTTCATCCTAACAGAACTTTTATTGGTCTGATTTAGTTGCAGACTGACTGGGCTACTACTGGCCGCTGCAGTCATACCTATAGATCCACTTTCATATTTTATAAATCATTGTTACATTAGGTATGGCAATAACTTTGCCAAAATCATGGATCTTCAACTTCAGAATAAGCTTGTGCAAGTACGAATTTCGATGTTTCTCACATACTCTACAACAGGGGCTCTTCACCGTTTGTTACTTTTTACAACCGCTTGTTTACTTACTTTGTTGCATTTCAGGTTGCAAAAAGTAGTGGCGAGCGCAATTGAAAAAAAAAGGAGTATTTTTTCCTACACATCACACACATCTCTTTTCATAAAAATATAAATAATAATATATATATATATATATATATATATATATATATATATATATATACGCTACAGTCTTTTGCAAAAGAACTCAGTATTTACTAAATAAATTCTAACAATACAACTTTTTAAAAACTACATATTGTAGCATGAAGCGACAACACTACGCAATATTAAAATATTTAACCAACTTATTTATTTTTTCCTTAAAATTTAGTAGATTTTATTTTATTTTTTTATCAATTTCGCGGGCACAATTTGAAAATTCTCAACCAGAGTCAGATAAATGTTAACTCATAAAAAAAGAATTGCCTGTGTCTATTCTCAACGAAATAGTTTTATTTGTGTTGGCAGATACAATATTTTGATTTCCTAGCTTCAACTTTTCTATTTTCAACTATTCCATCAACATTATTAATATATTTCCACATTTGTTCATTTGGTCGTATATCAAGTTATCCAAGTACTTTATCTTCAAAACCCTTAAGCAAGGTTCATTGCTATATGTAAGAGCTTACTTTTCGCATCTTCTGATTATAACAGATTCGAAACCCAGGAAGGACATGCCCAGGAGGGACAAAATCCAATTATGTTCGGTAGTTCAACTAGCTTCGGTAGTCTCCCATAGAGCGTCCCTTAGTAAAGATTTTGGGAGCAGCAATGGGTCCGAGCTTCACGAATTTTACTATGTCAATATCGTTTCAAAGTCTAGTTAGTTCGTCATTCCTCTTTTTTTCACCGTAAGTCCTCTCTAAAAGGACCAACATTCGTCTGAGAATGCTCCTCTCGAAGACATGAAGCCTGGACTCATCCGCCCAAGTTTCTGAGACTGTAACGATTGGGTGGACTGTGGTTTTCTTGAGCTTGATCTTGGTACGGTCAGAGAGCAATTTAATTCTAATGTTTGGCTCGGCAAAAGTACCCACACAGGTGAAGCTGCTTACCCTCCGAAAACGATAAACTCCTGCATCAAGGTCCTCAACTCCTGGTTCGGTTCCTCCAATTCATATGTTCTTGTTCATAGCCTCAATGATAACTAGGTCAAGATATTCTAGAGCAGGTCTGCATGAATGCCGTTCTGAACAGGAACATTATTTTTCTTCATTTTTGCGATGTGAATCAACCGCCATATCTTTTTTTGAAGAAGAAGACATCCTTCTTCGCCCTTAGTTTAAATGCAGTTCGTTTCTCATTTACCCCATGAATAAAAGAGTCGACTCTCTAGTGAAGTTCTGATGGATTTGATTGTTGTTCTTCCACATTCTCTTCTTTCACCGTTGTAGATTATATGGGGACTACATTCCTATGTGAGCCCTGTATGACGCTGCATCATCTTCCTAAATGCATTACTTTTCTTGACAGTGGAATACAGGCTTGTCAAACTAGGGGATCTGCTGCTGCGTGGATTGTGGCTAACCTCGTTACCTGAAGTCTTCAGGGCTTGGGAAATTCCTGTCCACTACACTCCAGGAATGTCATTTCTGCTCCTCAATGTTTCCACCGGCTGTATTCTAAGGTTCTCCTGTAGAGCTTACTACTTAAATCCACACCCTTTAGTTTGGAAACTTTGAATTTTGTGTGCGTCGGCCAAACTTTGTTCCTCTTAGCTGAGATTCTTCTACGTGGTCTGGCAATTCTTAGATAGTCATTATCTGCATTGGCTTCCGGGTTGTGAATCCAATGTAATTAGACATGTGTGGAGAACTAATCAGAATGTGGCAAATCTGGCTAGAGACGGCATTGTATGCTCTCTTTTTAGAAAAGATGTTCCTTCCCACTAATGCTCCTAGGGAATTTACAAGTTGATTAATTTTTGGCCATTGTCGTTAGTAAACTCGTTTAGGCTGAAAGACACTATAATTGGAAGGTTCACCTGTTTCTTGCCTACTTGGACGTTAAGATCATCCAGAACTATTATAGCGGGCTTAGCCGCTAAGGCTTTTAAGAGATCTTCATAGAAGCCACCCTTACCTTCTATGAGTTCAAGAGCGATGTTTTAAATAAATGAGTTCATGAGAGATCTATTAATAAATAAATTCCATTTAAGGTAGATATAGCATGGGGGGGGGGGGGGGGGGGGGGGGGAGATGGGAGTCAATTTTAAAACCAGTTAGAGGCTGGTAGGTTTTAGTAAAGGATATGACATAAAGAAAACAAAATAAGACAAATTAAAAAACTAAGAGGATCTTTCGCACAATTCAAAATCATCCCAGCCTTTATAAATACAAACTATACCCAATATAACTTAAAATTCCAAATTTGGTATTACAGAGAGTTTTAAGGGTATATAATCTTTTTAAAAATACTTTTGTGACTTGGAATATGACAGCCATAGCTTTCCAATACAAGAATAAGAATTCCGTCTCCCTAGAGCCATCCATAAGGGGATCTTCCTTCAACAAATATTTCGACTAGCTCTTTTTCCAAAATAAAATATATTCTGAAGTAACGGTCTTTTAAATTTGTTACTATGAGTACGGAAACAGAAGACCCAACCGCCGTATAGGAAAATCGGATGCAAGTAGGCCATTGTAGATGTAATAGCCAGAAAATCAGTCATTTCAGTTGACAATACGCGTGCATACGAATTTTGACACATCTTGTTGCAGCTAAACCTCCAAATTTAATTCCACTGCTCTTCAAAATTTTATTACTCTTGCTGAGAGTGTATTTTTGTTATTTAGATTTTTCACATCAAGGCGGAATCTAAACAAGGTAAGTAAGTTTTTAATATAAAATAGTCTGGACGAAAAATCGTTAATAATCTTTTTTGATTTAAAAAAAAAATATATATATATATATATATATATATATATATATATATATATATATATATATATATATCAACAAACGTATAAATCAGAAGAGATAGAACACTAATTTAATTACGTTGGAGTGAAAGTAATTGTTGAACGACTTTGATCATATTGTTTTTTATACATTTTTGTTCTTAATTTAATTAACTGCATAAACTTGCATAAAACCCCACACGATTGCATTTTACGTAGGGGGTTATACTCGCGTAAAATATTCGAATCTTGTTGCGTTGTGGATAGACTTCAAAACCAGCGGTAATAGAGAAGGCGTTTTCGATCAAATGAAAAACGCTTTAAAAGCAATTACTTCAGGGCATAATATTGAAGAAGAATTTAAGAGAAAGTAGTTAACTTTTGCGACAAATTCGAAAAGTGGTCACAGAAATTTAACCCCAAAAAGATTTGGAACTTTTTTACGCAAATGCGTCTAAACAGAGATATAATCATTAACTGTTAAAGCCGATTTAGAAATTCTGAAATATTTCTTCCTAGTGTTGAACAATGTTATTACATTATTGCACCAAATTGTGTTTTTTCTATTAGCTCATGAGTCATCTAATTTGTGGCTATATTTAATTTTTATTATTATGACCTATAATTTCCACATTTTTTTCAGAAAATTACTTTTGATAATATTTCTATTTGAAAAATTCATATTTTTTTTATTTTGTGAATTTGAGACAGAAATAATAAATTATAACAGTTTAGTAAAATCTACAAACAAAATAAAAAGATAGGAATTTTCCAAAGTAAATTATTATTAAAAGCTTTCCTTATTAAGAGATTTCCTGAAAAATATCGAAATTAAAGGTAGTCATTCTCTCAACTGAAGGGCTCATATAATCATAAGTACTTAAAAAGTTATTTCAATGTGTTAATGTACCATGGATTGATTGATCTACATACAATAAATAATGAATTATGTTAATGAGTAGCCTGAATAGTTTTTTAATAAAATATATCAGTAATTTCTTTGCATTTTCGAATATTTTACCTTCCCATATCGTTGTTTAGTGATCATATGTTTTGCAAAGCACTGTTAAATCTGTGAAATTTTTAAATATTACTATCTGTGATTTTGATAACCTTAAAGCAATACTTTCTATTACCAAATATTAATATTTTATAACAGATATATTGGTATTGGTGTTCGTGATAGTCAACGATATTAACATCGAAAGGACTATGATATCCTATCTTTATTTTGTTTTATTTTTTGTTATATTTAAGACAGCCATAAAATGGTTTATAGTAGTACATTTAAAAGTCAGAAGGTACAAGGTAGCACAGCGTCGATAATAGATTTCAAGGTAGAGTTGACTTGATGATCGTGAACTCCGTTAGACTTCAAGTGCAAGTGTCGCAATCTTGTCTTTATAATAGTTTTATTTGATATTACTGTACTGCGTACATTTTGAGCCAAAGAAATTTTCATTTTTTAAGAAATTTGAGTTTATTTTATTTTCAATAAAAAATGTGTTTTTTTTTTTTATTCAAGTATAGTTATTGTTTATCATAATCCCACTGGTATTAAAGATTTTTGTTAAATGTATCGTTTCAACATCTTTGAATAATCTTCAAATTAGTCTTATTTCAATCTAAAACAGACACCATAATTTCGTTATAAATGCAATATATCTAAATATATTATATAAATTTAAATATAGAAAGCTTTATTTAGCCATTGTTTAAAATCTCTCTTTTATTTTTATTAATTGTTCTTACTCTTCCTCTGTCAGGGAGCTCCATTTAAAAAAAAAGTTCAATAACCAACTTAACGTAAAAAAAAGAAAAAAAAAAGTATAATCCTACTAGAAACTTTAGAATACCTTTAATATTTTTGATGAAAGTTTGTTTGGTAGTAATAACTAATAATATGATGATTAAAATTAACATTTAATTACTTGAAAAATACACAGGTTTGGGACCCATTGGACGACCAAGAAATTGAAAAAGTTAGTGAAAACCCAAATATGTGGCTGGAGAATGTTCTTAGTAGAAATTGTGTGAAGGTTGTACTCGTTGAGGATAGCACTATTTCGGAATGGTACGAGAGCGGAATGAAGAGAGAGCAAACCTTCAACTATCACCATTTGGATGGGTTGTTTTTATATTCACTCAGTGTACTCCATAACAATCCATATCTTTGTCACGATTATCAGAGATTATTCATAATTAGGTAATTGCTTTTAAGTTACTTAATATTATTTTAAGAATTTCATATATTCTGATTTGTTTTTGAAAATTCTATTTGATTTCCATTTCAGATTTTCCTATCTGAATATCAATGGTAAAAGCACTAACATTGTACCATGTACACGTTATGAAATACCTCGCAACTTCAGTAAATTAATTACAGATTTAGTTGGGTATGTTAATCAATTTTCTTTAATCAGAACTTACTTGTCAATTTTTAATATAAATGCTACTTGTATTGAACTCTGATATCAGGACATGAACTCACTTATAAGCTCTTTCCTAAAGTTTTCATATCACTTATTCGTTTTTTTGTGTGTGTGTGTGTGTGTGTGTGTGTGTGTGTGTGTGTGTGTGTGTGTGTGTGTGTGTGTGTGTGTGTGTGTGTGTGTGTGTGTGTGTGTGTGTGTTTTCCAACTTTGTCTAGGGTTTAAATTTCCTTTCTGATATTTTGATGTCTCTTCCAAACTACTGTGTCATTAAAAAAAATCCATACCATTTTCTCTTATATCCTCAAAGTAGGTTTTCTATAAGATTGAATTTGTGGAGCTGATTTTATTCTATATGGTGTTTATATTTTTAATTTAGTTTATGTTAATTACCGTTTGGCGAAAGGTCTAAACAACTTTTTTTGGAATTTACATAATGGTGATCTTCATGAACCTACCATGTATGAGACCGTCAGGGAAATTTATATGTAAACTGGTGTCAGAAAAACTAGCCTCTGTTCTTTAACGATAAAAATAACGGGAAGAGTCCAACTTTTATATCTTGTGTAATACATGCGTTATGTGATAGAAACGAGCTTCAGCCGTTGACAAACCAAAAAAAGCTGAAAATAACACAACCCCATTTAATGTTAACGAAAAAAAAAGAAGCCATATGAACGAGATTCTAATAGTACAGAGACCAGATGGAGCATTTTTACTTTCACTTACCTATATATGAAATATATAGTAAGTGGAAGTATTGCGATCGTGAAAAATTTCGACTTCCGGTTTTCAACGGAAAAACACGTTTTGGGGTCCCCTGAGTCCAAATGACCAAGTCCCGCGAAATGGTCCGTGTGTGTGAACAGACTAGCTCAAAAACTATAAACCGTGGGAACCTGAAATTGGGTATTTAGTGTATGTATATGCCCGCGATGTGACAGCAAAAATTTCATCAAAATTGCTCAAAGGGAGGGGGTACTTTATTTAATAACTTTTTACGTTTTTTTCGATTTTCTCAAAAACGGCTCTAACGATTTTGATTAAACTGAGTATTTGATGTATTAATACGCCTGAGATATGACTGTAAAAATTTCATCAAAATTGATTGACCGGAGGGGGGACTTTACTTAGTAAATTTCGTACCATTTTCACGTGTTTTTTTTTATTTACTCAAAAACGGCTTTAACGATTTTGATCAAACTGGGAATTTGATGTATGTATATGCCCGAGATATGACTGTAAAAATTTCATCAAAATTGATTAACCGGAGGGGGGACTTTATTTCCCAACTATTTTTGCAATTTTTACCTTTTTTTCGATTATCTCAAAAACGGCTTTCACGATTTTCATCAAATTCGTCATGTTTAATAAAAATTAGGTGTTCTTTAGGCAAGCTTTATCATTATTAAAATGTTCTGGGGGGGCTTAAATGGGGTACGGGCCTTTTGTGTTTGTTAAAAACCAAGTAAACATATAGAGGAGAAAAAAAGAAAAATATTCAGTCAACTCATAAAACATGTTGAGCCCACGCATGACGCTTTTAATGACAGAGCATTGTTCATAATTAATGCCCTTCTGTTCATTTAATGGAAATGATCTGTTTCATGGGAAATAAATGAAATATTCAACAAGTACATAGAGAATTATAAAATCAGTCGACTTGGAATATTATGCTTGCATTGCCGAATTATCTCAAGTAAAAACTTTTATTTAATAATAAAAGAAATTAGTGTTTGTTATAGAGCAAATGAAAACAAAAATAAGAAATGAATGTGGAAAAATGTGTAACTGAGTGAGAAGTGGAATTAACACAACGCATTAATTTCTAATCTAAGTTGGTAAGTGAAAGTTGTGTGTTGCGCGCACGCACCAGATTTTTAAGAACTTGTACACAGCTAAAGTATAAGTAAAAAGCAGGACAGGTCCGGGATTAAAGCAGACACCCTGGTGAAGCCAAAAAGTGATGCAAGAGGTAAAATAAAAATAAAAAAACTATATTGGTGAGAATATCGCAATTCTAACTAGCAATTCTAACAACCGTATTAATTACGGTTCTTTTTAAATTTTAGTTCGCGGGAACTAAGAAGAGATCGCATTGAGAAAGCTGGCCGCGGTAGTCGGGCCGCGGTAGACCGGCCGGTAGGGGGTGGGTAGGCCGCGGAGCCCCCCCCCCCTCCCCCACCGCTACACCACATAATAAGGACTTTTTCAATATTTACCTTTGCGAGAGGTAATTAGCTAGGGGAAAAAAACATAGTAATTAGTTAATGAAAATTTAGGTGTGCGAGAGCTAACTCGCGACGGTGGTGGTCCCTGGTGGGGTCGGGGAAAACCCGCCACCCCGCCCTAATCTGTAGTCTTACCTAATAAAGATTTTTGGACTAATTACCTATGCGAGAGCTAACTATTCGCGAAAAAAAAACCGTATTAATTAAGGTTTTTTTTAAATTTTAGTTCGCGAGAACTAAGAAGAGATCGCATTGAGAAAGCTGGTCGCGGTAGTCGGGGAAGTGAGGCGGAGTTTCAGAAAAAAAACAAAAACTGAAAAGTCCTGATATTTAGATGAAGACAGACAGGTAAAGAAAAAAAATTAAAAACTAAAATCCGAAGAAACTTTTTAACCTTCTGGTTAAAAAAAAAAATTGAAATTGAAGAATTATGTTTATTGTTAGAGCAACATAAATATTTCTTATAAGTGGATAATTATTCGTTTTGGTAAAATTGACTAGCACATACCTTTAACAGTGCCGCATATAATATTTTTACTTTTTACTTTCACTTACCTATATATGAAATATATAGTAAGTGGAAGTATTGCGATCGTGAAAAAATTCGACTTCCGGTTTTCAACGGAAATACACGTTTTGGGGTCCCCTGAGTCGAAATGACCAAGTCCCGCGAAATGGTCTGTGTGTGTGTGTGTGTGTGTGTGTGTGTGTGTGTGTGTGTGTGTGTGTGTGTGTGTGTGTGTGTGTGTGTGTGTGTGTGTGTGTGTGTGTGTGTGTGTGTGTGTGTGTGTGTGTGTGTGTGTGTGTGTGTGTGTGTGTGTGTGTGTGTGTGTGTGTGTGTGTGTGTGTGTGTGTGTGTGTGTGTGTGTGTGTGTGTGTGTGTGTGTGTGTGTGTGTGTGTGTGTGTGTGTGTGTGTGTGTGTGTGTGTGTGTGTGTGTGTGTGTGTGTGTGTGTGTGTGTGTGTGTGTGTGTGTGTGTGTGTGTGTGTGTGTGTGTGTGTGTGTGTGTGTGTGTGTGTGTGTGTGTGTGTGTGTGTGTGTGTGTGTGTGTGTGTGTGTGTGTGTGTGTGTGTGTGTGTGTGTGTGTGTGTGTGTGTGTGTGTGTGTGTGTGTGTGTGTGTGTGTGTGTGTGTGTGTGTGTGTGTGTGTGTGTGTGTGTGTGTGTGTGTGTGTGTGTGTGTGTGTGTGTGTGTGTGTGTGTGTGTGTGTGTGTGTGTGTGTGTGTGTGTGTGTGTGTGTGTGTGTGTGTGTGTGTGTGTGTGTGTGTGTGTGTGTGTGTGTGTGTGTGTGTGTGTGTGTGTGTGTGTGTGTGTGTGTGTGTGTGTGTGTGTGTGTGTGTGTGTGTGTGTGTGTGTGTGTGTGTGTGTGTGTGTGTGTGTGTGTGTGTGTGTGTGTGTGTGTGTGTGTGTGTGTGTGTGTGTGTGTGTGTGTGTGTGTGTGTGTGTGTGTGTGTGTGTGTGTGTGTGTGTGTGTGTGTGTGTGTGTGTGTGTGTGTGTGTGTGTGTGTGTGTGTGTGTGTGTGTGTGTGTGTGTGTGTGTGTGTGTGTGTGTGTGTGTGTGTGTGTGTGTGTGTGTGTGTGTGTGTGTGTGTGTGTGTGTGTGTGTGTGTGTGTGTGTGTGTGTGTGTGTGTGTGTGTGTGTGTGTGTGTGTGTGTGTGTGTGTGTGTGTGTGTGTGTGTGTGTGTGTGTGTGTGTGTGTGTGTGTGTGTGTGTGTGTGTGTGTGTGTGTGTGTGTGTGTGTGTGTGTGTGTGTGTGTGTGTGTGTGTGTGTGTGTGTGTGTGTGTGTGTGTGTGTGTGTGTGTGTGTGTGTGTGTGTGTGTGTGTGTGTGTGTGTGTGTGTGTGTGTGTGTGTGTGTGTGTGTGTGTGTGTGTGTGTGTGTGTGTGTGTGTGTGTGTGTGTGTGTGTGTGTGTGTGTGTGTGTGTGTGTGTGTGTGTGTGTGTGTGTGTGTGTGTGTGTGTGTGTGTGTGTGTGTGTGTGTGTGTGTGTGTGTGTGTGTGTGTGTGTGTGTGTGTGTGTGTGTGTGTGTGTGTGTGTGTGTGTGTGTGTGTGTGTGTGTGTGTGTGTGTGTGTGTGTGTGTGTGTGTGTGTGTGTGTGTGTGTGTGTGTGTGTGTGTGTGTGTGTGTGTGTGTGTGTGTGTGTGTGTGTGTGTGTGTGTGTGTGTGTGTGTGTGTGTGTGTGTGTGTGTGTGTGTGTGTGTGTGTGTGTGTGTGTGTGTGTGTGTGTGTGTGTGTGTATGTGAACAGACTAGCTCAAAAACTTAAAGGGAGGGGGTACTTTACTTAATAACTTTTTACGTTTTTTTCGATTTTCTCAAAAACGGCTCTAACGATTTTGATTAAACTGAGTATTTCATCTATTTATATTCCCGAGATATGACTGTAAAAATTTCATCAAAATTGATTAACCGGAGGGGGGACTTTACTTAATAAATTTGGTGACATTTTCACGTGTTTTTTTTATTTACCCTAAATCGGCTTTAACGATTTTGATCAAACTGGGTATTTGATGTATTTATATGCCCGAGATATGACTGTAAAAATTTCATCAAAATTGATTAACCCGAGGGGGGACTTTACTAAATAAATTTTGTAACATTTTCACGTGTTTTTTTGATTTTCTCAAAAACGGCTCTAACGATTTTGATTAAACTTAGTATTTGATCTATTAATATGCCCGAGATATGTCTGTAAAAATTTCATCAAAATTGATCAACCGCAGGGAGCACTTTACTTAATAAATTTTGTATAATTTTTACGTGTTTTTTTTATTTACTCAAAAACGACTTTCACGATTGTGACCAAACTGGGTATTTGATGTATGTATATGCCAAATATGTGATAGCCAACATTTCATCAAAATTGATCAACCGAAGGGGGGACTTTACTTAATAAATTTTGTATCATTTTCACGGGTTTTTTTATTTACTCAAAAACGGCTTTAACGATTAATAAAAATAATATATGAATGTAGAAGAATGTGTGACTTTGGGAAATGATATTTAACAAAACAAGTCAATTTCTTATCTAAGTAAGTTGGTAAGTGAAAGTTGTGTGTTGCGCGCACGCACCAGATTCTAGTCTACCTTTAACAGTGCCGCATATAATATTTTTACTTTTTTTATTTTTACGATACTTCCACTTTTTCATCGTTCTCGTTCAACTGACATTTCTCTTATTCATTTATTAGAAATATCGATGTTCTTTCACTGTTCATATTTAAGCAGCCTACAGTGTAATTAAATGATGGTCTTGAGAAACCGCAACTGATGATGGACTTTTATCCCAGCAGATAAAGGCAAGGCAATCTTTTGAGCTATTTTCGTCTACAGGCACCAGCGTACGGTTGTCTTGAGAAACTGACGTCTAATCAGAGAATATACAGGACGAAGCACAACTAGTAGCATCTCAGCTATATCTCTAAGCTCACCACCTAGTATCTACTAGGATGCCAAGGATGAATTGCAGAACTGAATGAAGAAATTTGAACTTCAGATGATTTTGTTGCTCTTTTCATAGCCTAAGAGATCCAGATCCAGACATACCCCAACTCAAAAATAAAGGTAAACTGCCGTTCACGTATGTGGAAATCCCAGGAACCGATCGTAAATTACTTTTTTGCGAAATTTACTCAGGGAAACCTACATCTTAAAAATGTAGGTATTGCATTGGCGGATCCGGGGGGGGGGGGGGGGGCTGTGGGTGCTGCAGCCCCTCCCTTTGGAAAATTTTTCTTCATTTAAAGATGGAATTTGACTTTCCTTAATGTAAAGAAGCAACTTAAAGAACAAATAATGTGCAGAACAAGTAGAATTTTAGTTGTGGGAACGGAACATAAAGGTAAAAAAGCTGATTAGCAGATCCAAATCAAGGGCTGTGAGGCTGCAGCCTCCCCCCTTTAGGACTGCAGCCCCCCCTTTACGATCGGCTGGATCCGCCCATGAGGTATTGCACGTACCTCCAGATCCTATTTGACCAACCAAGGGGTCAGAAGTACTCCTAAGATAGTTGCTCGAAGATTTTTCTGGCCAAGCTTGAATAGAAATTCAACAGATAGAGCACTTACTTGCCAGAAATCAACAGTGACACAGACGGTGGCACCGCCAGGAAAAATTATACCACCTGACCTTATACCGGAGAAAATTTAGATTTAATTGATTCACCGCCACAATCTGACGGGTACAGATACTGTTTGACCACGATTGACGACCGGTAAGATCAGTTGGACCGTAGACAGAAGCTCGTGTGGCTTCCCAGTACTCCTACCTGAAGAATTTTTAGAGGGACCGCCTGCCTCAACAGATTCACCTTCACAGCTAAGACAACTCAAAGCTCAGCTGTTCCAATCTATGACCGTCTGAATCAATAAATCCAGCTGGAAAAACCTTCATACGCGAGAAGCTAATGAAGTGCACCCATATTACTTTGGAATGCGGGTCTTGGGCGTCTAATTCGAGAGCTTATGTGACCGTGTGATTATCGTACTTGCATCGTTTCATTTTTAGCTAAAAGGGCTTTAAATAAGGAATCAGCCTTATTTAATCCCAGCTTTCAAGGAATAAATGAACCCCCAAGGGGTCCTTTTCAGTTAAGATCGGGCCACACTAAATGGCGCCAAAATAGGCCTTGCACTTTCAAAGTTCTATTGCCCCCATGTATTCGTCAGCTCCGACTTAGTCAAGAGGCCGTAAGTGCCATCATATTTAGGTCTCAAGACCAATTTTTCATTGGGCTCATTCAACCAGTGAACTCTGTTAATTTCTTATTTTGTGTTATAGTGCCTAGGAACAAAAGATATTAACTTTTTTTTTTTTTTTTTGCATCAATCACCTAATTTCATCATTTATTTATTTTATTTACAATAATACTTATTTCCTTTTTGTTTGGTCATTTTAATAAACAGGATTACTTCTCTACACTGAACATTGGTATTTCTTATAAGTAATTTCTGAGACAATTTCCTGTTTCTGTGAAGAATACAAACAAACTTTACACCTTAAACATTATTGTGATCTTTTCGTATATGTAATTACACCATAATTATGTTTTATTTTACTATTTACATTGCATTATATTGTTTCATTTATCATACAAAATATTTTGGTACTTTACATTACAGGTCCAGTATTTCGGGTGTACAAAATGAATTCCAGCCTCCTCTAAAAGAGATGGAAGAATTAGAGTCGATCATTTTTGAATATAGACAAGAAAAGAAGACTATCCAAGAAGAAAAGCAATGATCACTGTCGAGTCGGTACCGGAATAAGGGGGTTGGCCGTTTTGGTGGTTAATTTTCCAGTGACCTATGAAATATAGGTTTGTGGTAGTACATAATAACGTTTCAGCGCCGATGATTTTTCATTTGGATTTTATACTTATTGGTACTCAGTAAACTTAATTAATAATTACCATGGATAACACAGTATACAATTAAGGTCCTCGGTCAAACTCATGCATCAAGTGCTCTGGCAAATATTGAGCAGCCTTCAATATTTGACTATTATTTGCACATCATATTTGCCACAAAACTTAAGCAGTATATATTATCATACTGTATTGGTTTATGTTAAGAGTGTGGCCGTACCTTTAATTATGGTGTGATTCCAATGTATTGGGGCCTTATCAAGCAGGGAACTAGGGATACCCCCCTAGTTGTGAACTAACTTAATATTAGTGTCACTAACAATAGGATTTTGTTTATAATAAATATAAATAAGAATATCAAGTTTATTCAATATTACTTCATGATAATATATGTTATGTAAGCATACATGCATGCATGCATGTATGTATATATGTATGTATGTATGTATATATATAGAAATATGTTATGTGCCCGGTATTATGAAAGAGGTCTAAGTAAAAAAAAGAATTGAGTACATCAGCCAAGGGTGACCGCAGGATTTCGTCTAGGGGGGCAGGCTAGTAAAATTTTTGTCTAGGGGGGAGACAGGCAAGTAAAATTCTTAGGCCTGGGTCAAGGTTTCGAGATATTTTGACCTTGTAAGGCCCAATTAATTTTTCAAATAACTTAAAATTTAAAAGTTAAAATATTTGTATATATAATGATTAATAAATCTAGAAAATGATAACCAATTTATTTAATTTTTAGTTTTTCTTTCTTAAAATCCCTCCCCCCCCCCCCCCCCTGCGGACCCCCATGATATACCTAAGCTATTTCACACCACATTTTTTAAAAAGCAAATTAATTCATTGTAAGTTTTATGATATTGTAAAAAATAAACCATTAGATAGTAGTTGTAATGTCAACATTATATTTATTATTAATTATGAAAGTGGTCTAAGTGAAAAATTTCAATATATTGTATAAACATAACATAAAAGTAGCTAAAATGTATGAACATAGCTTTTTGGTACCAAACATTAAGCCTAAAAATGACAATCAAACAATTACAGATACTACAATGTCTGGTCTAACAATATGTGAAATTCATTTAGTTCTACTTTGAAAGTGGATTAATTCGGTTGAGCACTTCTAAACTGATCATTGCTTCAAAAATAATTAACAAATGTTTAAAAATCATTTATTTTATTAAAACTATTGTTTCTAATGGAATTCTTCGTTTTTAAATTGTGCTAAGCCATTTATAGGATATTCAGTTAATTTTGAAAATATTCTAAGTCTAAACTTTAAATATTACCTTTTCGTAAAAGAAATGCACACAAATTTCATATTCATAATAAGTTTCCACTAATCAAGATTAATAAAATTGTTAATAATATATTGCATACTATAAAAATATTTTTTAATTTATCAAAATGTAATTCATTAAATATCTTGAAACAAGATACTTATATAACTTTCATTAATATGGGCACATATATACATCATATATTAAAGTTTACATGTACCTAGTGATTCTAAATAGTTTCTTTTCAACATAATTCAGCAAATCTAAATTATTGAAAATTTATTAAAGCCAATTGCAAATTTTTATTATATATAATGTATAAAGATATTACAGGTATTTGTTTTCTTTTTTAGGTTATTCAATGAGGATTTTAGATATTTAAATAAGCTTCAGTTGGATTCTTAATATAGTAAATTAAATCAATACACTTCATAAAATAAACTAAATTATAATACTGACTATTATATCCAAAGTGCAATCAAATATTTATTCACATGACTGTACATAATGGCATTTTTGATAATTTTAAATACCAAAGTATTGCAAAAAAAAAAAAAAAAAAAAAAAAAAAAAAATTGAATAACGATGGAATTAAAATGATGAAAACCGAATATAAAAAGATGTCATTCTTTATCATGAAAAAGGTTCCTATTTAGCTATTTAGTATTTAGCTGAACTTGAAGTAATGGTCCATTAGTGAGCAATGTGGGGAATTCAGTAGGACATTCATAATGCTTTCTAAACAATTTTTGGTTTTTGTTTTATTTAGTAAAATTTCAGTATCTTTAAAAAATTCTTCGTAAAATTTAATGTTGTACATAAACGAACTTGTTGTTAAGTTCATTAATGGTTAATGACTTAAAATAATATGTTTCACGAAACAATGGTAATAAGTTTCATATAATAAATTAACCTCTTTTGAAATTTAATGCATCCAAAAATATTACCAATAAACTTCTTCAATCGTGAAAAATTATTTTAATTTATTTAGAATGAAAAAGGATAAAAAGTTTTCATACTTCAAGATTTCTAATGCATCTTAATTCATTTCAAGGAGCCATTCGTTAATCCATAGTTTGTACTTCGGAAGTAATGTAATTTTAATTAAGGTTAATGAAAACCTGATATTAAAAAATTTGTAAGTTTTTTATTTTCGGTTCCTTTTTTACTTATAAAAATTTGCAAAATAGAGGTATTCCAAGTTTAAAAAATGGTGGAAACAAGTTTAATCATTTGGTTTTTAATTCAACCGATTCGATTCACTGAGTAGGGTAAACCGTACAGTTATTGGCACCCTTAAGACTAAATTTCAGTAGGGACGTTAAAAAAAATACTTCTTATGAAGGGATCTAATTGAAACTTCCTATAACTACTCTTTATCTATCCTTATAAAGACCCAAGAGTTTTTTTGGGGGTCAAAAGTTCAATAGGTTTACAATATGGCAATATTTATTGTTAAAAGTGCCAAATCTAGTTATTGGCACCCTGTGGATTTTACTGTGAAATCTTCCCTATGGTTAGTTTGTTAAAGTCTTACTTCATAGATGACTAAGAGGACCCTTCAAACATTAGACTCATGTATATCTTCTAATAAAATTAGGACTTGTTTATCTATTTCTTTAAGTTAAAGTTGGGGTGCCAATAACTGTACTGTGTGCCAATAACTGTATGGTTTACCCTAATAGTTTAAATTTTTTTTCTTACTGTATAATAAGATAATTAAATAAATATTATTCAGTATTATATAGACGCGAAATTATCGTTATTGTTTTCCAATTCTTGTGTTCCGTCTCAGTATTTTCAAGTATAGGATACTTTATATATTTATGATTAAGTTAGTAAAACATATTAAACTAAAGATGTTTATTAAAAAATTACTTAAATTAATTTAAAAACAGAAAGACATTTCTTGAAGGGATGTTTTGAAGCTAAAAATAATTACAATTCTATAAGACTTAATTATCTTTGGAAAATTCCATACTTTTTGCGTTATATGGTTATAACCAATGAAATATTATAAATTCATGTAAGTGCCCCATTTAGATTTGCTGGATTAAGATATGGTGGTGATGTTACTATTTAAAAACGTATCGATTGATAAATCAAAAAGATTGGAATGAAATAAAGATAATAACACCAAGAATGATAAAAACCTATGTATAGAGAGTATTAAGTGATTATAACTAGAAATTTTTTTGTTTCATGTCACGAAATTTAATATTTTATATTAATTGTAAGGATGTTTTTAACTTCGTTCTTTTTTCTAATGCTACGTAGTCGCTTATTCTGTACTCCTATTTTTACGCTTAATGTTCTCTATTTAGGAGCATATTAAACTCCTCAAAGCATTTAATTCCGATATCACCTCGCTTTGTCACCTGCCTAAATTCTTATCACCTTCTGTAGACTTAATTATTCATTAGCAGATTAAGGTTGATATGTATAAATAAAGAATTTTCTTTATTATTATTCATATAATTAGTTGTGTTTTTAGTATTTAAAAAATACCCTTAAAATTATTTGTGCTTAATTATATTGCTTTACTCAATAGGTTTTAGAAAATGAAAAATTATAATGTTAAATTATAATAAGACTATTACTTTATAATAGGATTTTTATTTTATGTTTTGTCAAGAACATGTCATTAGTTATTAAAATAAAATTAATGAAATTTATTATATTTTTCTGAACCCTTTATAACTCACCAACCAGATCCTTTTACCCAATATTTTTGGTATAGGAACATAATTTTATGTTATGGGATATCTTTCTCAATTGACTTTATTCCTGTATTGTATGTGTCTCCGTCGGCATTAGATGTACATTTTTTAATCGTCTTTAAGGCATTCGATTGATTTTTTCATACCAGGGTACAGACTTTATTACTACATTTTGCCTATTTCTACCTTATTTAGATGCTCTGTTTCGTCGGAGAAAAACATTTCGTCCAAACCAAGTGTAAGAGTAAATGATCTATTATTTATTTATGATGAGTATTTGTAACTGTTGGGATGGTATTTGAAAAAATGAGTAAAGTAGTGCCTAGGAGGTAAGGATAGTGTTTGTTAAGTATTCAGAAGACAGGATAGTAAAAGTTGACGAGTGACTGTGAAGATAAATCATGAGTATTTGTATGTGGGTCTTGGTTCACACATTCAAGAAGAATATTAACATCAACAAGACCCTCATACGACCAGTGTTGGCATATGGCTAGGATATATGGACCACTTCCAAAAAGTATGAACATAAACTGCTAATCCAAAATAAAAGATACTACGATCCATTTTTGGTGGAGTCTAAACTGGCCAGAAATGAGGAATAAGTACCAACTTGGAGCAGTACTGGGTATGAGTGTTTCTAATTTCAATGCGTACATACAGAAAATTTCAAGCTCGGGCCTTACTGTTCAAATAATCAAACAGAACTGTTCGCCCCCTTACAAGACGTACTATATATTCAAAATCCAACTATTAAGACTTATTATTGTATTCATACAGACAGCGAAATCACAATGTGCTAATTAAAAAACGTATACATAAGTGCAAACATTGTTGAGGAAAGTAGATCATTGTTGACCTCTTGCTACAGCCATGGCAAGCTTATTTCGTTTAAATAGGTAAAAGCACACGCTGGAGTGCTAGTAAATGAGCTGGCGGATGACGTATCTAAGGCTGAGGCAAGGGTAAGGCTCTTCTGACAGTATTAAACAAGGTTCAGATCAGTGCAATAAAAGACTTTTTTAAAAGGGAAACAAAACAGGCTTGGGCAACTTCTAGAAAGGGTCGGTATACTTCTGGGTACATACAAACATTAAAAGACAGAGCAGAACTTCAAAAACTAACTTATAAACTATCACAATTTTTTACAGGACATGGAACAGCCAAAAGTTATTTGTTAAGATTTAAAATAACTGACGACAACATTTAAATATATATTACTTATATCTTTGAATTTTATGATTAATAACCAACAAATATAATATTATCATGTTTATTAGAGAAAGATGAACACAACAAACTTAATATAACATAGAATTTAATCATCTGTTTTTAATAATTGAAAAACATAATGATAGGAAGGTTACATTAATAGATGTATTATAATTCTTCTAAACTGGACAGATATAGGCGGGCGCAATCGACTACAGGGTGCGCTAGTAGTTTTGCAAAATGTCGGAAAGAACGGGGATAGACATAGTTGATGTGATAGAGATAATTGGTAATTTTAAAAGACCATTAATTGAAGGGCAGGCTATCCTTGATGCAAACCACATAATTACATGTGGAATAATATCTAGAAGTAAAAAAACAGTTATTTTACAAGCCTTGTGCCTTCAAACAAGCGATCTTAAAGGACTGCCCCATCAAATAAAAGTGGAAATCAAATTTATTAATTATAATAAACAATTTTCTTGTCATTGTACGTGTAAAACTGGTAGTTCTGGTAAATGCAAACACATCATTGTAACTTTACTCTACGTTTTTCGGTTAGTAATAACCAAGGGCGTACCCAGGATCAAAACTAGGGGGGGGGGCAAGCTAAAAACTAGGGGGGGGGCAGCTATGGTCGTTCAGGTTGTAACACCTTACCACGGCAAAGCAGAATGAAACCAAAATTATGTATAATTATAGCAGTGCTTTATCAACTAAGTTATTACAAATATTTGCTTGAAAAAAATGTATTGTATTATTGCTTTCAGTCGTAAAAGACTAAAAAATTATTGCTTCCAGCCTTCCAGGGGGGGCAGCTGCCCCCCTCTGCCCCCCGCTGGGTACGCCCATGGTAATAACATTAATTACCTATTCATACAATCATTGTTATGACAGCTTAGATTCTTTGTCATATTATTTATTTATTTGTCAAAACTTTCTGGCTTCGCATTGAAAACTTGGAACAATTAAGCACAACGGATGTAAGACAAAAATGAGGAAAATTAAAAAAGAAAAACAAATATGACACTATGGTTCCAATGTTATTTGCATAAAACTAACATTTTGGAATAATAAAATGTCAAATACTAATATTTACCTGGCTAAATATAGTCACTTTCTTTAAAATAAAGACTACATATCGTCATATGTTTCGAAACAGACTTATCTATTCTTAATTTTACAATACACTCTTTAAGAAGCTTTTTATTTTTTGGAAATAAATGGAATGACACGTCTTTTGATTTTTTAATTGAACACTGAGGGACCTAGCAATACCTAATAGACATTTTTCAAATGATTTTTTGCTCAATCGGGTTTTAATTATGGAAAAATAAATTAAAAACGCCAAAAAACCCTATGAATCCCAGGTAATGGCCCGGCTTTTATCCCCGTTTCTCTAGTTCCTGAAAAGAGGCAGCACCGTCGCTTGCGCCCGCCTATAGAGACAAACTGGTCACTGCAGTACTCTTGAAAGGTGAGAAATTGCTGCCTTCAAAGAGATTTAATAAGGAAATTTCAGAATTTGGTGCATTTATGGTCCGGAAAGACTATAACTTATACTTCTCCAAACTATAACATATAAATTTATATACCAAAGACGTATACACATGGACGATCTAGGGGGGGGCGTCACGGAGTCATGACCCCCTCTCAAAATTTTGTCTTTTTAATTTTTTTTATATTTTTAAATGAATAATGCATTTAGGTCGTTACTATGCCCTAAACATACCACTTTTGGTTGTTTAATTTTTTATTTATTTTAAATGAATAATGCATTTAGGTCCACCTCCGGTGTTTTAAATAGCAATCAAAAGACTTCCGAACAGAAAATCACTAGGCTATGATCTTATCACTCCTTTAATCCTTCGTCACCTGCCACGAAAAACTTTTTTGTTTCTCAGACTCAAAATGATTCTAAGCCCACAACTAATCCTTCATCTTACCGTCCTATCGCACTTCTACCTATAATGAGGAAAGTATTTGAAAACTTTTCTTGAACCGAATTAAACCTTTAATTGAAAGTATTGAAGTGATATCGCATCATCAGTTTCGTTTTCGTTCATATCACTCCACTGTGCAAGCCATTCTTCATTTTTTTTTTTTTTTTTTTTTTTATAAATCTATTTTTACTTCTATGACCTTCCTACCTAAATTTCTATTAAAACGAGGGAAGAAAGTTTTCATGAGAAAACGGTTTATTTCCACCAAGTTATCCGAGGTCATATTAATAAACTTATTAATAATTTCCGAACACACACTAAAATCAAGATAGGTGAAAAAGTTTATCTATCATCGACCTGATAACGATTCAGATTGACTTTATAATTGATGCTAAAGAACTGGTAAGTAAGGCAGGGTGTTTGAATTAACGGTTAGTAATAACCAAATTCGAACCACAAGCTTCATAGCAAATAAACTGCATGAAATAACAAAGGTAATTAAATAAAAAAAATCACACATATACAGACGCAGGGGGACTCAGATAGATTTGGATTCTTCGCGTAATATCCTTCTTCGTTCACACATAGTGGTTTTCATTGGCCAGCCAAGGCATTTCTTTGCGTTACCCTTACCTTACGGCAGATTTGGGCATATTTAAATAAAAATGTAACCATGATTATGGCTAATAATAAAAAATGTGGGGTCTTTTCTACTTTACTCCCCCTATGATTACTTTCTATATCTGTTACTTTTTAATTAACCTTACATAAACAAACACATGCATATTTAAGTTATTTTATTAATACATAACCAAATACCAATTGTAAACACTTGTCAAATGAATTAAATAGTATAAAATTCATTAATATTTTTTTAACAAAACTTTAAATAAATCCTCTCCTTCATGTCTTCTTCTCTATACAAATTCACATAAATAAGAATCGAATAAACTCCTACGAGTTCCACATTCTCTCTTGTTTCTTCTTTTGGCAGCAGCCCATAATGATTCGACAGTTTGTGTTTGGGCTCCTGTCACTGGGTCTACAAAATTTTTAGAATGATTTATTGTGTAAAGTATAAAGTATAAATCCGTTCATTATTAACTTTTAAACAATAAATGAGAATTATATGCACTTAACCTTTTAACTTTTTAACAATGAATTCATATTTATTGATCATGTGTTATAATTAGAAAGGAACCTCCAAGGTAACTGTTCCATAAAAGTAATCATAGGGGGAGTAAAGTAGAAAAGTCCCAAAATGTGAATAATGATTGTAATCATCATTCATAAATCATTCTTTAGCGTGGAATCATTAGTCATGAATTGTATTAATCGCTGGTCGTGGAGTATTAATGAATATAATGTATTCAACAATCATGAATGACCATTATTTATTATTAAATGTTAGTCAGTAATCATGATTAAGAAAAATTCATTATTCATGATTACTCATTAATCATGACTCGTGGGAATTCACTACTCATGATTACAGATCATTCATTAATCATGAATAATATAAATTCATTAATCATGATTACAAAAAAGAGAGAGAGAAACACTTTATTCATTATAAAAGTGATGCTGCCCAACTACATTGGGTTGCTAATACACAGCATACTGTACATCTCATCTTAGACTATTTTTATCACCTTATTTAATAATATATAAAAATCATAACACCCATGCTTATATATATTTTTTTACCTACATGGTTATATCTATATTTTTTTAATATAATTTTTTTTTTTTATTATATTTTTTTTTTTTAATTTTCTTTTTTTCTCTCTTTTACTCAAACCCTTGAGTGCTCTCTTGAATACGAAAATATACATATAAAAAATTAGAAATTTCGAATAAAATATATATATCATGCAACAATAGAATTAAGAATAAAATCAAATCAACTCACTGCCAGTATTAAATCTATATATATGTATTAAATCTACAATAAAAAAAAAAAAATATTAAAATTCAACAAATCATTACATAACTACTTATAATAAAATAAATAAATACACATATAAATAAATAGATACACATGCAAATAAATAAATAAATAACTTACATACATACATGTCCCCTCACCAGTCTCGAATTCAGCCACCACTGTAAATGTGGTGATGTATTATACCCAGGGAGTCCAGCACTATACTCTTCGCCAAGTTTGCTACGTCCTTTATCTCCACTCCAAGATCCTCCATGAAGCTCCTGGTCGACCTAGGTATGGTTCCGCGGGCTCCGAACCAAAGGCCTCTCACGTGGAACTCTCTCTCGCCGAAGCTCTCGCGGAACCTCTCTTTGAGAAAAGGGATACATTTTTCATATATTTTTTTTTTTTCCTCATCAACTTTACTTGCCTGATCGAGGTCATTGGACTCGTACCTCACGGTGGGATCCAGAATGACAGCCGACTTTCCGGTCTTCGGGAATGCCACTATATCGGCATATCTCGTGGATCCATCCGTATCCACACAATACACTTCCTCAAAGCAGGTGAAATCCCTTTCCTTCAGGAGCCTCATCAATGCATGTTTGACTCTGTGGTGACGGCGAGTTATCAGGAGCGAGTTGTTGGGGCATTTCCCCAGCACGTGTGCTGGTGTTTCAGGCTCTCTGTTACATTTGCGACAGAGGGACCCAACTTCTCTCGCCTGTCCGCTGACACCTGGGACTCCGCGCAGGGGTGCATAATTGATGTTCAGTTTCAGGGCATTGGACCATTCAGACCCCGAAAGTATCTGCTTCTCGTACATGTACCTGTTAGCTTTCGGGGTGTCTTTAAAGTGTCTTACTCCGATGCCCTGCCACCTGCAGTTGGCCCATTCCTCAAACGAGTTCTCTCGTAGCGACTGCCGTAGAGCTCTCATATTCCGGTGCCCCTGTTCAACTCCCAATCTCTCGGCACACTCTGATATCTCCGCCGAGTAATCAAATGTAGATTGGAACAGGGCATCCGGTACATTGGACAGTCGCTGAGCAATGGACCAGTGCTGAAGAGGAGCTTCCCATTGGCAGCGGATCAGACCCAATCCTCGGTACCTCCTGGGAGCGTACAACATCGCCGTGGAGGTGTTAGCAGGAAGACCAATTATGGCCTTCACGCTCCTACGGATCATGGTGTCGATTCCTTCCAACACTTC
This sequence comes from Aelia acuminata, assembly GCA_911387785.2. Lineage (NCBI taxonomy): Eukaryota > Metazoa > Arthropoda > Insecta > Hemiptera > Pentatomidae > Aelia > Aelia acuminata. Next base: position 18,366,238 of record OU426980.1, read on the forward strand.
CGGACGCAGCTTTGTTAAAGGCGCAGTTTGGAGAGGGTAAGTGAGACCCGGGAACAGATATTGGTTGACAATGTTGAGCTTTTGTTCGGGCTTCAACAAGCAAGAGGTAACCAGCTTATCGAGGTTTTTGTTTAATTTTGTCACCGAATCCTCTGCAAACAGTAGCTCTCCCGAGAAGGTGCATCCTAAATACTTAATAATTTCGCCTTGTTTTAATGTCTGAATGCCGTCTCCATTCTCGAGAGAGAGCACTGCTGCCTCCAGCTCTCCCTTATTTAAGACTATGCCCACACTCTTTTGAGGATTTATCGCCAAACCAATCTCCGCGAGGTTCCTCTGCATGCTGCTAATCACTCTTTCTGCCGCCCCCTTGTCCCGCGCCGACACAGCCTGATCATCCGCGAAACCTGTGAGGACCACAAAATCGTGGTCTCTTTTTAGCTTATAACCAAACTTTTTGGAGAAATCTTCGTCGCACAGGTCGCGGTATAGATGATCAATAGCTAAATTGAAGAGCGACGATGACTAGGGGCCGCCTTGGGGCACTCCTCGCAGCACTTTGATTTGGCTAGTCGTGTGGGCACCGATATTAATCCTAATTCTATTTGTGCTAAGGAGAGCCGAAATCACATTCCTGAGATCCGGTGACACACCTCTCGCTTCTAACGAGTTAATTATGTGTGAATGCCCAACATTGTCAAACGCTCCAACAACGTCGAGGAAGGCGACTGCGCAATCGTTCTTCTTAGCTTTTGCATCCTTTAATATTGCGTCTATAATCCTCGCGTTGACGTGCGTTCCCGGAAGTCCCTTTATAAAACCTCTTTGATTCCTGTGGAAGGTGACCTGCTTCCTCAGTTCTTGGTCCAGAACTTTTTCTATAATTCGGCGCACAATTGAGTAGATCGTTATTGGCCTCCACGATGATATATTATTTGCCTCTCCTTTTCCTTTGTATATTAGAATTGTGCGCCCTTGCCGAAGTTGTTCTGGTACATAGGCCACCTTCAGCATTATCTCCGTAATTGTTTTGATAATATGTGAGACATCAAAATACTTTATGGTGCGGATTAACACGCCATCGGGCCCCGCCGATGTGTCCATAGACGTAGATTTTATTGCTTTTTTGATTGCTTCAATATTTATGGACATAATATTTGGCATCGGGGCCGCTTTTTCATATTCCGCACGCTTACGGAGATTTTCGGTCTCAAAGAGGCTTTTATAATGTTTCTCGATTTCCGCCACTTTTAGAGGACATTGCTTAGGAGCGTCAGCATTCATAATATTCTGCACTACTTTTTTCCTTTTATTATAATAATTATACTGTGCAACTTCATATTGATACTGTTGCTGCCGACGACTCCTGTCTGCTTTGTTCGCCCTCTGCGGATTAGAGACTTTCCCAGCACCCTTGTCAGCCATATTGGTTTTCTTTTTTTTTCTCATTCTGTAAAACTTTATGGCGGGGTGCTGGGGGCCTGGTAGTTCCGCATTTATTTCCTTAAGAAAATTTAGGAACTTACCTACGGCCTCATCAAAATCCGCAGGATTCACTTGCTCCGTATCTAAAAGGCCCTTGAATGTGGCAGACCACTGCGCAATGTCCTCTTTTATTTTTGATTTCTCACCCTCTCCATTTATTGGGTCAATGGCGTTCTTGATTATTGACCTCAATGTCCTGTTATTGGCCTCCCTGGGATGCTTCTTGGCGATATGGGTTCCGAGTCCTCTTTCACCTTTAAAAGAGAGCCCACAGACTGGGCAAACTTTGTCCTCTGGGCGTTGACCTTTATCCTGCTTCTCCACGTCCGCCCCTGTGACACTCTGCGGACATTTAGGCAATCGGGGAAAGACATCCTCAATTGAAACTGTCTTTCCTAGCGTTACTCCTTCTGCATCAGCCCATTCAACTTTCACAAATTCTTTCTCTCCGCCTCCCGCAGTTGCCACAGACATCACAGAGGCAACTACTGCTTCTTGAACGGGCCCACCAGTTCTCAGAACCCATACCGTTTGACCGATCTCTATTTTTGGCATGATATGGCATAATAATATAACCCAAATTCAATATCAATATATACGAAAATAAATAAAGGACATGTATGCTCACAAATAAGTATCTAAAATTACAAAACTAAAATAGAAAATATCACAATCAACAATTAAATATCTCAAATTAAAATTTAAAAAAATAAATAGATAAATAATTATTTAAAATCAACAAAAGAAAGATGTCATCTTGACAGATATCACAGTCAAATAATGCAAACATTTAAAAATCTCTATATCCATTTAAATCTCTTAAATCAAAAACGGAGATATACCAGGAAGAAAGAAAAATAAATAAATAAATAAATTAAAATTAGTTGATAAAAGATAAAGATATTTTTATAAATAACAGTAAAAGCTAAAATATTTACTTACTGAATTGATATAAGTCAAAGAAAAAAAAGAAAAAAAAAAAAAAAAAAAAAAAAAAAAGTTAATAGCAATATATTGATAGATATAATTTGATTGAAATGGATAAAAAATCATAAATAGCTTAAAATTATGTGATATTTAAAAGAAAAACAACGTTAATAACAAATAAAACATATATACATTAGTAAGAAGATTCACAAAAAATAGTTTCTAAATCTTAAGAGAGATTTGTTTAGAGATTTAATAAGAGTTAAAATTCAGTAATAAGTTAAAATTAATTAAATATGTCAGCATTGATAAAATAAGATTATAATAAATAAGATTGTTGATAAAAATTGGGGGCAGTGATGTTGATTAAAATAATTCTAACATTAATTAAAACTTGTAAAAAGGCTGCACCAGTTATCGGGCTATGAATGTTTTAGTGTGCTATTTCCCGGCGCGGCATCCTTCATATATAAAGGTAAAAAAAAAGAAGTCCGGCTCCTACGGTGATATTTGACAATGACAGTTAGTACATACGTCCTGAGAAGCTGTGACAGTCCTGCCCGGCCGTGGTGGGGGGCTGCAGGTCCTGGGCTGCAGCGAGATAAGGCAGCCTCGTTTCACCAGCAAGCTCTATTCTTTTTATTTTTCTTTCAGCAAAGATCCTTGACCAATTCCCACCAAACTCTGTAGATCGCCCAAAGACTTTTAGATTCACCTGAGCACAAAATCTGATCGCAATCGGGCAGAAAATACCCAACTAAATTTTCAACTGACGTGGAGCCAATGCTTACATGTCACCGGCCTGAGCCAGACTCAATTTCTTTGCTCTTTCCATTCTTGTCAATATTACCTTTACTAATAGCCATTGAAATTAGGGTATAATTCGTTACTTGTGACTTCAAATCAGAGTTGGGCAAATTGTAATCAGAATAATGATTTGTGAATATGAATAATTGGTAATCATAAAGCAAATGAAAAATGAATAACCATTATTCATTTTTCATTTGCTTTATGATTACCAATTATTCATATTCATGAATCATTATTCAGATTACAATTTGCCCAACTCTGCTTCAAATGCTGTTCAGTTGACTACATCCACTGCTTAGGATTTTTCCTTGCTCATTAGGACAACTTTTAATTCAGAAATGCATCCTCGTCTTTTATTTCAAATGAATAATGGTTATGAATATATCATATTCATGATTGATGATTGGTGAATATTTGTTATTCATGATTGATAAATATTAGGTATTCATGATTGATGAATATTATATTAATCCTAGCTCATGAATATATTTTATTCATGAATAATGACTAACTGAATTTATCATTATTTGTTAATCATGAATAATTGAATACCAGCATTGGCGGATCCAGGGGGGGGGCTGTGGGGGCTGCAGCCCCTCCCTTTGGAAAATATTTCGTCATTTAAAGATAGAATTTGACTTCCCTTAATGTAAGTAAGCAAGATAAAGAACGGATAATGTGCAGAACAAGTAGAATTTTAGTTGTGGGAAAGGAACATGAAGGTAAAAAAGCTGATTAGCAGATCCAAATGAAGGGATGTGGGGCTGCAGCCCCCCCCCTTTAGGACTGCAGCCCTCCCCTTTAAGATCGGCTGGATCCGCCCATGAATACCAGTTATTCATTATTAATTTCAAATGAATACCATAAACACTCAATAATCATTAAAAATACTCCTTACCTATTATGAATAATGGTTATTCATTATTCATTTGTTTTATGATTACCAATTATTCATATTCATTAATCATTATTCAGATTACAATTTGCCGAACTCTGCCTTACTGAGATCTAACAATAATTGAAGTTGTTCAATTTTTTTGCGTCAGGTTTTAATTACACAGAATTTATAGGAATTTCGAAATTTATTAATTTACTGCTAAAAAGTTCATTAATTAAACGAACAAAAAATTAATTCAATAGCACGAACAGTTTGGTTGAACGTTTAATGAAAGACTGAGTGGCCTATATTTTTGACGCAAATGAAAAAGCCTAATTAGAAAATAAAGGAATTAAAGCAGACAATTAATTAATGTACATTTCTACATTTGGGTGGACGTTTCGGACCAATGTGTCAATATTCATGACCAACCCTTTCATTCTTGCAAATATTAAATTCTTAGGCATTCCGATTAAGAATTTGTCATTTATTAATAAAATTGGGGGTTAGTTAAAGGGTTAATGGAGAAAACCTGGGATAGAAACGAAATATGTACATGGTATTTCTAGATATAAAAGCTGCATTGGACCCAATCCTGAACTTTTGCAAGCTTTAGAGGATAAGAATTTTCTCAGAGACCTCGTACTTACAGTCAAATCAGTTTATCAAAATCCAAATGATATTATTAGAATAGGAGAGATAGAATTCAGAATTTTTGCCATGGAAAGTTCGTCTTCCCACCTAAAATTTTTGGATCAGCCAATGATGTGATAGTTTCTACTTGGAGTCCTGTTAAACCTGAATCAAAGGATTTTTTTAGCGGTGAAAATTTAAATTAGTACTAATAATAGTGAGGAAAGGCTAGGGCTATGTTCATAGAACAATTCTCACTAATATGCAAACATATTTCTGGTGACATAGGAAATTCCAATTTCTTATAGTAAGGTAATATGCTGTGCAAAGAAACAAAAAACGGAACTTTCTTTCATTATTGATGATACATAGTCTTAAAAAAGCATTACGTTTTAACGAAGGATTAACTCTTTTGCTACTGAAATGAACTGGAAATCGACTCCTGTTATCTCTCATTGACTGCACTCTGGTGGCTGATGACAACAACATATTCTGTTAACTTAGTTTTGAAGGGAAGGTTCCCGCAATTATTTCTTTGGAAGGAAATGTTTTAGTTGTCAACTTTTTTAGTGACAGTTGTTTGTTTCAGTTCCTTTTCGTTTTTGTTTTTTTTCATTTCATAATTTATTTTATACGCACTATAATATGAATCCTATGAGCAGCAAAGGCTACCTGTTGTCATCTAATAGGTATTCGGAATTTAAATTCAATGTTCCTCCAGAAGCCCCGGTGTTTGAACCAACTGACGAAGATTTTGAAAATCCTTTGAAATATATAGATAAAATCAGGCCTGTGGCAGAGAAATGCGGGATTTGCAAAATTAGACCTCCTCCTGTAAGTAGAAATAATTGATTTGTATGTTTAGTTTGAAAACTGCATTTAGAATAATAATTCAGTCTTTAAAGATATTTTATTTATTTTGTGTGGAATTAAAATTAAATATATACACACACGTCTTTGAAATTATTTAAGTAGTGCTATAACATCCATGGTTTTTCATGCCATAATTAAATGTTGAAAGAATTTTTAGTTTTCTATTATAGAATGTGAGTATAATCAGCCCCTTTTAAATATTGCTTTAAGTTATCCTGATATTTTGTATTTTATTGTAAAAATGTTATTTAGTATATATTATTATGTGGGGACAAAGTACCACTTCTGCTATGTTACTTTTGGGCAAGGCCAATATGGCGCTGTTTAGTGTAGCCGTGATCTCAATTGAAAAAGGATCCGTTTGGAGGTTTGTTTATCTCTTAAGAGTGAGTTTAGCGAGCAGAAACTGCAAAGTGGGATCTAATTGAGCTATTTCAGGCCTTTTATATCTCAAAAGAATGTTCTGGGAGTTCTCTTTTTCACCGAATTTGTCGTAATTGGCTACCCTAGAAGTAACATTGCTGTAGTGTTACTTTTTTTGTTTTCAGGTACAGTTAATCAATGTTATACTATATCGAAAATATTACATTATTGGCCAAGTCCAGTTTAGTTATAAAAAGTTTATTTAATTTTAAAATTTTATTTTGTTATTTCATGAAGTAACCATAATATTGTGTAATTTAATTTTCTGTACAAAGTTGATGTTTCAGAAAGGTCAGAATGTTTTCTGAAAAATAAATGATCAACCATACTGTTCTAAAATTGTTTCAATAATTTCTATAACAGTTTTATGTTAAATATCCCACTGCTTCTTGCATTTTTTAACATGTAGTAGTATAATTTTGTCATAAAATCAGTCAAAATTGACGTTATAATTACCTACTCATTAGCTCAACATATCTCGGGTAATGTTTAATTATTTTACATTGTAGTTTGTCCTTTAAGATTCTATTTTAAAATATTTACTACACAATATAAATCTTCCTTACGTAATACTCTATTCTTATACCTGCCTATTACAACACCCAGGTATGTATAATCATCAGTTTGTTCAAGTGGATGGCCATTACATGTTATATTTATTGAGGGTCCCTTCCCATTTGTAATATTTTGCTTTTATTTGTATTGATCGATAGTCCTTTTCTTCCTTATTCCTCTTGCCATTCAAGCACAACTTGCTGTATTTGCTCTGAGAGTCAGCCATAAGGACTATGTCATCCAAATCTTATAACATATAATAAACCTTGGACTCGAACATGTCTCATATTCATAATCCCATTATATTTCTGGCCGTTCTTTTTTTGCAGATTTTATTTATTTCATCCATGAAATCTATAAACAGAAGGGGAGTTAAACTATCTTCCTGCTTCACTCCCTGTTCCATGGCAAAAATTCTGAATTCTATCTCTCCTATTCTAACAATATCTTTTGGATTTTGATAAACTGATTTGACTGTAGGTACGAGGTCTCTGGGAAAATTCTTATCCTCTAAAGCTTGCAAAAGTTCATACGCTGGGATTGAGTCAAATGCAGCTTTTATATCTAGAAATGCCATGAACATATTTCCGTTTCTATCCCAGGTTTTCTCCATTAACCCTTTAACTGCTGATGGCTCATATATGAGCCAGTCGTACGCTGGTCCTCATGTGCTGATGGCTCATACATGAGCAGGCCGGGCTCTGGTCCCTGGATGCTGATGGCTCTTATATGAGCCAACCTGTTTTTCCGCTTACTTTCTGTAGACTTATATAGGAGCCAGGTAACTAGCCCTTTCTTTTGACATTTTTTGAAATCTATAATATTTCCCCATACCCCTATAGGGTTTGATTTTCTTTTCCTTACAATATGGCTTTGATACGCAGTTGCTTTTCAGCTTTCTGTAAATAACATAACTTTTTGCCTGATATCAAACCTTTCTATACCTGCCTGTTTACCCTTTGTCTAATTTTAGTTTATTTGCAACTACTGTGGCATAAACTTGTGTTGTGAAATAGTTGTAATGGCGAAAAAAATATATAGTGAGGAAGAGCTTTTGGAGCTCGTAACGGGTGCTAGTGATGGGGAAGCTTTTTAATTTTTAAAAAGTTTTTAACTCTACCAGTGCTGGTCCTCAGTCCAGATCGAAAAGTGAGGATGAAGAACTTTGTGTTGGATTAATTAAGCTCACAAAAGGTATAAGATGCGAGAGCTTGAATGCCGTAAAAGTACTCCTCACAGTGGGACTACTAGGTGTGCCTACTAACCCGCAATGGCGTACTACCTAATTCCCCACTACCTCCGCAGTTAAAGGGTTAAACATCTCAGAAAGAATATGTGGTCCTAGGTCTGTCTTCTTGGCCTGAATAACGCTTGTTCATCCTCAAGCATTGGTTCTATATATGGTCTAAGCCCTCTCTCTAGTATTGAGGTATAAAGTTTATAAACTACAGGTTATAAACAGGTAGGCCTGTTATTCTTGCATTTGCTCGTACTATCCTCCTTGTGGATGATACCTCTCTAATGATACTAAAATGATCAGTCAGTTCTAATTGCGAAACAATATAATTTTTCCTATAAGTACAAGTCACAAACTGTAGTAGTTCAGATAGAACAAGCCCAAAAAAGAAGATACTAGTTACCATATGTTACTTCTGGGCATGGCCCATATGGCAACATTTAGTTTCGCCCTGATCCAAACTGAAAAGGACGTGTTTGGGAGTTTATTTATCTCTGAAGAGCAAGCGTTTCAAGCCAGAGACTATGCTGGGATCTAATTAAGTTAACCAAGACCCTTTTTAACTGGGTAGTATGCGACAGAAATAAGTTCACATAATCCCCCCCCCTCGAAACAGCCCATGCCCAGAAACAGCATGGGGGAAGCGTTACCTAAAAAAATTGTATAATAATAAAATATTCAAGAAGTTGAAAAATTGAATAACAATGCAATAATATAGCTAAAGGTCAATTTATTTAGTTTGGTATATTTGACTGTTAACCCACTATAATGTATTTAATCAAGGGCTTGATACTTTTAACAAAAAACTCCTTTAATTGCATCATTGCATTACATAAAAACTGACTCATAACTTCATTATATCTCGTTAACATATATTACCAAAACAGGTGATAAAATTGAATCATTAAAAAAAATACAAAAAATATTACAATTTTCCCCCTCAAAAAATACAATAGAAAAAAGAAATAAGATATAAAAGGAAATATTGATTCAAATTTCTTCAATTAAACGTCTAGGTGGACGACGGTTTCTAACAGGCCGAGGCGACCTTAGAGGCTCTAGATCAGCTCTAATATTTTCACTCGCCTGTCCCATGTCCCTTGGGGTTGGTAGTCTTCTTGAGTTGATCCTGTCTTCTATAACGTCTGTATTCTCTTCCTCTTCCTTCCTCTCGCGTAGTTGGTCTGTGTGCCTAATCCACTATGCCGTCCAATTCTGGCACATAGACACGAAATCGTCTCTCTCCGAGCACTTCTTGAATTATCCCCTTCTTCCAAGTTCTTTTAGGACACCTAAAGTCCATTACCCACACCATATCCTTCAATCTAAAATTAACCTTTCTTGTTCCTCTGGCATACTCAACCTGTTTGCCTTGGTTTTTGTGAACAGTATTACTTACTGGATCGGAGCGAAGTAAATCCAATCGAGTCCTCAATAGTTTTCCGAGAAGGAGCTCAGCTTGTGCTTAACCTGTTGTACAATGAACGGAATTAGGGTAGTCCATCAAAAAAATTTATAAATCTTTTTCTTTTGACGATGACGATAATATTAAACTTCGGATTGCACGCTTTACTGTTTTGACAGCGTTCTCTGCTGCTCCATTGGTTTCCGGATGGTACCAGGAGCCTGATTTTTGCTCAATGCCATTCCCCTTAAGAAATAAAACAAATTCTTTGGAGTAGAAAGAAGAATAATTATCACAAACAAGCTGTCTAGGTACACCGAATCGTGTGAATAAATCTCTTAAAATCTTCATCGTAGCAACTGCTGTCATACTGCTGGAAGGAATGGCCTCAACCCATTTAGAATAAGCGTACAAAACAATCAGGTAATATTTACCTCCAATTGGTCCCGCGTAATCGATATGTAATCTCTCCCAGGTTCCTCCAGGCCATGCCCATGGGATCATTGGATCCCCTTTACTATGTAAACATACTTGGCAATTCCGTATATAATCTTCAATATCCTTATCCAATTTAGGCCACCACACATAAGATCTCGCCAAAGACTTAACCTTTACTATACCTAGATGCGATCGATGGAGCTCTTCCAGAACTCTCTGTCTCAGCTGTTTGGGTACGACCACCCTATATCCCCACATCAATAAGCCTCCTTCCAGATGCAATTCGTGGCGTTTCTTGAAATAAGCACTTAAGGTCTCATCAATGTTTGGCGGCCAGGAGCTTTTCAAAAAAATTATCACTTTAACCAACTCTTTATCTTTTTTGGTTGCATTTAAAACATCATGATAAAGAATTGGCAAATCTTCATTGTTGCCTGCATAATTTAACAATACTTCATCATTTGCCTCCTCGAGGGTATTCTCTCCTTCAGCAGCAGGTAGAGGTGCCCTTGATAACCAATCAGCAAAGTTTTTTTTTTAACTTATGTGACGAATTTCTTAATCATACCCAGCCAAGACCATAGCCCACCTCTGCAATTGACTGGCAGCCATTGTGGGAATCGTTTTCTTCCTGCTCAAGATGTGAACTAAGGGTTGATTGTCACAAATCAAAGAAAAATGTCTTCCAAATAGATAAATGTGGTATTTTTTCAAACCGAATATGATTGAAAGTGCCTCTTTATCCAATTGTGAATAATTTCTCTCATGACGCGTCAAGGTTTGACTGGAAAAAGCCAAAGGCCTCTCGCCCTCCGGAAATACTTGGGATAATACTGCATTCAGAAGTGTCCACTGTAAGCCTGAGGGGCAAGTCAGGGTTATAATGAGCTAAAACTATAGGAGACGCTACAATCTGCTTCAACCGCTTAAAGGATTCCTCACAGTCATTGTTCCAATTCCAAACACAATTTTTATGCAGCTGCTGATACAACGGATGTAATAAATCCGTTGCATGGGGGATAAACCAAATAACATAGTTGATAAATCCCAAAAATGATTGTAGTTCACTGACCGAAGTGGGACGTGGAGCATCGACAATCGCCTTTATTTTATCTTCAGATAAATGTAGCCCTTCTTTGTCGATTCTGAACCCTAAATATATTACTGACGACATGAAAAACACATTTTTCTTCTGCTAAAGTTAGCCCTACATCTCGTAATCTTTTAAGGACTTCTTCTAGCCGTATAAGCAGCGTCTCATTGTCAGCTGCACCTACCAATATATCATCTAAAAACCAGCCTGTTCCCGCTAGCCCCTGCAAGGTACTATCCATGCATTTCTGAAATTTTGCAGGTGCACTGGCTACTCCAAACCACAACCTTTTGCAACGGAACAAACCCTTGTGAGTGGTGATAGTAAGCAGTTCCTGACTTTTTTTATCCAACGCAAACTGTTGATATGCACTTCGTAAATCTAATTTACGAAAAATGACACATCCCTGAAAATTTTCGAATAAGGAATCAATGCGGGGTAATGGATGTTGATCTATTTCAATACATGGGTTTACAGTTGTTTAATAATCCCCACAAATCCGGACTACTTTTTTCCCCCCTTTTTTTAATATTGGGACTATAGGTGACCCCCATGGGCTATAGTCTACAGGTTTAATAAGATCTTGTTGCATTAATCGGTCCAACTCCGCTTCTACCAATTGTTTCATTGCATGAGGTAATGGTCTCGCTCTAACAAATTTCTGTTTTACATCTAGCTTCAAATTATTACTGATTTGACCCCTATTAAACATGCCTATTTCCTCTGTAAAAACTGCGGGGTACTTAGATTTTAATTCCTCTATGCTTCTTGCTGAATCTACCGCCTTTACCTGAAAATTACTTAAAACTTTACCATTGTCAATTTTCAAGTTTAAGCTCGAAAACCAATCCCTAACAAGGAGTGGGGAACCCTTAGTATCTACAATGTATAAAGGTTGATCCACAAGAACTTTTTCGTTAAGTTTAACACTTACTTCACATCTACCTATTGGATAAAACGTTGAACCACAGTACGTGACCTGACATTTATTTGTTTCCTGCAATTTTATGTGGTTAAACTTTTTTCTAAATAACTCTAGAGGTATCAAAGTTAAAGAAGAACCTGTAACTACCGAAAAGATTACTGATACCCCTTCTACTGACACTCGAATATCAAAAGAAGAAATCCCTTTACCTACATGAATATTTTAGAGCGGGTCTTCATTTTGTGGCTCCTGGTCCTTCGAGTAACCCTTGCCTTTGGTCGAGCCAATAGCAACATTCATAGAAGACTTTTCTGATACAAAGTTAGTATCTGCATCCTCGCTATCATAACCATTTTTCTTTGATTTATTTTCCACGAAATTTGTTGATCTACTAACCTTTAATGGTTTTCATTTCCTCGAGCAAACTCTTCTGAGGTGTCCTTGTTGGCCACACGCAAAGCAAATTGCATTTTTAAACTTACAATTTTGTGTTATATGATTTTTATAGCCACAACATTGACAAGGTGTTCCTCTAACTCGTTGGGCACGACAATCTTCCCGAGTTGTTAAGCTAACCTCTTCCAAATCGTACAAGTGAGAGGTAGCTTCTTTGTTTAATGCAATTTGGAAAGCCTTTTCAAGGGTTAGCGAGGTTACCTCTTCTTCAAATAACCTGTCCATTATTTTGTTTGTACCCATTCCCATAATGAATCTATCCCTAACCATAGATTTAAATTCTTGTTCTACAAAAAAACCATGACTCGCTAAACTTTAAACCCTAGCCAACCAATCCGGAATCGATTCTTTATTTTCTCGGTGTAAATTATAAAATCGATATCGCGCACTAAATCTAGCATCTGATTTCTTAAAATGTCTATCAACCTTTGAGATAAGCTCCGAGTATGTTAAATCATCCGGTTTTTTTTTTTTGGTACACACAAACTCAAAATTAATTTATAAGGGGCTTTGTCACAAGTATTAAGAAATAGGGCTCATTTAGTATCTTCATCTTCTATCAAATTTATAGTAAAGTATATGCTTAGTCTTCCTTTAAATATAGGCCAATCATTATCAAGTTTGAATTCCCGCAAATGACCCACATAACTGGAAGCCATTGCAAAAATATATTACAATACAGAAATAAAAATTAAGTACTTATCTTCAAGCGAACACGTCTCCAAACACCTCGTCACCAAATATAATGTATTTAATCAAGGACTTGATACTTTAAAAAAAAACTCCTTTAATTGCATCATTACATTACATAAAAACTGACTCATAACTTCATTGTATCTCGTTAACATATGTTACCAAAACAGGTGATAAAATTAAATCATTAAAAATTTACAAAAAATATTACACCACTACCTGTGTGAACCGTAATGTTTACAGCTATCGGATTTTCTACAGCCTTGTCTGAGGACAGGTCAAAAGTACTTCTTTGAAATCTTTGGTAGCTTTGCTAAATCTATCGAGCAATCATCTAAAATTTCAAAGCGTTTTGGTGATTCCTATATTTTTTATCAATTTTTTTTTAAAAGTGTGTCAGAAATTATGTTTAGTCACAAGTAACATGATATTATTTTTACGGATCGTCTCAGTTAGTGGAACGTTTTAAATTCTGAAACTCGAAAAAGCGTCCATTTGAATTTTCATCAAGCAAGTGATTCTGTATTATTTATTTTTTATTCAATATACAAAACTGATTTTAATATTTCCTATTAGTTTTGTCTTTGATGGATCTCAAGCCTTTTACATCAAAAGCCATGGTTATTAGGAACCCATCAGATTTTTTTCTTTCATAAAAAATAAAAAAATAAAAATTTTAAAGGATAATATACCTGAGCCCCAAGAAACTGAAGATGATTCAGAAGTTTCGGAACAGAAGATGATTCAGAAGTTTCGGAAACAGAAGATGTTGAAATTCTTAGTGAACACGATACCGTAACTGAGACAGAATCTGACACAGATGACGAGGAAATTCTTCCTGTTGGGCAAATGAAAGATAATCCAACATATCTGGGAAAAAACAACTTTATTTGGAATTCAACAGAGACATTCCAACGTTAAAGAACTTCCAAAAAATATATTATTTAGCAATTGCCTGGTTTGCGAGGAAATTCCAAGAAATTAGGCAAAAACCCAAAGCTTGCCGATATTTCGAATGTTATTTGTGATCAAGACACTGTGTCTAAAATCTTTCATGGACTCAACTCGCGATGGATAAAAAGGATTCGAAAAAACATAAAAATAAACTAGAAAGTAATTATTAATATCTCCTAGAATCGTTGGAGTAATGTTTAAAGATGTTCACAGTTAATGCATAAAAGATTGAGAGAGGGTTAAGCAATAGTTAACCTTTATCTAACTTCTCAAAAGACAGGCATACTTAGCTTGCTTCAGCTTTCCAAGGACAGTTTGATAATTTTATCTTGTTTCAACAGTCATCCAGGTGTCACAATGTATGTAAAAAAAATATTTTAAATAATTTATTTTTTTAAGAGAAAAGATTTGGCTCCGCCGGGTCTTCCGCGTGACATGCGCGGTATGCTAACCATTGCACCACGGAGCTCTCCTTGAAGCGGTGCCAAATCCTTCCTCTTCACTGACACCTCTCTCTAGATCTCGCAAGTTTTGCTTATTAAAACAATTTTTTATGATGCAGGAATAGTATGGTTGATCTCCTATTGAGTGCACTATAAAAAAAAACAACACTTATTTAGGATTTTAATTAATATTATGTACTAAGCATGAAAGCATTGAGGGGTTTATAAATTTATATGTAAGGAGTTAAAAATAATTGGCCATAACATTAACCAATTTTTTTTTTTTTTTTTTAAGGAATGGCAACCTCCCTTCGCAATGGATATTGACAACTTTAAATTCACACCCCGTGTCCAGAAATTAAATGAATTAGAGGTTAGATATTATAAATATATTCTTATGTTAATTTCTTAAATGTTATTTGTATTTTAAATCTGTTAGGTTGTGATTAGTTAGTTTTGTAACATTTAATTTATTCATTTTAAAGCTTTCTCACCATATTTTTTTTCACATCAATATATGCCAATGTTTTCCATGTAAGTAATTAAATATCTGGCATAAACTTCATATTTTTATTCTCTTCCGTATTTTATTCTGAAACATTCCCTATCTTACCGTGAAACTTCTCTATAACAGAACCTATGAGTAAAGTTAATTTGACTGTTACAGAGAAGTGTCTCCTAAAGGAAGTTGAGAGGGCAAAACAGATTTTTAGGCAAACAAGTACACTATCATTATGCATGTTTGATGATACGTAGGTGAGTCAGATATAAACCGGACATTCATTTTAAATGCTAAGATATTGAGAGGAGCGGATGGGTTGAACTGGGGTAGGTGAGAAGGGAGAAGGGAGGGGGGCCGGTCGGTACCCCAGTGCGTCCTTGGTTCTGTCAGTGCAGCCATGTCTGAGCAAGAGGTCACACCTGCAGTTGCGCAAGGCGTCATCATTAAGTTTTTGACGAATGAAGGTGTTATGCCCAGTGAAATTCTAGTAGACTTAATGCTTAGTTTGGGAATGCAACACTCTCACGCACTCAAATCTTTGACTAGGCCAAAAAATTTAAAGAATGGCGAGAAGCCATAGAAAATGAGAGCCACAATAGGCATCCATGGACAAGTGTGACTGACTAGAACATTCGCGTCATTTGTGATCTCATTGATGGTGATAATATTGCAGGCGAGGTGCAAATTAGTCATGGTGGTGTGCGTACCATCATCACAGAGCAGCTGGGCTTCCAAAAAGTTTGTGCAAGATGGGTTCCTCGGCTTTTGACAAAAGATCAAAAACAGGTCCGAAAAGCAACCTGCCTGCCTGCCAAGACTCCTAGACCGATTCAATCAAGAAAAAGACTCTTTTCTCTCTCTCTCTCTCTCTCTCTCTCTCTCTCTCTCTCTCTCTCTCTCTCTCTCTCTCTCTCTCTCTCTCTCTCTCTCTCTCTCTCTCTCTCTCTCACTCTCTCACTCTCTCACTCTCTCTCTCTCTCTCTCTCTCTCTATCTCTCTCTCTCTCTCTCCAGAAAATATTTTTTAAAAATTCAGCCCTTAAAGGATGACCATCTTTGGGAGAAATAATGGAAAAATGTTTTTTTGAATTTGAAATATGATACAATTTTCTGTTGGCATCTGGAAAAAATATAGGATTTGATTATGGAATAGTCATCATCATACTCAAGCCCTTTCTACCGCTGAGTGGTGTGTGGCTCATTTCTATAGAAGTGCTTCAAGGAGGTTCTGTCCACAATCATTGCGTTACTTCCAATTGGTGCCTCGCTCTCTGGAAGGCCTCTCTGACGGCGTCTTTCCACATTTTCCTTGGTCTTCCTCGGCCTCTTTATATGCTTGTCTGGCCACTCTATCCTCTTTCATTCACCAAAGATGGCCAAACCATCTCAGCTTATGCTCTTCTGTAATGTTTACTATGGATTTCAATTCCATTTTGCCTCTTATAATTGTGTTTCTAATCCTATCTCTCCTAGTGCATTCTTCTACCTTCCTTAGGTTCCTTATCTCTATATCTTTTTCTCTCTCCCGTATGGAATAATACCAATATGATTTCATTATTAGTAATACTGATCTTTAAAAATTGTAATAATCTATCAGTTATAATTTATTCAGGAATTGTTAAAAGGCTGCATTTTTTTAAAATTATGATGTTATATATACATATTTAGATGTATAATTTTTATATCTTGTGTAAAATGTAATAGCTCTTCATATTTTTCAAGGCAAAAACTCGTATTAGACTCAATTTTTTGGACAAAATAGCCAAATTTTGGGAACTCCAAGGTTCTAGATTGAGTATCCCCCTTATTGAAGGAAGAATATTGGATTTGTATTCATTGTACCTTCTCGTAGCAATAGAAGGTAAGTTAATAAAAGTATTCAAATTATTGGTTTCAAATTACATTGCTTCAAAATTAACAATTTAGATACATACCTATTTTCAGTAGTTCTTAAACCAAAAAATCTTTAGGGAAATGTTATCCTATGATTTTATCTGTTAACTTGATAGAACTTGCTAGATTCCTGATGCATTAGAACTTGCATATGGAATTTTTTATTTATTGAAAATGAAAACTGCATTTCTACAATAAATAAATAAATAAATTCTTTATTTATTTGTTCTGGGACAAGTGTTCCTTAAGAACAAATTTAAATAGTATACAAAGGGGGCTTTAGAGCATTAAAGTTTAAATAAACAAATTAAAATGATACACATTAAAATAGCTAAAAATAATTAGGGAACCTCTAGTTTAAAAAGAGAAAATAAAATACACATTAAATATTTGCTCAGGTGAAAGAAACTAGTTTTCACATCTAATAATATATACATATTTACACATTAATTTACAGATTGGTTAAATAGTATTTATATTTTATTAAAGGAGGAAAAAAAAAGGCAGATGATAATAAAAAAATAAAATAGAATATATAAGGAGAATGAAAACTTCCATCGGTTTAACCCATTATGTCCGACTGTGACATATATGTCACGAGCGGAGTGCAAGTTTCAACTTGATTCTACGAACTCGTCGAGAATCAAAGATACCGGCTTAGACATGTTCTAGCATGTCTGAGCGTCCCTTTACTTTAATCCACCAGTTTCATTGTAACAGTCAACACTTAAAGATTGGGATCCTCATATTTGTATACCATTGCTAGTGATATCAAGAAAAAATGGATTCCTCCATGTTGTAAGTATTATAATTTGGTACTTATGCATTTTTTGGTTGGTTTTAATGTTGACATATATTTGTAATATACTCAACAACAATTATATTGCGGATTTAGGAATATTTTTAATCAGGAGTATTCTTCAGAACACTTTGAAGTTGAGTGTAACAAATATGTCACAGCCGGACTATATGTTATCAAAACTGATCTTTTTTTTTTTCATATTTTAGTGATGATGTTTATCTTCGGGACAATTTAACTGTCAAAGAAGCATTAGAATTAATTGAAGGCCTTCAGGATGATAATTTAGTTACAGATTCTGATTCTGATATTGAAGATGTTATAGAACCTATTGCTATTTGTATTGCTCCTCCAGAACCAACGGTACAAACGGACGAAGATTCAGGTGACGAGGATGAGGGAGGTAAGGCAGATAATCTTTCCCGAAATCAATTGCTTGCTGATGCGGAAGTATATTCAAAGAGGTTTCGGATTTCAGAGCTTCAGGAGCCTTTCCTGGAGAAAACAAAGAAAAGAAAGTGGATTCAGGGAGACTTGGAAGCTATACCTGATGAGCATTTATTTTTTCCTTATTCAGGTGAAGATTACAAGGATTTAAGCCCCGTAGAACTTTTTGAACTTTTTTTCGATGATGAAATAATACAGCTAATATTAACACAAAGTAAAATTTATGCTGGACAAAAAAATTGTTCAAATTATAATGTTGAAGCTCACGAACTGAAATGCTTCATCGGAATTCTTCTGCTAACTGGTTACAATACGCTTCCAAACTACTAGGCTCTATTGGGACTCACATAATGATGTTCGCAATATTTTAGTATCAGAGTCGATGAGAAGGGATAGATTTTTTACTATTAAAAAATATTTTCATTTGAATGACAATTTATTTTTGGATACAAATGATAAGATTTATAAAATAAGACCTTTAGTGGATAAATTGAAACACCGTTTTGTAAAACATTTTATACCTACGAAGCATTTGAATTTCGACGAAAGCATGGTCAAATATTACGGAAAACATGGATGTAAACAATTTATTAGAGGCAAGCCTATAAGGTTTGGTTACAAAGTGTGGTGCCTAAACACTTCTTCTGGTTATTTAACCAATTTTGAAATTTACGTTGGTAAACAGGACGGCAAGCTAAGTGAGCATGATGCAGCATTCGGCAAGGCAACTGCCCCACTCATTCGACTTCTTGCTGAGTTCCCTGACAATATTTCTCATCTTCCCTATCATTTGTATTTAGATAACCTATTTACCTCATTTAATATTTTAAAACATTTGAAAAACAATGGTTATAATTGCACAGGTACAATAAGAGAGGATAGAATTCCACGGACTTGTACATTGAAAAAGAAAACAGAACTAAAAAAATACCAACGAGGAACATGCGTATATGCAATTGAGAAAATCGATGGCATATTCGTATGTAAATGGATGGACAATAATGTAGTTTCAATAGCTTTGACATCATATGGATATCAGCCTACATCTTTAGCAAAACGGTATTCAAGAAAAGATAGAAAAAACATCCAAGTAAAACAGCCCTGTGCCATATCAAATTATAATAAATATATGGGGGGAACAGATCGAATGGATCAAGATGTCGGTAATTACAGGATTGGTGTTCGAGGGAAAAAATGGTATTGGGTGTTATTTACATGGCTCCTCGACGTTTCTGTAAACAATGCCTGGTGTCTCTACCGTACTAGTAGAGGCATCAAAATTCCAAAATTGAATTTTGTGAGAGACATAACGCAGACGTATTTAGAAAAATACAAAAGTTCTATATTACACCCTGGGCCATCAAGATCTAAAGATATATTAAAAGATTATGTTAGATATGATGGGTTCGGACACTTAGTTGCATCAGCTAATAGGAGAAGATGCGCAAATCGCCCATGTACATCAGTCGTAAACACAATGTGTATCAAATGTGATAAGGGACTGTGTGTAAAATGTTTTATACCTTTTCATACATTAAAATAAAGAATAAATGTAGTTATAAGTATTAAAATATTTGTTCTCGACTTATTTCTTCATTTTTCCTATTTCAAACTTAAGAACCTAGATTGTCCGGCTGTGACAAATATGTCACACCCTCCCTTGACGTAGCTAATGATTTTTTTTTTTAAATACTTACAGTTTTGGATCTTTTTAGACATAAATGTTCAAGTATATGGTTAAAAATAATAATTAAAAAAAAAAAAAAGTTATCGGTCTTAATGGGTTAAAAAGGACGCTGGATGGCTATGAAGTAATGATATAGACGGACTTTAAAGGTGGAGAGGGTATTGGAATTACGGATGAAAGTGGGAATGGAATTTCATAATGAGGTGGACCGGATAATGAAATAAAAAAAGCTGACGTTTGGTGGGCCGGTGTATATAGATCTGAAGGCCTAGAGCGGGTATTGCGGGAATGTACCGAGGATTCGGGATGAAGGAGTTCAGAGATATATGGTGGACGGCAGGATCGGATAACATGGAAAAGGAAGGTTGCCAGAAAATACTTACGGCGGTAGGAAGGATATAACCACTTTAACTCTTCGTAAAAAGGTGATATGGAGACGTCTCTTGGGATCCCGAATATAAATCGGATGGAACAATTTATTAAACGTTTTAGTTTTGCGTCGGTATCCCCTGAGACACCCCCATATACCGTGCAACAATAGTCAAGGTGGGGGAATATCAAGGAGGTGACCAGAAGTCTGAGTACTTCGAAAGGGAAAAGGTCACGGAAGGGTCATTCCATGTCAAATCAACACAATTTTGGGAGATTTTCAGACTTGATGTCTCAGATTTTCATGATTTTTGGTATGCAGCAATATATCACAGACTTATGAAAAAACACCAAATTTCAGTTATGTAGCTCAATTATTTTTGAAGTTATTAATTTTTAAAGATTTAAATTTTTATGAAAAAATTTCAGGTTTTGGCACCTTTAGATGCCTATAGGCTGGCAACCAGTGATGATATAAACCTAGGAGTGGTCTCATTTGAGAACTGATGAATGGGTCTTTAATATGATATGCCACAAGATGGGGGTTACAATTTTAAAAAATTAAAAATATGAATTAAATTTTGAAATTTAAATTTCTCAAAAAGTGGCAATTTTAAAAAATTCAAAAAATTATCAAAAATTGTTTGCAATGACTTAGTCCAAATAGAAAAATCCTATCATGGGATCTCAATGGGATCAGATGATACAGGGCTTTGTTTTGGAAATAATGTACCAAATTAGTAAACAAAAAAAATGTAATTACCTATTTTGCAATGCAGTCTGTAGGACACTATTAAATTAATAAAATACAATGATTACTTTATAAACTAAACAGAAAAAAAACCGGCGCACCCTTCATTTTTCGATAAATATGTATTTAAGGTACTATCTCAGGGTATTGTTTCAGACGATACAGGGCTTCAGAAATAAACGTTGTGTGAAAAATACCAGAATTATCATCGTTTCAGAAAATTTTAAATAGTTTATTGAATGAAACAAGCAATGGCTATTACTTTTACATTTTTTTAATACTGGAAAAGTCATATAGACACTTACTATCAAAGTATAGTATTATGAGTAAAGTTAACAAATCAGTTCATCGAGACTTCAATCGTTGCAAGATACCCACACATTTATCGTTCACTTCACTGTTTGGTAAAATGCATGTTAGGGTAGTTTTATTGAGTTGAAGCTAGGTTGATACAGTTGTGATGATCGATAAAGAGATATTTACCAATGTCTTTCATAGACATAACTCAAGAACACCAATTTTTGAGTTGTGTCCCTTTAGAAATACTAGTGCGATATGATAAAAATGTCATTATAGAAAGCAAGGTTGATGATACGGTTTATTTACCTCTTTATTATTTGCAAAAAGAAGAAATAGAAATAGTCAAAGAAGAAACAAATAAAAAGACAGAAGAAATAATCAAAGAAATTCCAAAATTAATCCGCACAAATCACATACCCCCCCCCAAGGAAAAGGAAAAACTTATACAATTATTGCAAAAGTATCCAAAGGTCTTCAAAACGGAAAACGACCCTTTGTCGGCAACTAATTTATTAGAACACAAGATCAGACAAAAACAGACGACCCTATTTATTCCAAAAACTATCGGTACCCACATCAATTTAGAGAAGATATAAAAGAAGAAATTAAGAAAATATTAGAATCCAAGATTATTAGACCCAGCAACTCCCCTTACAATTCCCCAGTTTGGATCGTCCCTAAGAAGGCTGACGCTTCTGGTAAAAGAAAAGTCCGAATGGTTATCGATTACCGCAAATTAAATAGAGGAACAATTCCGGATAAGTACCCTCTTCCAAACATTGAAGATTTATTAGGAAAAGCTACAATTTTTACAGCAATGGATTCCGCCGAATGATAGTGCGGGAACTGCTAAGAATCCAATGGGTTTTACTTCACATTTCACATCTGCAATGGGTGGGTATCCACAATGTATCAGGTGGAGTGGGATATATAAATGAGGGTGACGGACCTGAAGGATGGAGGAATGTAACTTGAACTTTACTGGAATCATCATCTTTACTATCCACACTGATATTCACATTTCGGGCAAGTCGAAGCCTTTGATTGGTCTCCACGGCTGTCTGAAAGTGATTTCTTAACGTCTGCATCACAAAAAATCTATCGTCAGCTGGAGCTGTCGCTCTGGGCCGACCTGAACCTTGCCAAGTGGTTAAGTTAATAGTCTCCCTGTAACTTTGGGCTTCCCTGCGAACGTTGATTTCTGGTAGCCCTAAGGACATAGCCGCATAACGCTGGCTTACCAACGCGATGATCTTAGCGACCGTTTCGGTAGGTAAAACTATTCCTAACAGCAAACAGGATAACAAGAAAAAAAAATGGCTTTAAAAAAAACAAAGGTGCGAACATGAACGTGAATATAAAAAATGAAACATAATTACACAATAACTGCAGGTGAACTAATGGGGAAATCATTATTATTCCTAGGGCAATAAAGGACTTTGTTCGGGATTATTTTTATGAAAGTCTTTCTAGCCGTTATCTATTCAGAACAAAACAAACAATACCCTAAGATCTTACTTTAAATACATATTTATCGAAAAATGAAGGGTGCGCCGGGTGGGATCCCATTGAGATC
Organism: Aelia acuminata; assembly: GCA_911387785.2. Taxonomy (NCBI): domain Eukaryota; kingdom Metazoa; phylum Arthropoda; class Insecta; order Hemiptera; family Pentatomidae; genus Aelia; species Aelia acuminata. The sequence goes on from OU426980.1 coordinate 18,388,788, forward strand.
CCATGATAGGATTTTTCTATTTGGACTAAGTCATTGCAAACAATTTTTGATAATTTTTTTAATTTTTTAAAATTGCCACTTTTTGAGAAATTTAAATTTCAAAATTTAATTCATATTTTTAATTTTTTAAAATTGTAACCCCTATCTTGTGGCATATCATATTAAAGCCCCATTCATCAACTCAAAAATGAGACCACTCCTAGGTTTATATCATCACTGGTTGCCAGCCTATAGGCATCTAAAGGTGCCAAAACCTGAAATTTTTTCATAAAAATTTAAATCTTTAAAAATTAATTACTTCAAAAATAATTAAGCTATATAACTGAAATTTGGTGTTTTTTCATAAGTCTATGATATATTGCTGCATACCAAAAATCATGAAAATCTGAGATATCAAGTCTGAATCAGTGTGTTGATTTGACATGGAATGACCCGGAAATGGTTTAGCTGCTTTAAGGTCGAAATGGTGCGACGGGAGATATTGGAGATATGGTTTTTCCAGGAAAGAAATTGGTCAAAGGTTACACCAAGGTTTTTGATTGTTGGATAAAATTTGATGGGATTATTATTTAGGAACAGGGGTGGGATGTTATGGACGGTTTTAAGGAGGTGATTGGAGCCTATTAAAATTGCCTTTGTTTTCTCTGCATTCAGCTTCAACTTGTTAGCCTCTGCCCAGAGACTGATTCGATTCAAATCTTCTTGAAGTTTTTTCGTCGCTGGCACCAACCTGGAAAGTGGGAAAGACTTGTAAATATGAAATATGACTATAAATAATGATAAAAAACACCATAATAATGATGGTTTGACAACTTACGTGTGCGAGAGCTAACTAGACTCAAGGGGACAGAGTTGGGGAAGTGGTAATCCCGGGTAGGGTTGGAGATCCCCTCCCCCCACCCCAATCTATATACTTACCTAATAAAGATTTTTGAATAATTACCTTTGCAAGAGGTAATTAGCTAGGTAAATAAAACACCATAATAATGACGGTTTGAAAATTTAAGTGTGTGAGAGATATCTAGCACGGGGACAGATTTCGGAAAGTGGTAGTCCGGTATGGGGTCGGAAATTCCCTTCCCCCCACCCCAATCTATACACTTCCCTAATGAAGATTATTTGAATATTTATTACTTGTTTAAATATTATTTACTTGTTAAGGAACTACCCAATAGTAGCACTTCAATGGCTGTTCTATTTTGGGAGGTATTATTGCCATCTTCTTTTAGGAACTTATAGCACTTTTTGGGATTAAATTACACTGGAAGGTTTGTAAACTGGTGATTTGGTGTTGGAGGGGAGTTGGTGCTCGGTCCATTTCTGTAGCTAGTGGAATGGAAGATTTTAAGGTTTGTATGGATGATTTTAGGAGGGCTCTTTTAATGCTTTTAGACCGTAAAGATTAAATGTGGGAGGAATTTGATAGTTTAAGCTCAATTATGTATGTCCAAATAATTACAGTTTCCCGTATTAACAGTTTCCCCAGGTTTCAACAGCTCATAGTAGATAACATCCATCTGATCCCACCAAACACAGAGCATTGTCTTCCTTCCGAAGCAATTTAGCCATGCAGTCGATGCCGATGGTTCACCTGGAGTAACCCAGGATTTTTTTTACTAATGCCGGTTTCATATTTACATACCTGGTATGCTCCCGCTATAATGGTAAAAATTGCCGATTTTTTAAAATCAATTTTGACGAAACAGTTTAACAAATTTAATTTCAGATATGTCATTTGACATACCTTTATTGTTTATTTTTTCTTGCTACAGGTTATTTTTGAGTTACTAGCGAAACAACTGAAAAGTCCAAACATTTTTTGGTTTTAGGGCCTTACCAATTTCTCTCGAAGAAAATTTTGTTAGAAACCTTGGTTTTTCCAAGCTTGCCTGGTTGTGGACAAGAAAAATAAAGTTTTACCCAACCTTTCGCAACGTAATGCATGCACTTTCACCGCAGCTGACCCTGCAATCAATTCTTAATTTTCACTTGTAATAACAATTTTTTATTCAAGAGTTTTATATATATTTTTACTTTCACTTACCTATATATGAAATATATAGAAAGGGAAAAATTTTCACTTCTGGTTTTCAACGGAAATATGCGTTTCGGGTTCCTCTGAGTCCAAATAACCAAGTCCTGCGAAATGGTCTGTGTGTGTGAACAGACTAGCTCAAAAACGATAAACCGTACGATTTTGAAATCGGGTATCTGATGAATGTATATACCCACGACGTGACATCAAAATTGATCAAACGGAGGGAGCACTTTGTTTTATAAATTTTGTCTCATTTTTTCGTTTATTTCGAATTTCTCAAAAACGGCTCCAACGATTTTGATTAGACTCATTAAGTTTAATTAGAATCAAGTATTCTTTAATATTAGTTAGGTTTTATCATGATATAAATGTTCTGAGGGGCTTAAATGGAGAAGGAACATTTTGTTTTCCTATGAACCTTTGATTTTGTTTATATGGAGAAATTAACTATCTCTCATTATGCGTCATCATTATAAGTAAAGGCATTCTGCTCATGCATAAGATTTGTCACATGTTTTGAAACACATGTATTTAAGGGAAATTATTTGTTTCCATGATAACTAAATAAAGTTTTCAACTACTAAATAGAGAATTATAAAGTCAGACACAATGGGGTATTATGCTTGCATTCCCCTAAAAATGTCTATACTCCTTTAGCTCATCAAAATATTTTTAATATCATTGAATTTTTAAGTTTCATTACATAAGGAAAGATTAAATTGAAGAGCAGACGATTCGCCATAAGTTTTTCAAGATTTATCTAAATGTTTATAATTGTTTAGCTGTTAATGCATTTTCATTCCTTCCTTACATGGATTTTTGGTTCTGTGTTTGGGGTAAACCATCATCAGTGGTTCATATTTCATTCAGCTGAACATATTTTTTCAATTATTTGATTATTGAGTTCTATTTTTATTTCTTCCAGATCCTTTGGTAGTGGTTGAGAATATTATTGCTCTGATTGCCAATCAAAGCAAAATTGTATTTACTTTCGCTTACCTAGTTATGAAATTATAGTAAGGGAAAGTATTGAAATCGTGAAAAATTTTGACTTACGGTTTTCATCGGAAATACATATTTTGGGGTCCCCTGAGTCCAAATAACCAATTCCCGCGAAATGGTTTGTGTGTGAACAGATTAGCTCAAAAACTATAAACCGTACGAACCTGAAATTGGGTATTTGGTATATGTATATGCCCGCGATGTGACAGTAATCAGGTAAGCTTTATCATTATTAAAATGTTCTGAGGGGCATAAATGGGAAAGGGGCCTTTTTTTTTGTTTCCCTATAAAGTACCTTTGTTTTTGTTATTATGGAGAAATTATCTGTCTCCTAAAAATGTCTGTCTGTCTGTTTCACCTAAAAATAAGAAATGGCTGAATATGTAATATGAATAAAATCTAGTAAACATATACAGGAGAAAAAAAGAAAAATATTCCATAAACTCGTAAAACACGTTCAAGCTCACGCATCTGCAGTACGCCTTTAATGACAGACGATTGTTTATAATTAAAGATGTTCTATTCATTTAATGGAAATTATTTGTTTCATGGTTAATATATAGTTTTCAACAGCTATATACAGAATTATAAAATCAGACGACTTTGAGTATTATACTTGCATTGCCAAATGATCACAACTAAAAACTTTAATTTAAAAATAAAAAAATTTAGTGTACTTTAAAGAGCAAATACAAACATAAATAAGTAAACAAATGTGGAAATACGTGTGACTTTGAGAAATGGCATTTAACCTGTAGACCGGGCAGGACGTATATATACGCTCTTGAAATATTTGTTGTTTTTATTATTATTTACATATGTATATATAATTTAAATTAATGTGGAAACATGTATCTATTAATACCTCTGTTGTACGGAAATATAAGTCCCACCATTTCCAGGGTACAACATATATTTCAAGTACGCATTTATATATCGTGCCCGATTAATAGGTTAACGAGACACGCTAATTTCTAATCAAAGTAAGTTGGTAAATGAAAGTTGTGTGTTGCGCGCATCACACCAGATTTTTTTACTTTTCTTACAGCTTAGAAGCATCTTGACTTCAAAATGAGCCATCTATTTCTTAAATTTATAAAAAAGAAATTTCATTCTGGGACAAAATCTGTACAAAGAAGCTAAAAATATTTTATCTATATATCTATTTTTTCTATATTGCGGTATATTTGGATTATAATAATTGAGTTGGAATGTTAGAGCGAACTCAGCAGTGTAATTACATTCTTGACCAGTTACTTTACATCTAAACTATCAAATTTATTCCCTGTCACAAATATGGTGATTTATTCAAAATTGTTCTTTTCTCAACTAATTTATAACTGTTATATTCTAACAGTCATTTAACTTAATTCTTGTTCTTCCTCATATTAAAGATAATTTTTGTTATTATTAATAAAGGGAGTGCTGAAAAATTATCCCAACCCCCTTTTCTCTCTTGAAAACAAATTTTAACTACTTATCGTCTTTAAAATTCATATTTGAGTAAAACAAAAATGAATTATTCACTGCTTATTAATCTAAATCAGTTTTCATTTTCAGTCGTTTTTACCAGAAGTACCAAGCTGAGGTTTCTAGGAACCTATTTATACCACTTCATGCCTTTAACTTTGGAACTGGCTCCCTTTTTTTGGGGGGAATTATAACTGTTCTTAGTTTTTTTTTTTTAGTATTTAATGATGAATGATGAACATGGCTACTCCAGATTCTACTGTATATCATTTTAAAGTTTCTTATTTCAATTTTTCCTATAATTGAACTATTTCCTTAAAGAAATATTTATTAAGTCACCGTCTTATAATCCAATAAAAATTGGAATGCATTTTTTTTTAACTAAATGTGTGTAACACCCAATATTATAAGCCAACTAATATTACTTTTTTCACAAACTATTTAGCCAGTCTTAATAAAATTTTATTGCTCTTTTGAATGGTAAAAACAAAACATTGCTCTCTTTTATTTAAAACTAAAACTTCTATTTTAAAAATTTAAAAAACACTATTAATCGAACTATATGGAGCTGCTAGTATTTTATATGTCTTTAGTCATTCGAAACATCCTGTGTTTATTTATTTTCCAGGTGGAAGCTATGCAGTCACTAGGGATCAAAAGTGGACTCACATAGCTATACAGATGGGATTAAGCGCAAGTCGAAGTTCTTGCTCAGCTCTCAAATCTCATTATGAACAAATACTATTCCCTTATTATATTTTTCAAAACAACAAAGTCAAAATAGAAAAAGAGGTATTGGTAACTAATTAATATGTTGGTATTATTAAAATTCCCACCTCCTCATTTGTAATTATTTTATATACCCCTGAACTATGCTAGTAAGTAAATTCTTAATAAAATATTTGCCGAGTATCCTTTCATTGCTTAAAGAATAGTTTTGTCATGAATCTGGTATTGAGCCTTATTCAAATCTTAAAACAATATATTGATATAAAGTAATGTATATTGCATTAAAATAACTTAATCATTTCAGTGTGAAAAGCCCTCATTAGGAAGGAATGATAACAAACGTGGTAAGTGTTCTGGAACTGCAAAGCTTCAGAAAACTAAAAAGAAAATAACATTGGACGTTGATCCTGTAAGTTAATCATTTGCTGTTATATATGATTAAATAAAACACTGTTAACATTTATTTAATTATTTATTTATTATGCTACATATAACTGCTTACTTGTTAAAGGTATGTTTCCAGTAAACAAAAAAATAGACGAACATTGTTCACCTGGATTAATAATCCTGGGTGACCGTGAACATTTCTTTCTTGTGTTCTGGATGTGTTAGGTATTCCAAACAAACATTGGTTCTCTTTTGTCAGAAGGGAAAGTGTCACAATTTTCGTTTCCCCTATTTTTCATCCAGATAAACATTGTTTGCCCTCTTTGCGTGTGTTTTTATTCTTTTAATATTTTTTTCGTGATAAAAGTTGTTACCATCTGATAAACTTGAGAATGTAAGCCTTTGTGAAAACCAAACAATATAGTAAAGGAGCCAGATGCAAAAAATCTCACCCATAGAACATACACCTACAAAATTCAGCATAGTTAGAAACAACAGAGTTAAGTGCGAAACCGACTGTCTAGCAGCGATAAAATTCTTACTAATGCCTTGAAAATTAATTTGAATAATTAATTTTGTCACAAAAATTCACCCATAAAACATACGGCTGGAATAAGGGTTAATCATTAGGTTTTTATATATAAAAAGGGAAAACCGTCTGGCAACGATAAAACTCTTACTAGTGCCTGCCAGATGCGCGCGAGAGTCACAAAAACTCACCCATAAAACATGCGATTTATTCTTGTGCCAATTGATTCAAAAAGATTCCTAAACACGAAATTCGGTCGTCTGGCTGGTTAAAAATTCTTACTAATCCCCGCCAGACGCGTTTATAAATCAAAATACCTTTCCGATCCAGGTGAACATTTGCGTTATTTTTCCATGTAATTTTATTTATGTGCATTTATAAATATTATTAGAAATTATTTTTAGGGTCCTAACATTCATATTTAGCAAAAATAATTATTACCATCGATGCTAATTATTTATATCGGAGTTTAAAAGCAGCAAATGCATACTACCAAGCATTATTTCCTGGGACGACGAGGAGTTATTGTCCAGTCCATATATTTTTTTGCCCAAAAAAATCCTGCTTTTTCTTCTCAAGGTCTCCATGTCCTTTTTGCTTATAATCCTATTAACCTAAAAGAGAATCAAAAACATGATGACCAAATCGGTAATTTAGTGATGAAATATTCATAAATTCACCTGAAAATTAATTGATATCACCCTTTATATACACTGTTCTCCTCACCCAGGTTGTGGCTCCCAGCTCATGTCTGACTATAACAGATAATTGTTTTGTTTTTTGTTACATAAGCCATTAATAAACCCATATACTTATTTTGAGGAGGAACTCTTGTTTGTTGGTAATTTTCTATTTACTCTTTTGAAATTTTAAATTTATTTATTGGAGACCATCATCTATGCATTTTTCACATAAAAACTAATATTAGGAATGTGTAAAAATGAGAAAAATCCAGTAAAACTCAGAATTTTGTTGACTATTTAGATTTTTATCTAATTTTGACTTATTCTTTAATTATTTTGTGCTTGAAATCCAAAAGTATTCTTGTCTTTTATTCAATTTTTTTTCATATTATCATTAATTATTTATCTAGTTATTAAACTTGATTTGATTGTTTCAGTTGGCCAAATATATATGTATTAACTGTCATCGGGGTGATATAGAGGAATCAATGTTGTTGTGTGATGGTTGTGATGATAGTTATCATACTTTCTGCCTGATACCTCCTCTTAGCCAAATACCTAAGGGTCAGTTTATAATTTTAAGCAAAGATTACTTTTCTTTTCTTTTTTTTTGTGAATATTATATATAATAATAACATTTTTCATTCTAATTTTTTATTATTTTACTTTTACTTGTTGGTGTTATTCACTGCATTTTTGTCATGCCCATTCTATGACATGTCTATCTGTTTAAAATATAAGATTAATAGATTTAGCTGTATATTCTGTCTCGGTTATTTTTATTGTGTTGCTTTTCTTTTTTTATGTCTACCTTGTGCTTTTAATTCTTTATTTTTTTTTTATATTTTTTCCAAGTAGCCAGACAAATGGCTATTAATTTTTTTCATGCCTGTTATTCTAGGGGACTAGATGTCCCAGAATAAAAATCACTTTTCTTTCTTTCTTTCTTACTCATCCCTATGGAACTCTATTCCCCCTTTTGTCCTTCACTACAACACTCTCCCTACCTTTAAATCCTGCCTGTTCAATCACCTCCTATCCACCCAATTTCCTGAACAATTGTAAGTAGTCTCTACATATTCTAAATTTTAATTTTAAATCGGCAAAGGCTTTTATTATTTATTTATTTTTTAAATATAAGTTCCATTTATTTTATTTTTAAATAAATGAATATATTGATAAGCTCACACTGCTGTGTTTCTGTTAAGCCGTCTATCCTGACATGGAACCTGATTTAAGGTTGCCTATCACGATTCCCACTGGCATCCTGGGCAATAATAGGTGTTGGGATAGTTAAGGATAAATCACACTGGGCCGCAACCAAGCCCAGCCACGTCAACACTGAATCCGATGTTGGCCTGATAAGATTTGTTTATATTGTGATGGTATGATTCTCCTTGCACAGGTATTGTTACAGTGAGGGTGCAATTCTTTTTGGGTAGCATGCTCCCCTAATATTTTTACTCTTGTAATTTTGTACCTGTACCCTAAGTCTTTTTAGTAAGGCTTCTTTTACCTGGTAAAAAGACTAGAACCTTGGTGAATGGCAAAGTGGCAATCTTAAGCTAAGTGATATCATCAATGCACAGTGTTAAATCTTCATCACTTTTTCATATTGAAAAATAAGCTCATCCAATTATTTATTAGATTTTTTTTATCTCTACTTCAGTTGAATTGTTCTTTTGCATGCGCAAAATATGAAGTTCTTTTAATTTTTATCATACAATCCATTGAGGGTAATTGGTTCACTACTTTAGAAGTATAATTTCTTGATCAGCAGGTGTACAAGGAGGTGATTAAACTCATAATTCTTAATCGCCAGGTTTTCCCTTAATTAATTTCTTAATTAAGAGTATCCTCTTTTATTATTTAATGTCTCCTACATCACTCCCCTCTCAGTAAATTAGCATCCAGTTACGAATAAATTGAACAAGTAGGAAGAAATCGAAAATAAAAATGTTCAGTTAACAGTCTACAATAAATAAAACAAACAATAAAAAACAAAAACAATAAAATGGTTACTCGAGGAAACATTAAATATTTGCACTACAATCATATTTATGACGCAAACCACACTGGTTGACGAATCTGGCGACCTCTTCGAGAAAGCGGTGGATGGCTCGTCGGAGGTTCACTGTCATGGGTTCCTGCATCTGTAGGTGCTGATGTGCCCACTGGAATCAGAGTGTCGCTTGTAGTCTGAGATGTGTCCGACAGCAAATAGGCAGGTTTCAACCTGTCAATCGATATGACAACTTCCTTAATCCTAAGAGTGAAAAATTTTGGTTTGGGCTGTGTCACTTCAAAGGGTCCATCTTAAGGTGGTTCCAAAGGTTTCTTTATTCGATCCACGCGGACAAACTCATGCGATGATGTTGGAAGGTCTTTGTGGACGTAAATTTTGTGCGATAATTTATGTTGGGTATTTAGAGGTCGAAGAAGATCCATTTGGCGCATAAGATTCGCCATGAACGAGTTCGTATCCACTTGTATTCTTGGAAAAAGTCTCCAGGTAATTTAATGGATTTTCCATAGGTTATTTGAATGATGGAGTAGTTGGTATCTTCGCGGATTGCAGAGCGGAGTCCTAGGAGTATCGTTGGCAGTGTTGAGGTCCAATTCATTGAGTTGTGAGCTCTAATTGCCGTTTTTAGTGTCCTATGTAATCGCTCTACTTTTCCATTCGCTTGTGGATGGTATGCTGTGGTATGTTGAACTTTGATGCCACAAATTGCAGCAAGACCGCGGAATAAGTCAGATTCAAATTGTCTTCCTCGATACGTAATAATACGTGTCGGAATGCCAAATCTTGTGATCCAGTTTTCTAATACTGTCCTGGCAACTGTCTCAGCGGTTATATTACCGACTGGTATCACTTCCATCCAAGAAGTTAATCAATTAATAATAGTGATACAGTAGGAATATAGATAATCAAAATAATCAAAGATGGATTTTGAGAAAGAAAAAAAAATAGTTTTAATACTTTTATAATTTACTGTGAGAACCCAAGAAAGTAAAGATAATCAAAATAATTAAAGATGGATTTTGAGAAAGAAAAAAAAATTAGTTTTAATACTTTTATAATTTACTGTGAGAACCTAAACAGTAGTTAGAAACCAAGTTTGATGCTTCAAAATACTAATTTGATCAACTTCATAAAATTGTTAAATTTTTGCACTATTTTTAGTTCTGACTAATTGATTCTAAAACTGTGAATTTGACTAATTATCTTGTTCTATTCCTATAATTTGATACCAAAATGAGCTTTTGCAGGTATTTGCAACTGATGCATGTGTGATGGATGTTTCTTGTATGCTTCTGTTATCTTACCTATTACACCTCCCAATTAAATTGAAATAGAATTAAATATTTTTTTTCACGAGGGGGTCAGGACATTTCCAACCTAATAAATAAATAAATAATTCATTTTGTGTTAAAAATTATTTTTATTTGTCTGCATTGTCTTCTTGTAAGTCTCTACTTTATTTACTGTCCTTAAAGTAACGGGAATTTTTCTTTGCAAAATTGTTTTTTAAGAAGACCATGTCTTCAAATTTGATAAATATCTCTATCCTCTTAAAACTTCTTTTGAAGTTTCTTGAATCTGATGAATAAAGAGTTTAAACTGTAATTGGTAAAATTTAATCATGGAAACTGTTGCAGTGTTCGATTGCTCTCTTGGTGATTTTTTTTTTCCTTGTATATTTTACTTATACTCTGTATTTTCAGTGTTATCTCAATCTCCTAAATTAGAACAATCACATCTAAATTCGACTCTCTTTCTCTCTCTAATTTCAGAAGTAAATGCTTGTGCAGAAGCCTCATACACTGCATCCAACTTGTTTTTAATACGTGTTGGCCACTGAAAAACAAATAATAAATGATGGCTCACGATTTGACTTCTTTCTATTAAAAAAAAATACAGCTACTCTTTAATTGATTTACTTTTAAAATTCTTTGATGGCTATTTTTGTTGGAAAAAATCTTAGTTTAACAAGTTTTATTTTCTAAACCGTTTTTTTTTTTTTTTTTTTTAAGATTCTGATCTACATAGTCAGTTTACTTGAATCAAATTATAATATTTAAAACTCTAATATTAATAAATAGGAGAGATAAATTTTAGGTAGACAGTCAACATGTTCAGAAACAGCATTTATGAATTTATCTCAACTCTATTCAGGTATTATGATGTAAATATTGAAATTTCATTTATTTTAAAGGTGATTGGAGATGCCCAAAGTGTGTTACCAAAGAGGTAAGTAAGCCGGTGGAAGCTTTTGGATTTACACAAGCACACAGGGAGTACACTTTACAAGAGTTTGGAGAAATGGCAGATAAATTTAAAACTAAATACTTTTCAATGCCAGTTCACGTAAGTTTAAAATTTTGTGCCTTGTAATGTTTTAAACATAATTAATTTAAGTTAATTTTATTTTTGTTGGTGTCGGAGAAGTGACTTTTCCTTCCTTCATCATTTTTCGAAGGAAGTAAAATATCCTGGTTTTGCCGTCCTCCAGAAGGGATGTAAAGCAGTGGTCCTAAGCCTTTCATGTCGGGTACTTGTTAAAGATCCCTATCCTAATTGTACTTGGATAGGTAAAATTTTTGATTTCCACTGTAGCATCGTCCAATTAGCCTTAATAGCCTAATGTGACTTTAAATAAATAACTAATCCTGCCCTATCCAGTTTGATTAATTGAATTGGAAACCAACAATAAAATATTCTTAAACAGAACATTAGAAAGAAATTTAGTAGGTCGATTGTTTTGAAATTCTATTAAGTTTCCTCAGTTATATATCAATGAGGTTTTTCAAGCGAGACAGCTGTTAATTTTAATTAACACTGCACAGTCGTTTATTTCTGTTTTACAGAATAACGTTAAATTAGTGTTAGAATGTTTTATTTTCTATTAAAAGAGTTTTCTCAAGAAAGAAGCAGTACCGAGAACATAACACAAAACAAGAGTGAGGGGATTTCAATATCCAAGATGGTGGAATCATCCCAACAAGAGGTAAGCTACATGGACATTAATAATTGTGAAGAATACAATGATGTGGGATGCTGTAGACAGCAATGACAGATGCTGGCAAGCTAAGAGAACAAAAAAAGTCCATCAGAAAATATTATTCCAACTTATAACTAATTAACGGTGTCACTGTCTACCCAGAAATGCGAGAAACAAATCAAAAATTCAATAAAAGCATACAAAATAAAGGTACAGAGTTCCATACCAATCAATTACCACAAGATGATGTCTGAGGGCTGTTTTAAAACAACTCCATCATGCAATAACTATTAAAATCATTATAGAAGAATTTAAAAATATGGTTTATTAAACCTCAATCATAGTTAATGTCTTCTCACAATTCAAGCATCCTCTTCCTTTGTTCTATGTGGACATAAATAAAGAAATATTTCATGAGAACATATTCAAACTAGAATATCTTGTTATATCCTTTGTTTTTTATGTCTTACCTCAGTTTTAAACTTCGATCGTTAAACAACTTTGTAGATACAACAAAGAAAAAAAGCTGTAATAAGTGTGGAAGGATTTATCTCTATTTTAATGATTAAATGGGTGTGTGTGAGTACATAAGAATAATTAGTAATGTAAAGATATAATTAAAATTACAAATACAGGCCTTATGAGGAGTCAGATTGGCCAGGAGCAAAGGTGGCAGCTAATCAGTCAAGGTACTCTCTACTCTTACAGACTCATACTAGGTAATGACTGTTTCTGGAGTGGGGCTTTTCTTAGTATTAGGGGCGATAAGGAGAGATGGCTTCAGAGTACGAAGTTGGGCCTGCTATTATTTAAATCTAATTATCTGATTTATCTGAGCCCTCTATTAATACACAAGATTACAATAATGAAATACAGTAGAATCCCGATAATTTGTATTGTCAAGGAACCAAGAGTAAAATACGAATTGTCGAGATATACAAATTATTGGGATTTCCATTAATAGGGTATATAAATACAAAATATTGAAACTAATTCATTTATTATTATATATGTACAAAGGATATAGTTAGGCTAATCAAACATTACAATATAACTTATGGAAAACAATCAGTTTCTTTCTTTTGATGTAATCCTTGAGGGCGGACCCTGTCTATAGCTTTGTCCAGCATGTTAGTCGGGAACACCTCTAAATGAACATCTGATTTTGCTAAAAAGTCATGCACATAGCTACCTTTGCCATTTTAGGAGTAATTGGTGGCTTCATCATTGGAAAAGATTTTATGTTTTAAAAACATCTATGTTTGCAGGCTTATCTATCATGGACGGTCTTAATTTTTCAGTCCCATCTATGTTGGTGGCAATAACAACTAACATTAAAAAAAAAAAAAAAATCACAAGTGGAAAGTCATTTAAAACTTAAACTCTGGGTAAATAAGGAGCGATCATATCTTTCAAGCCTCAACAAACTTCACTGGACAATCTTGTACTTTCTACTATAATTTAGTTAAATTTTGTATCGTTCCTTATTTTGAAAAGATAAAACCAACCATCACTTATTTGAAAAACTTTAATTCTAATTTTCATTGCAAAAACTTTCACTTTAAAACATAACCTCCAATTGGCAAGTTAGAATTAAGTGCTTCTTTTAAGTAATTTCAAATTATCTAGTTCTGAGTATTTAATTTACTGCTCGTAGCCAGAGAGTATATTAGGTCTTTGTTTAAAGTTTTAAGGTTTATGACCCAAATTTAGATAATTAAAATATTATGTCAACGAAAATAAATAAGAATTATCGAGGGGACCAAATTACATAGTTTTTATAAGAAATAGAGGAAGAATATCATAGGACCAGCCATGATATTCATACAAATTATTTGATTACGAACTATCAGGATTCTTCTGTATAACCATAATAATCAATCAATAACATATTGTAACACTTATGTAGGTTAAAAATTTGTATTCAAAGAGAAATAACAATTTTCAATGCCACACAAATTATAAGAACACAAATATTATACAGGTTACAAACATTATCACTTAGTAACACACAGATAATCATATGACTTGCGCTTCAGAACAAGACTAACTGTCCAGTAACTCGCTCCATACATATAGCCGTAAAAGGACTGGCATGGAATGTTCTAGCCCGGCGTGGATTGTACTCGAATATCGTAGTCACAAACACGTGCTATGACGGTTTGTTCCGACTATTAGTTTGTTGCATAAAATATATATATAATTTATAAATGACCATGTCTTAGCCAATATTCAATGTACAGTCGAACCAGGTTATAAAAAATAAATAAATTAATAATAAAAATTACAAGTTGTTTGAAAACCTCTTTTAGTGGAACATGCCACCTTAATATGATACCTGCCCCCTGAATAAGTGAAACCTTGTTTAAGTGGAATACCTCTGTAAGTGGAATTAAAGTGGAGTCACCAAGAGATTCCAGTTATCCAGATTCGACTGTATATCAATTCTTCTTTTGATCAGACAAAAAAATTTTCATGTTTTTAGTTTCATCTGAATTTTATTGTTGAAGTTTATCAAGGTGTTTTTTGAAATAAATAAAGGAAGTTCTAAACATTAAGTCTTGGTTAAAACAATTTTTTATCATTACTTTTAAACAATTGCATCTACGTTTTGTTCTTCAAGAAGATATTTTCCTAATTTCTTTTCTTTTTTTATTGCATCAATGATTTGTTGTATCATATAGTTCTTAAGTTTTAGAAATTTGAACATACAGAACAGCCAGTAATTTCAAAATCAAATTTCGAGATAAGTGTTTAAAAATTGCCGAAAATGTACAAAAATCATATTTTTAACTTTATCTTTTCCTTGGTTTTTTAGTCATTTATCCCTCTCTGCAGGAAAATATAAATATACATCTTAAAAGCTATGAAATAATTTTAGATAGGCCTATTATTATACATTCTTCTTGCTAAAACATACATTTTTGTTTAGTGCGTACCTACAGAAGTTGTTGAAAAAGAATTTTGGCGAATTGTTTCTACATTAGATGCTGACATTACTGTTGAATATGGTGCTGACCTTCATTCTGTGGATCATGGATCCGGCTTTCCCACCAAATATTCAATAAATATAACGGAGGTAATCATTCTTTCTGTTTTTTCTGGTGTCAATTGATTTTTAAATTATAGTGGTTTTGTGTTTCTTAGGACCCTGAATTCGAAAAATACATAGCATCTCCTTGGAATCTTAATAATTTGCCTGTGTTACCTGGATCAGTTTTCAGTTTTATTAATGCAGACATTTCAGGCATGAAAATTCCTTGGATGTATGTGGGAATGTGTTTTGCTACATTTTGTTGGCATAATGAAGATCATTGGAGTTATTCAATCAATTATTTACACTGGTAAGTTTCTCATTCGCAAATATTATGATTTTGATTAATTACAAAACGTTATCTACTCAATAATAAAGTATGAATGAACCTTAATAGTTTAACATTTTATCGCTCTTTATTTCATGTCTCACTGGTATACCAAGCTAGCTGGTTGTTTCCTAGTTACCGAAGGCTTGACCTTTTTTGGTGTCTTCTAATTCCAATCCTTAAGAAAAAATAAGTCATCCTATATTCCTTTTTTTATGCTGATATCTCATTAATAAAGTTGGGCAAATTTAAGTAATGTTTTATTCTAAACTGCTGTGCTCAAGGTCTTGAGTTTGAATCTGGCTATGGCAGGATATCTTTTCTATTCTGTCATAAATTATCTTTGTGGCCAAGACTCCCTCCGGGGGAAAACCCAGCCTGTATGCAGTGGATACTTTTAATCCTAAGCCTGGTGCTAAGATTTTTGTTATTCAACGGGTGCTTGCCATATTCTGGATAGCCTACAAAATTCATTCTTTTTCACTCTCCAATGATGCTTAGTAATGATTTTATTAGTTAGCATTATAAGATTGTCGATAATTAAGTGAAAAATGGTATCAATAAAAAAAATTAAATACTTTTCATCTGAATTCATTTCAAAGAAAACACAATAAAATTTATTATATGCATTTCTTCTTCAGGGTTTGACTATGTATAAGAATTTCTTGTGTTGGCCCTGAAGAAGCGCACAGCACGTGAAAGCTTGGCAGTAATTAAACCTGTTACATGGTCAAACCCTGAAGAAGAAATGCATATAATGGATTCAGACCATGGAAGCTTAAAACAACAATAAAATTGTTGAAATCTGATCAACCAGTGTAAAGTTAACAATTACCCCCCTTGCTACCTACATTAACTACCTATAACATTCCGCATTTCATCACGTAAATTTATTCCTGGAATATTTTTATTATTTATAATTTATCAAAATCCTGTTCCTTGAACGTTCTGCAGATCCTCCTTGACAAATTAAAAAATGTTTTGAAACAATTGAGTCACTAGATCCCGAGAAAAGTGTACTTAAAGATAGACAAACGCTACATTTCAGGAGAAGCAGTATTCTGAAAAGTTTGAATTGATAACCCATTACTACTTCAATCTGAAAATGAAATATGAATATGAAAATCTGAAAAGTTGTAATAAATTACTACTTGAGCTTGCTCTCTAAAAATCGATAGTATATTCATAATAAGTGTCTCTCATGACCCCATAATTAATCTGAAAATTGATTATATTAGAGGACGCTATCTCAAAATCAATAATAATTTTGGAATAACCACAATAATTGACTGCAATAATGAGGATATAAGAAAAGCTAACTTTAATTGATACTAGTGTACAGGAACTTACAAGAATTTCTCTACATGCTACTTCTACATCCAAGTTGCATTACATGTGGGATACTAATCAGTTTAAAGCACATGATCGAGGAATGCCCTGCATACAGAGGAGTGCTGTCTTGAAATAATGTGCCAACAGATGTGAAGGCGGCACTGGCGAACGAGCAAAATACTGTTTAAAAGCTCTTGAGAAGTCTAATAGAACTAAAATTAATATAAACAAATTGACTTCCAGACTCTGAAGATTTATCCTTCAATAAAATTGTAATAATTATCACCCTGTAATATAGGCGTTGATGACCACACTGCGGTTTTACGCCTCTAAATAAAATTAACCAACCAACCAACTTACACGAAAAATTATTTTAATATGATATAAAATGGTGGTCCATAGAACAGAATGTAAAAAAAATGGTTGGGGGATGTGGTCAGTAGAAAAGAATGCTTACGTAAGGAAATAAATGTATTAATTTCAGGTGTTTATCAGGGCTACATAATAAACAAGATAAAAGGCAACTATTGAATAAATGAAAATTAACTTTTAGAAGGATAAAAAAAACATATTTAATTTTTAAGTGGTGAAATAAATCAGATTCATAAAAATGGGATTCATAAGAAAATAGAAAATTAAAAAAATAAATTTTTTTTAGAAAAATGAAAAAGGAGATTGAAATTGTTTGAAATGGGAACTTAATCAAGGAAAAGAAATAGAAAGTAAGATCAAAAATATAATTCTTATATCTAACTAAAATTAAGTGTTAATGTAAACAGTCATTTTTGAGATGAATCACAATGACTGGCGTAAAGGTATTATATGGTAATATTGATAAAATATTCTAGTGTGCTAGTAAAGAATAATGAAATATAATAATAAGAAATCAGTAATTGAATAATAGTAAGAAATGCGTGATTAAACAATGAGAAATGAATTACAGTTAAAATAATAATTGAATCACTGAATGATAATAAGTAATGCAACTCTAAATAATAAATGGATGACAGTTTTATACATGGTTTGATAGATTTCAAACTAAAATAGTGAGAAAAAATGTGAAATATGTAATATTGTTTGTTTATTTAACGTTTCTTTATGCTGCCATGGCCAATCGAACGATGCTGCAGTGGAAGTCCTAAATTTTGCCTATCCAGGTATAATTAGTATAGGCTCAGGACCTTCTGTGGGATGTAATATTGGATGTCCTATGCAATATTGTATAATATGAATTAAAAGAATAAATTTTAATGTAAGATAAGATTTATACAAGATAAGTTGGATGATATTTAATTGATGTAAGACAATTTTGGATTAGTCACTGAGAAATTAGAATAATAATGGGGCTATACAATTTTTACATAAAATACTTAGTAGATATAAGTATTGTATCGTGAAATGAAAACAGATGATTATTTCTGTCATAACTAAGATTTCACTTTTGTTGGAACTGCTACATAACTGTATTTGTAAGTATTTACATGTTCTGGATGATACAAGAATGTACTGGGCCATTCTGGAATGTTCGATTACGGGCTAAATATTAGAGGCAATGGACTAGGACCTTAGTCTTGCTCTAAACATTGAAGAAAAAGGTCACTGTTGTGTCACTTTTAGTTACTTTTTGTAATTTTCTTACTTATTTGAGCTTAATTGTTTGTTTGATGTGAATTGTAGTTTTACATCAATGCAAATTATTTAAACCAACATTAGTGTAACAGTATTATCTTTTTATTTTCCTGTATAAAGATTGCATTTCAAAAAATATCAATTTCCTTTATAACTTTTCTCAAAAATTTATGTTTTTTATGAATTTCATGGTTACTTTACATTCATTCATCATTTAAAAATTAGCATTGCAAAATATTATTTATATCCTTTTATAAGCTAATTTTCGTTTATTCAATAATTGGTTGTATATCTGATTGGTTATAATTTTGTTTATTATGTAGCCCTGATGAAGAACTGAAATTCAGGTCAAAACGTTGGCAAAATACATGTATTTTACACTATACATATGTGTTCTTTTCCTCAGGACATCCTCTTCCCCCACAATAATAAATTTATTATCTATGAGCAGTAGAACATTCCAGCTAATATATCACATTTCCAAGGCTATTTGAACCTTTTCTCCAAGTCAACTGCAACCCTTTCAAAGTCACAAGAAACCCTTTCCGATTCAAACGTAACCCTTTCCAAATCAAATGCAACCCCTTTCAACTCGTCACCTTTGAAAAAATCTTTCGAGTTCTAACTTTACCCATTCCAAAGAGCCTTAAATTATGTATATATATATATATATATATATATATATATATGTGTGTATATACACATATATATATATTTTTTAAGAGTGACAATGGAAATAGAAAGGGTGATGATTGAATTGTAAGGGGTTTCTTGTAACTTGGAAAGGATTACAGTTGACTTGAAAAGGTTCAAACAGACTTAGAAATAATTTAGAATTGATTTTGTTTCGAAAATCAAATCTTTTATAAAGAAGCTCTTATATGTTTCTTAGATTGTATTTATCTTATTAAATTTGTATACTTGTTTATTTGGTTTATTAATTTTTTTTTTATTTTTTTTTTTTTTTAGGGGAGAACCAAAGACATGGTATGGTGTGCCAGGAGGATATGCTGAAAATTTTGAAAAAGCCATGAAAAATGCTGCTCCAGAACTTTTTGAAAATCAACCAGATTTGTTACACCAATTAACTACTATAATGAATCCTAATGTTTTAATGCAAGCTGGTAAATTTATGTTTTTTAATGGTGGGAAATAGTTAGCCATAGGTTGTAATATACAAATGGTTTGGATATGGTAATAAATAATAACATTTAAATGTGAAAGTACATATATTATTGTTTCAAATAGTTCATAATTGCTAGTAAGCCAAAACTAGCAATTGAGTCCCGAAAGGTTGATAATCACTTTGATAACAGCTAAACGTCCAAGGGGCAGACTGACACAAAGATAAGAGGAATGCATAAAAAATCCTCCTATATAAAAAATATTTGCACCTAGGTCCTCCAAGAAGCTCCCTTATTTTTTTAAGAATTGTTGTGCAAAACCTGAACCAGAGGCCTCAAACAGTGAACTCTCTTTCTCCGAAGGTCTTATGGAATTTTTCTTTAGGTGGCTTTACACTGTGCAAACCTCACCCTCGAACAGGTAATCACCCGAACCTTGCTGTACCGGCGTACACTTAAACGTGAAGTTGAGAGAACAATGATGTCTAACCGCACCTATGCACCTTAATACAATAATTTTCATTACGGCAAAGGCTGACTTCGGCTAGCGGCTGTTCTCGCTTTTGCTCTTACATATTATGGATAAAATTAACATTAGAAAAATGCTAAAATAATGTGTAGAAGCTTATCTTAAGTAACTCAAAAGCGACACTAGCGCTATCCCCGAACACCTAGGCGGACAGATAAAGCAGTTCTGGGCAGGCTGTTCGAGGGTGAAGTTCATACATGAAGTTCATACCCTGGCTCCCAGGACTTCACGTAGGGGTGCATAGTTGATATTCAGTATGATCCCGAAAGCACTTTTTTTTGTTTTATATATATATATATATATATTAGCTTTTGGTGTTACTTTAAAATGTCTTACTCCAATGCCTTGCGACCTGCAGTTGGCCCATTCTTCAAAAGAATTTTCTCTGAGCGACTGTTGTTGAGCTTTCATGCTCCAGTTGCCCTTATCCATTTCAAGTATTTCCCCACATTCAACTGACTGTTCAATAACTTCAACAGACTTCAAACAGATTGTTTACCTACCTTTTCTACAGTTATCACTTTGCTGGCCGGCATTAAAGCCATTCTCCTCAGACCTTTAGAAGTCAGGTTTGTTCTCTTTTCTCATACATTTATCTTATTTTATTTTACAATTTATCAGTTATTTTTTATTGGTATTAATTCTCTTCAGCCACCATATCTGCTTTGTATTAGTAATTATTATTATTATGTTACTAACATACTTTTCATTTATCCTCTTTAATTCTGTTTTTATTAACTTTTATCTTCCATTCTTGTTTTGTCCTAATAACATTTTATAACTTGTATTTTAATTTTATAACTTGTATTTTCTAGCCCTAATAATGACCTGCATAGTGGGTTGAAACGTTGGCTAAAATAAATAATTTATGTTATTTATTTAATCTAACTACCTCGTCCATCCTCTTCTTTAAATATTTAATGCAGTCATTTGCATGATTACGTTTAATGACATCCCCATTCTTAAGGAAGAGCATAGTTGGCAGTAAGGCTCAAGCTCTTCTGTGGATTTACAGCCAGACTAAACCAGACTAGAGTTGCCCCTAGCTCTGTATACAATTTATTATTCTGTCCCAGCAGCCAGCAGGAGGACAGCTCCTGTAATGCACAGTAGTCTTTCTGGCTTGGCACCTCTTTGTCGGCATTCATAATAACCTTCCTATGCCTATTGTAACAGTTACATTGAGCTAACTCATATTGGTATTGCTTTTGCTGATGACTCTTATCCAGCTTATTTGCTCTCTGCGGGTTTGACACTTTTCCTGCACCATTGCCTGCCATATCAGTTTTGTTATTTTTCCTCATTTTGTAGAACTTGATGAAAGGACCCTGTGGCCTGGCAAGTTGGCAATTAATGTCTTTTAAAAAAGTTGCCCACCTCTTTGTCGAAAATCGCTTCATCAATGGTATTTCCTTGGAGGAAATGTTTGAAAGTAACTGACCATCTACATATTTCTTCTTTTGCTTCATCAGCCTCATCCTCTCCCTTCATATTATCCATACCATTATTATTGACTAAGCCCCTTAGCTTGTTGTCGTTGGTCTCCCTGTGATGCTTTTTTGCTATGTGGGTTCCGAGACCCCTATCCCCTTTCAAACTAAGACCAATATTGGACCCCTTTCAAATTAGACATATTATATATATATATATATATATATATATATATATATATATATATATATATATATATATATAAAGCTTTTTTGAGATATTGCTGCATAAACCCAATAATTCTTTATTTATAACAAACTGAACAATTTACATTGGAAGAAAACAAAAAGTATATTTGAATTAATCTTGGTAGTTAAATTGTAATATAATCACACACATGTGAGGTTATTATATTTTTTCTCAGTCTATCTGATCTAAGCAGTGTTGCCACTAAAACTTTGCATTTTTTTTTTTTTTTTTTTGTAGGTGTTCCTGTGTACCGAACTGATCAACAAGCTGGAGAATTCATTGTAACTTTTCCAAGGGCTTACCATGCTGGTTTTAATCAAGGATACAATTTTGCAGAAGCTGTTAATTTTGCACCTGGAGATTGGGTTAGCTTTATTTAAATTGGATACTTGCATAAATCATTTGTCGATCTAGATTTGATTATTATTTAAATTCAAAAAGTCCCAAACATTTTTTATCGTATTCCCAAAGACATCCTGCAGTGAAGAAAAATGAAGGGATCTGGTTAGTTTGAGGAATTTCATATCTGCGAAGCCACAGAACACAAGCAGATATAGTCGAGTAGGTCTAGGAAACGACATGGATTATCCCCTTCTCTGTACAAAACCATATACGAGGGGTGTCCGTAAAATAAGTTTCCCTGTTGTGGCACGGCCGAGCAAGTCGCGGCAGGTCCCTCAGACGGCACCAGCGTGTCGCTTGGACTCCCCCCTCCACATCCCAACCCCGGTCAACTCGCTGCCACCATCAGTTCGGCCTTGACAGCCTTGAAAGATGGAGCACCCAATCGCTTCCCCCGCCAGATCCGTTTTTTGTGTACTTAAGGCAATTCGGCGACCGAAATTCATTCCCAACTTAGGGAAGTGTATGGTGAAACATGCATGAGTGTCCAGATGGTGCGCAAATGGTGCAAAGAGTCCAAAGAAGGGCGCACAGATGTGCACGATGAACAGCGGGCTGGACGTCATCCATCCAACACCCACCCTACAGCCCCGATCTGGCCCCAAGTGATTACCATCTGTCCCCAAGCCTGAAAAAACACCTAGGCGGAACGAATTTTGGGACAAGAGAGGAATTGGAAGAAGAGGTCATGAAGTTCTTCAACAGTGCGGCGGCGGACCTCTATGACCAGGGCATCAACAAAATGGTGACACGGATGCAGAAGTGCATCAATGTCAACGGGGACTACGTAGAAAAATAGTTTAATGTTCAAGATTTCTAATGATGTAATATACAATGGTAATAAAACATTTTTTTCACTTATTTTACGGACACCCCTCGTAACTCATCACCTCCTTCACTACCTTTGACACCTATGATTCAACTTCCAATAAAGTGCTGATTATTTCATTTGTTTGCTGTTGTTGCAATTATATTATTATTATTTATTTATTGGCTTATAATACAGCGTAGTCATGGAGTCTGGCCCAATCAATGTTAGTAGAGTCAGTAAACAGGCTTGAATAAAATTAAAACAAAACAAAAATTTAAACAATTAAACCAATGAGCACTGTATAAGAAGAAGATATGAGAGATACTATAATATAAAAGAAAAAATTAAAATTTACTGACTAACATAATCAGGATTAAACTAAATTTAACTATAGATCAACTAACAAAATAAACTGAAAAACTGAAATTTTTTATATAACTACCACCATTTATATAAAATAAAATATTTTCCAAAGTCTCTTAAATATAAATTTCTTTTAGTTGATGCAATGCACTTGTTGTCTTTTAAAAGGGTACCAAAATATGCAATTTGTTTATTTGTATGAAATTCAAGTATACAAATAATCAAAAGATTATTTCATAGTTATGGGTTTTCAGGTAAATTGCTTAAAATATTAAGTGACGACATAATAAAGTAGAGCACATTATCCAAGTGTTCTAGGCTTTTAATATCTAGAACCCTCATCAGTGATAAGTCATTCGAGCTCCCATTGATATATTTGTCGAGATATCTCGTTCTATAGGTCTCAACAAATAAACATTCCAGAACCAAATGCTTTAAAGGGTTAGTGACTAGGAGGCCGCACCACTTACAGACTTCTTCAGCCCTTAAAAGATAAGCAATATTCCCATGGTACAGTGCCAACCGGTCTTCACTCGAAACTCTCAGGCGACTCACAGTTCGCAGCTTTCGTAGAGAGAGTATGAATTTGAGGTAGTTTCCAGGTTCTGGGTGATATAGCAACAGATCCGCCTGTAGATGTGGCTATAGTTTGAATTAAATGCACGTTCAATGTCTTTAGAAAATAAGTTATTAGATACAGATAACAAAATGTTTTTTTTGTTTCTAATTAATGCTTTTGGATCGAAAAAGTCATTAAAGTACTCTTGAACAAAATTTGAAGCCGCTAAATTTTTAATTTGTGATATCCAATTAAATTCGAGGTTAGGCTGCTTAGTATCCAGAACCACAAGTTTCTGCAAACACTTTTTAGAAAGTCGATGGTCTGGTAATGAAGATATTTTTATGCAAAAGTTTATAGTTTTCTTCAAAACTACCATTAGAATCGGTGAGCGGCCGGTTTCCAGTTGAACTATATAATTAGGCGTTGTTCTGGGCCAAAAATATAATTGTTTGAGGAATTTAACTTGTGCCTGTTCGATTGATTGAAAATATCTTAAGCCCCAAATTTCTGCCGCATAAAGAAGAGATGAGGAGACCATTGAATCAAAGAGAGAAATTTTGGTTTCCCATGCATCGCTCTTACCTTGTATTAAAATTTCTCGTACCTTTGCTCCTGCAACATTCGACCTCTGAATAAAGTGTTCAGCAGCCTTAGAAAATCTTGCCGATGTTGAAAATGGCACTCCTAGATAGTTATAACATTTTGTAAATTCCAGTGTTTTTTTTTGCCATAACAGTGACTTTAATGTTTTCATTCGTGGAGACTTATGGCATACCAGAACTTTTGATTTTTCGGCGTTTAAAACCAGTGAATTTTGGCCACAATACTGTTCAAGGATCTGAAGTTTTTTTTGGGTGCTATGCCAGGAGTTACTTAACATTACTATGTCGTCAGCCAAAAGTAGCATTAAAACTTCATTTTTATTATCTATAGGTAAACCCGATGCACCGCTGTTTTCAAAGAAGGTTATTATGTCTGAGACGAATATAATAAAAAGAATCGGGCTTAGAGTTTCGCCTTGCAGTAGTCCTGAACTGATTTCGATTTCCCCTGACACCTCATTCCGAATTTTTATTTGCATTATTGCTGTATCATACAATGCTTTAAGCAATCTTACTATCTTGCCGCTGATACCAAAATCAAATAGCTTTCTCCAAAGCAGTTCATGGTTAATGGAGTCAAAAGCTTTCCTAAAATCCAAAAATGTCGCAAAAACATAACTTCCCTTAACTTGGAGATTAATATTGATAAGCGACATAAGTGTGAAAATTTGTTCAACACAACCTCTTCCCTTTCGAAATCCCGCTTGTTCTTCTGGAACTAAGCCTTCACTCTCAGTCCAGATTTGAATCCTTTGAGCTAGAATGCCTGTAAATAATTTTGTTATATTATTAATCAATGATATCGCGCGGTAATTGTCTAGATCTTTTTTATCACCTTTTTTGTGCATTAAAATTAAATTAGTTCTTGACCAGGCGGTTGGTAATTTTTCAGTCTCCATTATTTGATTGAATAAGTTTAATAAATAATGTTCCCACTCAGGAGTTAAGTTTTTGAAGACCTCATAGATGATGTTGTCGTGACCCGGGGATTTCTTGTTTTTACTGGATTTTATTACTAGTTGGAGTTCCTCTAATGAGAACGGAGTGTCCAAAAGAGGGTGGGTTACTGAAAAGAAAAGTGTTTCCAATATCAGTTTTGGTCCATATAAATTTTTATAATGTTCTTCCCACTTATCAATTTCTATTTCATTAGTGTGCATGTTTCCATTCATGTTCATTCAGAATAGAAATATATTCCTCTAGAGTTGCGAAGACAGTCTTGGAAGACCATAGCTTTGTTGCAATTATATTGGTACTGTTATGTAATGGTAATATTACAAGCAGACCCGGGCACACGGATGTGCTGTGGCTCAGTAGCTATAATGCGTTCAATTAATTATATACTAATCTTTTTAATACAGTGAGCATTCCTGGCAGTTCTTGACCATTGCTTCTACATCTTTGTCAATATTTATCTAGAAGCAGTGACGTCTTGCCATCTGCTTCAATTTTACTGTACCCACATGAGTTCTATTCACTTCCAAGAGAACTCTTTTTTTTTTTTAAGGCTTCCAGAATGAAAACACATTGGTTCTTCAAAATCGATGCCATTTGAAGTGCTGTACTCAGGGTTACAAAGTTTTGCAGAAATTAGATCTTGAAGGTTTGTAAGCAATGCACCTATGGCTGTTTCTTCCGCAGTAATTGAACTGGTGATGACGTCAGTAGAAATTGGTTGATGATCTGATGTTCTATAATTGAAACATCGAGGCTCATGGTGCATTCGGTGGAAGAGGTAGCTTATCTGTGGCTGTTATCTGAATTTGCATGAATTGGTGGCCAGCGAGATACATATACATTCTTGAACACAGAAAAGTATAGGAGTGCCATCTGGTAGAGTTGGGAGTCATTTTTTTCTTTGTTTGTTAAAGATCTTGAGATGAAAGTTATATGCCTTTATACGCCATTAACATCATGAGATAAGACTCCAGCGATCCCTGCTGGACTGTCATTGCACGGCAAACTCACTGAAAGCAATTGGGTCATACAGTATGAGAACCTGATCACTAATGTTCTTTTTTGTTTTACTAGCTACTGGAATGGCTTTTGACTGGATTTTTAGGTTCCTCCATGTTGGCAATATCCTCAAGTTCTTGGATCATTTTGAAATTTCATTGTTTCTGACTAAGTATTGAACTTGAGTTTTGAAAAATAAACCTTTTAATTTGCTCAGGTTAAAATCGTTCTTTGTTAACCTTTCAAGGCAAGTCATCAGTCTCTGTTTTCATTCTTCTTACGTAGAGCCGTGGATGAGTATGTCGTTATAATATGATATGGCTCTATCTTTGTTAGCCAAAATCTGATCCAGTAATCTGTTGAATTCATTGGTGCCAAACCGCGCCTGTCTTGTTTCCAAACGATTGGCGATTCATGATGAGTATCCCATGAGTACCCCAATGTGTTGAGATACCTTTCTTTTGTTGCAGACATTAATTTGAAAATGTGGTTTAAAGAGATCCAGATAACAAAAAATTTTGGATTCCGAAGATTATTGAGAATATCATCTATCTTCCGTAAGGAATGATGAGCCGATTTGAGTTGTTTATTGACACCAACTTGCTAGTCAAAACAAAGGTGCAAGTTGTCAGCTTTTTGATATTTACCAAACCTCTTTAAATCAACTTACACCACCATATGTTGGAAATTTATAGAACTTATAAAAAATAACCCTCAATCATTGTATAATAAACATTTAATTTGCAATAAAAGAAATATTGAGGTCAATAATTGAGATATAAACTATTCTTTCTTTTAAGTTAGGACAAACATCGTGACATGAGATTTTTAGGGCCTATTCACACTATCCGCTCCACTCTCGCTCCGCTCCCGGTCCGCTCCCGGTCCACTCTCGCTCTACCCCATTCACACTAGCGCTCCGCTCCCGCTCCACTCCCGGTCCGCTCTCCTAATGTCTTACCATATTCACACTATATAATTTTACACCGTTCAATTTTGAAAGGTTTAAGCTATTAAAGCCATTAATAATCGAAGTTGTCTGTATTCGGATTTTAATTAATGATTAACTTTCAGTTATTTAAGTATTAATTTATTCTTCAATTTTACGGCCAAAAAAAAAATCAATTTTTCGTTTGTAGAAATAGCTGGTAAGTGTACTTTTCTTGATGAAGAAGATAATATTATCAAAAAATATAATAAGAAGAATATATTGCAACACAATGATAATTAATAATAATAATTATAAATTAATTTAATTAATGGTGAAGAAATAATTTAAATTTTTTTCGGAATGTATTCGAATACGCTTGAAAATTTCAAGTTGAAATCGGCAAATGCTACAAATTTACCGATTGTGTTCTCTTCTTTTCCTGATTAATATTTTAATTATTTTTTGCTTTAATATATTTTTTTGTTAATGAACAGACATTTTTCATAATATACTGCATTTTTATTCGTTTCAAATTAAACGTTATTTTATAATAGCAATGAGTATGTAGTCAATAAATAAATCGGTGACCATTTTTTACGAGTACATTAATTCATAGCAAAATATATCTCAAACATAACATGAATTTTTCACGTCGAAAAACCGCGCGTATTGTTGGTGATTTTTTTTTTTTTTTTTTTATCATTTCAAGCGTATGCTAATACATTCGGAAAAAAAAAAAATTATTTCTTCACCATTAATTAAATTAATTTATAATTATATATATATATATTTTTTTTTTTTAAATTTGAACTTTTTTGGCCGTAAAATTGATGAATAAATAAATACTTTAATAACTGAAAGTTAATTATTAATTAAAATCCAAATACAGACGGCTTCGATTATTAATGGCTTCAATCGTGAACGGTGTAAAATTATATAATGTGAATATGAAAAGACTTTAGGAGAGTGGAGCGGGAGTGGAGCGAGAGTGGAGCGAGAGTGGAGCGGGAGCGGAGCGAGGCCGGACCTGTGCCAATATTGTGATTAACCTCTCTCTATTCCTCTGTAGAATATTTTGCCAGTGAGACCGGACCTGGAGCGGAGCGGGAGCGGAGCGCTAGTGTGAATGGGGTAGAGCGAGAGCGGACCGGGAGTGGAGCGAGACCGGAGCGGTGCCGATAGTGGAATTCTCTGTCTATTTCTCTTTAGAATATTTGAGCGGACCGGGAGTGGAGCGGGAGCGGAGCGATAGTGTGAATCCGCCCTTATATATAAAAAGATATTGTTACAATAATAATATTTATATGTTATTTTAATATTATTTATTTATTTGTCTTTCTTCAACATTCAACCATTTTATTGTCATATTTTCAAATTAAATTAATATTAATAACTGAAATAATGGTTGATCCCGTTTTGTAACCTCTTTTAAAGGAAGTACAATTATTACTACTTGATGTAATTGGTACTTTAGAGAATGATTCCAATTTTTAAAATCTTTTACTTCCCCTCTTCCCTCTTATCTTACTACTACGTACTACTGCTTACTCCAGTTAGCCGTTTAAACTGATGTTCCATATACATGGTTAGAAACAAATGGATGTTAAGAAAATCCAACTTCAGTCTCAAATTTCTTTTATTGTTTTCAAAGTGGTGTGACATTTCGGACATTTTGTCCATATTCATCTCCTTAAATATACAATGCATTAGTAAATAAATTTACAGGAATTCAACAAAACAAATATGATCAATTTTTTAATTTTACAACTTAATTATATTTAATATATTAATTCTAAATAAATACGATAAAATCCAGGCAATTAAGCAATCAAAGTTATCCAATTATAAAACCTATAAGACTAAATTTAATAAAACTAAATAAAAACCAAT
The DNA here is from genome assembly GCA_911387785.2 of Aelia acuminata. NCBI lineage: Eukaryota > Metazoa > Arthropoda > Insecta > Hemiptera > Pentatomidae > Aelia > Aelia acuminata. Next base: position 18,417,805 of record OU426980.1, read on the forward strand.
TAAAGGGTAGGATTACTTCACCACCTTTTTATGATTATAAATATTAAAAAAGCTCTTATTGAATTTCAATTTGTAAACTCGTCAATCAATAGTATTATCAGTTTTTTCTAAGAATATGATCAGGCTTTTATTGCAAGCATGTGGTATGCTGATCATTCTGGAATGTCCTGTTAAGAATTGTGCTATCTCTTAATACTAATAATAATAATGTCTACTTACTATTTCTGAATCTTTTTTGTAATTTATCAGTTCTATTTCTTTCTTTTTTATGTATAAAGATACAATAATAATTCTTTTTAATGTGTTACTTTCTTTATGTAAAATTTTAGCGTTTTCGAAGTTAATTTCATGTTAGATATTTTTGAAATATATGAATAAAGCAATATTCATTTTTGAGGATTCATTTAGATTATTCTTGTGGTTATAAATTCTAGTTTTAAGGTTCATTGATGAATTTTCAATATATGATTGTTTACAGTCGTTACATGGAATTTTGTATATATGGTCTTTTTGTTCCATTAGTGGAATTTTATCTTTTATTTTTGTTATGATGTTTTGATTTTATTAGTGGGTTTATAGGATATTAAATTATCTGATACATCGTATTCTACTAATGTTTTTTTAATAAGTTCGGATAATTTATTTGTATAAGTCAAAGAGCTATATTTATTATAAGTTTTATTGTTTTCTTTCATTAGTGGTGCTTCTTTGATTATATCTGTAAGAGCTGGGTTTGTATTCTTATCTTTTAAAGGTTCAAAAATTCTTTTATTGTTTTTTGGGTTGGATTTAGATAAGGTTTGTTGTTATTAAAAATGTTACTTTGCTTAATTGCATTTTTTTCTCCCTGATTAGGTGTACTTATTTGTTGAGTGTTATTTGAGTCAATAGCTGTATACCAGAATTTATTAATTAAGTTTTTAATTAAGAGTACAGATTTGCTAAAAAAATGTTATAGATTTCACTTTCTATTTCTTTCAGATATATATGGTCTGATAATTTTAAGGCCTTATTCATGTATTAATTATATTATATGTATTATTAAACATATTAATTTTGTGTTGGAATGGTGGGTTAGAGTGATAGTTAAGAATAATGTTTGCTGTGTTTTGTTTTTTGTATCACTTTGTTGTGAGTTTATTATAGTTCCTGTGAATATTTAAATAAGTGGCAATTTTTACCATTTTGGTTGGAGCTTGAATTACACTTGTTTTCCTATGCCTCCAATTCGAAAATGGCTACTGTTGTCCAGTTTTTTGTAGATTTAAAATTAAAATCATGAAATTATTTGTAGCTTATACTTCCTGCTTAAAGCTCTTTTCGTGAAATAAAATTACTTTTTAACCACAAATCACCCACCTTCTTCCATTTGTTTGTATTTTAAATCAATTTGCCTAAGTATCTACCTACCTAAATAGTTGATTCTAGGTTATAATTTTTACTCGTTTCTTCGATTACACGGAAAATGTGTATAAAAAATGTGTCAACTTGCAAAAGATCCAATAAAAGATTTTTTTATAAGTTATCTATTAGTTTTCCTACAAAACTTTCTTCAGGAAAAGTTTCTGTGGCCTAAAAACTGCAAAATGGAACTTTCTTCCCTTATTACTCGAAAATTATGCTTTAACACATTTTATAATTAAGGAGCTCTCTTGACTCAGAATTTGATGCTCTACAACAAAGGATGGACAACCTTTGACATGTTCTGGGCCATACTTTAGTGTGCAAATACATTAGCGGGCTTTCAAAAGTAGTCCATTTTAAAGTAGTGTTCATAATTTTTATCGATATATATCAGACAAAATGAAATAATACGACAATGTTATTGTAATAAGGTTCAAATTCAAACTTGCAGCATCGCCATTTTGCAGATACTGCGAGAAAGAGAGTGAGACGGCCTATCACATAGTCTGACTATGAGACAGACTCGCAGCATTAGGGTTCGGGATGTTTGGCCTGGACCGTATCACGGACCTTAATGGGCATGAGATAATCAACCCAATCAGCCTCCTTAAATACACTGAGGTTCTGAAATTAGGCATATAAGACGGAACAGAACCCAGGCAGTAAAATATGGCGCACAATACACGGTGCACTTGCCACAGTACAAAAAAATATGATTTAGTAAAATAACAAAATTAACACGTTAGGTGCGACGGTGTATTTTAGGGGTATCCTGAATTGGGCGGTATCGGTCCCTGGGGGTCCGACTGCTGGGATGAGCCACAGACGATATCGGGCGTCGGGGTCCGATGGGAATGCTTTGACAAAAGTGTTATCTTTTGACTAAAAATGAATTAAATTAGCATCTCAAGGGCATTATCTCTTGGTAAGGATTGGAACTAGACATAATAGGCGCAGGACATGCCGATACAGGATTTACACCATATTTTATCGAAAATCGGACCTTGGAGTCCGATTCTAAAAAACAACAGAATTTCAGATGTGAGCAACATTTTCTGCACTAAAATGCAATAATCTCTTAAAAGTTGACTAAATTGAGTGTTTGAAGTGTTCGGACTTTCGGACATTTTCTTGTGAAAATCGGCTGTTAAGAGGGGAATTTAAGACATCGGATGCAGGGGACTGATGCCGCACCTAACGTGTTAAATGAAAAATGAGTGAATATGTTTCTCAAACCTTAGCAATAACTTTGAGAAATTCCTTAATGTGTAAATAAAATATTCACACTTCCAACTTTGCAGTTTGTGTTTGCTGGGTAGAAACAGGTTTTGTTTATTCTTTTAAAGACATGAGCTATTACTCTACTTGGAAAGAATTATGACCGTTTGCATTATTGTAGGGTGAACTTACGTAAATTATTGTTGTTCAAATGAAGCTGTAACGATACACACCGAAGTTATGATGCCTTTATAAATCTTAATCTTCCTCATTTGGAGTGAGTATGAGTAAGTAGTGTAATATATATTTTTTAATTGGGTTTTTCAAAATGTCTCGCGGGCCGGACCAAATCTTACATCGGGCTGGTTGTTGCCCAAATATCTTTTAAATCAACTGTAATCCATTACATTGCAAAGTTAAAGCAAACATGTGCTATTGAATATAGAATGAATGTACATTTAATTTAATGTAATTTGATATTTCCAAATGATTAAGAGTAATTTTAGCTTTTAAAAATATCTAAGTAACAGAAATCAATGCTGTTTACACAGCAAAATTATTAATATGAACTATGCATGTTTCCATGAGATAGTATAAGTGTTATTTAAATTTTAAAAAAATCTTTGATTACAAAAATTATGAAATGAAAGGTTCTTTTTTATTCACTGATTAACTTCTGAGTTCAAGGTTGTTCAAAAACTTCTTCCTTTAACTCCTGCATGCCGTTGAGGGTGGAGTTGCAGTCCCAGTCCATCTAGCTCTCTGGTCTATGTCCCCGACTAGTCTTCGCATCTCCGGTATCTGCATGTATAGCCACACTGCTTTGATTGCCTCTCTTCCAGGATGTCCCGCACTGTTCTTACTCCTAAATCCTCGTGAATTCTTTTGTTCCTGATGCATTCTCTCTTGGTCTTCCCTGCTATTCTTCGGAGGAACCTCATCTCAGCCGATGTTATCTTGCTTATTTTCTTTTCAAGGGTTGTCCAGCTTTCAGGTCCATATATGAGCACTGGAAGGAACACAGATTTGAATATCCTCAATTTGGCTTCTCTACTTACTTCCCGCTTACCTGTGATGGTTTTAGGTATTTGATAATATAGTCCATTGGCCTTCATCACGAAATTTAGTACCTCCTGCTCTATTTTACCATCTTTACTTATAGTGTTCCCTAAGTAATTGTAAGTGTTCGCCTGTTCTGGAGGTTCGCCATTACACAAAACCTTTATATCCCCATTTTCTCTTCCAACCCACATGATTTTGCTCTTAGCTGGATTTATCTGTAACCCTCTCAGCTTTAGTTCTTCATCCTGTGTCGTCTGCTGAGTCACCAGTGTGTCGGTGCGTGAATGTGGTTATGTTTTAGTCCTCTGGGCCATGTTTGGAAAGCTTATAATTTTGATGAACAATCTAACTCACTGCACTATTATAATCTCAGAAAGTGACGATATTGTGCATAACATATATATGACAGTAGTTATGACGTCACGGATGTGAGTCTCGGTCATAGCTAAACCTGTCACAGACAGGGGAGGAATTTTACCTCGGAGGTATCTGTGATGTCACAGACACTGGCCTCAACCACAGGTAATTCGTCACTGGTAGCAGAGGTGAGACATAGGTAGGTGCAGAAGGATAGTGCCTCAGGTGTACCGGTGACATCACACCCTGATAGCTCAGTCGGTGCTAGACCCTTCATAAATGATAAAGGAGAGTTACCTTGGAGATAACTGGTGAGGTCATTGACAAGTGTATCGGATACCAGTCGGCTCTTCATTCGTAAAAAGGGAAGGAAGGAAGGTTTGACCAATGACAAGAAAAATGTATAAAGAAATTATATCTTGAAATAGTACATGGTGGAAGAGGAGTGGAAGCAAGCAAGAGAAAAGGAGTGTTATCTGATGTCGCTTAGAGAGCTGGCAGGAGAGGGTGGGTGCCTTGACGAGTCGGCCACTGTATTTATACTTGCGGGCCGCCCCTCCAAGCCTACTGCAGGTAGGTTCAAAGGCGCTACCTTTTGAATTGCAGATTTAAATAGCTCTTGCAAGGTTTGCTGGTACTTATTTTGTACTCTGTGCATCCCAAATCTCCTTAGGACTGAATCAAATCCTGCTCTGAAGTATGCCTTTTCAATGATCATCCTTAGGGAGAAAATGTGGTTCTGGGTCTGTCATCCAGGTCTAAAAGCTGGTTGCTTCTCTTCAATAGCCTACAGTCGTTACTCTAAAATCTTGTTGTATATCTTGTACACGACTGATGAGAGGCATATTGGTCTATAGTTCTTATGGCAGCATCTGGAGATCCCAGGTCTTTTGAAGGAGCGTTTGCAGGCATTAAATCATTTCGTGCCCACTATATCTAATGAATTCCTGAGCTATGTCATTTGGTCTTGAAGCCTTTCCCAACTGGAATCTGTCGACCGCCAACTCCACTTCGTCCATCCATATCTGCAGGATAAACCTCAACTGCTCTTCCTCTCCCTCTGCAATCCCTGTGGTTATATCGTCGACATTCTTCCATGTTAAATTTTTTTCAAAGAACTTCCTCCATACCTCCAGGACTTCCTTCTCCTCGGTCACCAACTTTCCATTTGTGTCTTAATGTTCCTGATTGGCTTTGATCTTTTGCCTTCTCTCGACAGCAAGGCGACTTTCAAGCAATGGCCGATACCCTTCTTGTTTATTTTCTATTTTCAGCTTGCTAAAATCAATCCTATTGCATGCTTTACTAAATTTCTTTCTTGGCTTGATGATTTCCTACCTGCTATAAGTAGCTTGTGGTTTGTGGTTAGTTCTGCACCCCTTATAACTTTGATGTCATTGAAAAACCATCTAAGGTCCCGGTCAATTATAAAATAGTCGATGACACTCCGCCTTATTCCTTGCCTTCCTACACTCTCAAATGTGGTCTTTTGTACCATTTTGTACTTGGACCAGGAGTTGCCTATGAGCATATTAATCTAAGCTAAATTCTATAAGTCTGTGGCTATTACTGTTTTGCACACTTTCACCTCCATTACTCCATGCGCATTGGGAGTGGTCACCAGACATTATCCAATGGATATAATATATTGTACTCTAGGAGAAATGAGAAGGAAAGTGCAGTGGAAGGGGTCACTTTTGGTGACCTCTACAAGAGAGTTGAATCTTGGCAACCAATCTCATCAAGGATTATAAAGTTGGTATTGAGTTATGAGTCGGTAAAGTTACTGCTTAACGGGTTTACACCCCAGTTGAGGATGTTGCAGTATTTGACAAGTCACAGTTCCATGAAGATCTACAGAGGACAGTAAATGTGCAAGAAACAAAGGCAGAATGGTAATGATCCGCGGTGACCCCTACAACAGAACTGATTGTTGAAAAACAAAGGTGAAAATGTTGCTAAATGATTTATGGAACAGTACTGAAAGAGTTATTTAATCACAAAATTTTAAATTTGTTGATAGTATTACATCTCAACAGTTCTTTCCTCAACATTTTCTATTTCAAATTCTGGCTAAATGGGAGTGTGTCGGGTTAGAGTCCCCACTACTATTGTTAATGAAACAATAAATCCTTCATTGTTCATACCACACAGTTCTGGAATTCCTTAACCTACTACTTTCGTCAAGCTTCCCTTCCTCCCAATCCTCATGTGAACAATGCCTATTTCTCCATCTTCTAAAACTTCAATCTTAGTATAAATTTAAGAAATATTAGAATAAAAAAAACAAAGATTGTTATTTTTTGCTGATCTTTGGAGATCTTGAGTTATTTTAATCTGGATAGATTTTTCGCTACTGAAAAATATGAAGCATTTCCTGTCTTTACTCAGTCTTGATTTCCACTTCAATTTCATATTTTTCTTGTTTTACATACTTTTCAAGCGTACGTATGTTTTTTATGACCATAATATAAATTATTTTACTTCTTGTTTTCTAATTGAAATATTATATTTCCAGATTCGATTTGGCCGTGAATGTATAGGAAATTATTCTAGTCTTCATAGATACTGTGTTTTTTCTCATGACGAATTAGTTTGTAGAATGGCTAATGACTATGAAAATATTGATCCAAAATTAGCTGCTGCAGCCTATATAGATATGAAGAATATGGCTGAAACGGAAAAAAGATTAAGACGTACTGTACACAAGTGGGTAAGTTGTTAAGAAACTTTGTGAAAACGTAGATTTAAAGTCATTTATATATTGTAGTAATTATACCTGGATTTCATTTTATACTGTAATTTTCATGACATTAAAATTGATATTTAATGGTTTTGTATTTCAAAAGTCATAAAAATAATGAAAATTATTTCTAGATCTAAACAGTACTGGGCTGGAAAGTCATAGCCACCTGAAGTTTTTCACTCAGTTCCAGTCCCTTAGTCAGCTGTTGTACTGTGTTTCCAATTAATCAGTGAGTTTAGTCTGCTAGTCCGGGAGCTGGTAGAGGGATTGAGGCTCATTCGGGAGGGATTTAGCGAAATAGGTTTTTAAGTCATCGGGCGGGACTGAATTGTTAATGCTATTATTATTTCCACTTACTGAGAAAAGTTTTGTGGATTTTCCGCTTGGATTTAAGATCAGGGGCTTCATAAAGGATGTTTTTAAAATATTGTGCCTTGGAGCAGCGTAAGGAGGATTGGGTGAGGTTTCGAAGGATCTTGAAACTAGAGTAATCTTCAGGTTTGCAGGTAAGTCTAAAACGTCTTCTGGCCGCATCTCTTCTCTTCATTAGTTCTTGAATTTCTGGGTTAATCCAAGCATCTGAAAGTAAAAGGTTTTAAGGGGTGCAATTTGATTCAGAAAGATAAGGAGATTGGATGAAAGGCATTCGACCATATCATCAATTGATTCAGAGGAATAGATGGGTTCTAGGGAATGAGATATTAGATCTATAGATGGATTTATATTATCTGGCATCAGAGAATCTAGATTTCTTCAAGATATTTGTTTTGGGGCAAAGTTAGGAGTCGAAAGATTATAGGAAATATGGATTAAGTCGTGGCTTGACAAAAATGGCTAAGGACTATGTGATGATAGTTGTTTTTGATGGTAGTCCACAAAAATGTGATCAATTTGAGTATGGGAAAACTGGGTATGATGGGTTGGCTCAAAAGGGACAATGAAGAAGTTAAGGGAATATACCAAGTCAAAAAGGAACTGTTTTTCGGGAGAAGTAGAGAGAATATTTTATTAAAGTCGCCACCGATGATTATGTTGTTGTAAAGAAAGACATATTATCTATTCTGGCAGTCCTACCACCGTAAATATCTCCTGGCATCCTTTCTTTACCAAATTATCCGATCTCACTATCCTTCATATATCTTCAAACTTCTCTAGCCCAAAATCCTCAGTTCATTCCCGCAATACCCAGACTAGGCCTTCAGATATATATATATATATATATTTAAATGGTGGAGGAGGCCAGGACTAATAACTGAGTTGTAGAGCCACGTAAAGGCTAATGTTAAGGCCCACTGATTTCGAAACATCTTGCATAATCAGGTTCTCATCCCTTTGGGATTCTATTCCTCCTTTATCTGTCATTCCAACACCCTTCCTACCTTTATTATTTTTAATACGTGCTCTGTTTAATTTTATTTATATTAAAGTAGTGCAATACCAGTTAAGTTCACCAATTATTTTATTTAATTTTAGCACTAGAAGTTTTTATGTTTATGTTCATATCATCCTTCGAATTTGTTTTATTTTAATCTTGATCTAAGGCTCTAAAGCCCATAACATGTATAATATAATTTTGTTCCGAAGGGACTTGTCCCTGAGCAATCAAATAAATAATTTATTTAATATATATATATATATATATATATATATATATATATATATATATATAAGCATGAACAGTCTTAGGTTCAGTACTGTGTAAGGAAGTATTTTATGGAGGGAAGGGAGAGGGTGGGATAGTCCGATGGCAGGTGAGTTAACTCCGATGATACTGCCTCATACACGCTCTTTTTCATCAGCTCCTAGATTATTGAAGTTTTTTTCTATCTATTTCTTCCCATTCCTTTATTTTTTATTTAACTTTTATTAATTTTATTTTTAGGGGGTTACTGATTCAGAAAATGTTTTTTTCGAACTGCTTCCTGATGATGAACGCCAGTGTGAGATATGTAAAACCACATGTTATTTATCTGCTATATATTGTAGATGTGACCCTACTAAAAGTGTCTGCCTTCTCCATTACAAAGCTCTTTGTAGCTGTCCTCCAAGGAAACATGTTTTGAGGTGATTGATTCAAATTTGTCTTAAAAATTTCAGTCTATAATATCTGTGCAAAACTATTTTTATTATCTATTTCATCTTTATTTTATTTGTTTTGTTTAAAGGCATAAAACCATCATGTCATCAACCCCTAACACAACTAATCTTTTAGGAATATATGGGACTGTTGATAATTTACTTTTTTTTACCTTATTTCTTCATAACTGTCATAAAACTAAAAAAATAAATTATTTTAAAGTCATATTGTTTATTTTCAATACATTGCTCTGCCAGTAACCTTACCTATTTATCAGTAAAGTAGTCTATAGAAAACAGAGGAATGAATTCTGCGTGTGATGATACCAATTTTTTTTTAATTTTTTAAACTACTCGTTTCCCAAATCACCCAAAGTAAAATAAAACTTTTCATAAATATGACTATAACTCTTATTAGGTACTTTATTTTTATATAGTAGTACTTTACGAGATATAACCATCGGACCAATTTTATGGTGGACATTTTTTAACATTTTAAAGTGAAAGAAGTTATCTGTATGACGAAGCATGAAAGAAGTGAAAACTGGTTTCAGGCTTGAGCAAAATACTGCAAAGGAATACCAGGCAGAACCATAGCTGTTATGTTAAAAAATTAACCTCTTAACTTAGTTTTCAAGCATAGCACTCAGTAATGTATATATATTTTTTTGGTTGATGTTTTATCAGCATTGATGTTTTGTATATAGAATGTTGATGTTTTATATAATAACTAGCTAGGGTGCCCGGCTTCGCTCCGGTAATAACAGAAAAACTTTAAAATTAAAGGAAATATAGAACAAAATTAGCACCTTCTTGAAACTTCGGTTTTAACTTGGTATCAATATTAAGATTCGAGAACTGCAGAGTCCGCCCAAATAAGGAACCCTATATACTTTATAGGGGGTTGAAAATGGAAAATGAACAATTAATTTTAATGAAACTTTGTCGAGTTATGCATCCTGTTTAATGGTTTCTGTAATTCTGAATCGAATAAGCCCATTCCAAGCAGTCAGCAGATAATAACTTATTAGATTATAGTTGAAAAATCTAATACCTCAGTTAAAGATATTATATTTCGAGTATAATTTAAGCGCCGAATACTGTGAAGATCCTATTAGATCCAGAAGAATAGAAACTACGGAAGATTCTTAGAAACTTTTTTTTAAGACTTTTCCTCCATTTCAATCTCCCTTAAGATATCCCCCCGTAATTTAACTCTGCAGAACTCGAATCTTATTACTATTACAAAGTGAAAAGCAAAATTTCATGAAGGCACAATTTTTTCACCATATTTCTTTTTGAAGAACCAAGAGGGATGATAAACTCTTATTGAAAAAATGCTGTATTTGGAGTTAGTCATTTTTCAACCGGAATGCCTATCATACATAGTAATCAAAACAACTTCTTTTTCATAACTACTATAGAACACTTTAAACTTTTTATTTTCGATTTATATTCAGTCAATTTATCTCTTTTTTTTATGTGTCTTTTTATTCGATCACTGTACTATTCAGAAATGTTCACTCATATTGCATTAAATTTAGTTAAGTATACATTATATACAGATTAAACGTAATCTGTTGATCAATTAGTCTTCTTATGAGAAAATTAATTTTTTTATGAATCCAGTTGGTTTTCTAATTGATTGCAGAGATGTTGAATCATTATTTTATTTTGAAAGCAAAGGATAAACTAATTTTTATCGCTTAATTTTTTAGTAATTTAAAAAGAACAGCTGAAAAAATATATAACCTTTACAACCTCCCTGGATGAATAAACAATAAACAAAGAGGGAAACGCACTCTAGCGCTTTCTGGTAGCCTGAAGCTCGAACTAAATCTTTCATTCATAAACTCGTATCTCAATCTAAGAGAGGCTAATTAAATGGTGCGAGAGCCTTAAAATTCCAGTCCTTTTCTCTTCAATTTCACACCCTTAAGAGAAAAACGGAAACCTTCTTCTCCGTTAGGGGGCATACAGTTACACGCTGACATAAATCTCTTAATCGTCCGTGGAGTCGTTTCTGAGCCTTATCGGCACGCACATTGTACACTTTGCTTTATAATATATATTGATGATAATTTCCTGTTTCTGAGATAGGTGTAATGCACCAATTATTAAACTGGAAGGCTCCCCTTTGAAAGAGGTTCTGATTTCTCATATCTTGGTTTAGTCTTTAATGAATAAAATATAATTAGCATAAAAGTAGAAAGGAGAGTGTTTGTAAGCAGAGCTTATTTAGCTAATATAAAATGTTTCAGGTTATTATTAGATTATTATTCCGAGCTGAGTGTATCTAAAGCCATAAAGCTTTCAAAATAATTAGGCTTACATTGGAGGAGGGAGTTAAATGGAAGCAAATAATGTGTAAAGCCAAGGTATATTATGCTAAACCCGACCTCTAAAGCTATCTAAGAAGAAAATATGTAAAAATAATAAGAATATATAGAAGAAAAGTTGAGGAAGAGCTGAGAAACAATAATGCAGGGACATGAGAATACGGGTCCAAAGTAAACAATACAAAAAGGCTTAAGTGGTCAGGAAATTTGCCGAAGAGATAATAGGATAGGAAAAAGAGAGAGAAAACTGTGATTTTGAACAATAACGCCAAATAGCAGTACAATAAGATCTTTATCCTAATTATACTTGGATAGGCGAAATTCAAGGCTCCCACTGTTGCATCGCCTGATTAGCCTTAGTGGCATAAAGTGATGTTAAACAAAAGCAAAAAACAAAAAATCAGTGCAGCAGGATTTGAAAGCTTATAAGGCCTCCTATTACCATTGAGTAACAAAATAAGTGTTTATGGTATCACATATTCTTGAAGGGTGTCTTCAAGTTAAGATACCTGACAGCATTTATAGTTCTTCAACATAAATTCTACCCTGCACCATCACTTTAATTGAGATTAAAATGAAAACATAATTCAAGCATCAAATCAAAGAAAAGGGGCGATGATAATCATTGTAGTTTTTACCCTTTACCAAAACTTAAAAGAAATATTAATGACTATAAAAAAAAAATCAATGAAATTGTTTGTAAGTTTTCACACTGTATAAGTTCATATGCATTTGAAACTTGGTTTTTATTGCCTACTTCTTTATTTTATCAGTTTCCTAGTTTATTCTCCTTTAAAATATAATCATTTTTTCATTTGTTTTCCTATATTTCCTTACATGTTTTATCATATTATATTGCATATGTTGATAGAATTTGCTGTCTAAATATTGTTACTCTATATGGTTGTATATATCCCTTTTCCAACTCTCAGGAGCAATGGATTATAGTGAATGAGGTATGAAATAAAAGGGAATTTCAAAGAGAGGGAAGGAATTTTGATTTTTAAGTTTTTACCAGGGGGGAATTTTTTTTTCTCTAACCCCACAAGTAAAACTAGTAAAACTAAAAGAAATCAATGAAAACATTCAAAAATTAAGTTCATATAAATATAGCTAAATAAAATCAAAGTTGCATAAATTTTTCAATAACTAATTTTGCTTAATTAACCAGTTTTATGTGATGAATAGACTTTTCAATCATTTTATATGGTTTATAAATGAAAAAATGTTCCCTAATCTCATTTATACTTAGGCTTTATTAGGGAGAAAAGGCATAAGTATTTAGTTTTTGCATTAGTACACTAGTCTGGCCTATATTTATGTTCATTTCTTCTTTTTAGGTATAGATACTCATTAGATGAATTGCCCATACTGCTTCAGAAGTTAAAACTTAAAGCAGAGTTTTGGAATGTATGGATGACTAAAGTTCAAGAAATGATAGACATTCGTGAAACAGTAGGTAATGCATATAGATGATATTTTATTCTAATATTTCAAAATAATTTATCAATTATACCATTTTGACAGTATATTGTATTACCTTTTTTATTGCTTAACCATTTTTTGAAGTATTGATTCGTTTCATCGTCATAAGTTTGGCTGTAAAACTAGTAGTTTTCTCTTGCTGGCCTACCTCCATGTTTTAAATCCATAAATAAATACTTAATACAGGATCAGCCTTGTATATCTCTGTACAGAACAGCTTTTCATATACTTCAAGAGGCCATGATAACTTCTATTAGTGGCAAAAAGCATGTTGATTCACAGTGACTACTGATTCTAAGTTCTTTTCGAAGTTGTAGGGACCAAATTGAATGGTTGTTATATATTTTTTCTTATTTTTGTTGACCTTAAGTCCCATCTTCACTACTGTTGCCTCTTGTGGGCTGAAATCATCTATCTTTTATAGCCATCAACAATTTTCCAATCATACAAATATCTTCAGCATATGTTATTTCCTCTTATATATAAATATAGTGCTTCTTGTATACTTGTGTAGTCTTTCACTATGGATTCTACAGCTAAATAAACATAGTGCACACTACATTGTCCCATTGTCTTGTTCCTTATTCGCATTCAAGGTTATTATAAAAGACAGCTGTCATCAATAGTAGTGCATGTATCAGCCTTATTAGCTTATATGATTTTCCATAGTTTTCATAAGTGTTGGACTTTCTGAAAACAAAATCTTTTTTCAGCATAACAAATGAAATATTTGAAAATATGAGAAAAGGTTCCTTAACACATTCAACGCCAACGCCATATTCTCTAGCTGAACCAGGTGGCCAGAGGGTTTTGGGTTATCATTGAGCCGGTACAGCCTCAGGCTGTACTTGGCCATCTGAGTCGCCAAAGAGTTTGTTAACCCGAACGCACCAGTTTAAAAGGCTGTTACTTTTCATTTCGTTATTATTTGTTTTTATGTTTCATAAACTCTTATAAAAATAAATTAAGAATTTGTAAGAATGATCTATTAAATTTATAACTGAACAATTCTGAATGAATTTGAAGTAGAAAAAGGGAAGAGTAGTTTCTTTGAAAGTGAAACTAATTGTGGGTATGGGAATTTTCAATTAAAAAATCATCATCAAATACTGTAACACATCATTATTTTTTTCTTTATAAATTTTATTTTTAAAAAACATTATGTATAATAAAACCTATAAAAAATAAAAATAATAATATATAACAAATAAAAATAAATAATACAAATAATAATAAAGGATTACAATTACAATACATAAAGGAATTGCATTCTTATACCTAATTATTTTAAACTAACTATAATTACATTATTTATAATTTTTTTGTGACAAGAAATCATTCAAATTTATATATACAATACGAAAAAAAAATTAATAACTAATATATATACAATATTGAAAAAACAATACATACAATACAATATATATATATATATATATATATATATATATATATATATATATATATATGTATGTATGTATGTATGTATATAATACAAATTTACATTTTCAAATGAAATTCCCGGAAGGGTTCAATGCAAAGACCGGGTTGCCCTTCACAATCGGTACAAATTACAATGGTAGTTACCCGATGATTTTTGGTAGAACATACCCTGCAATTCTTTTGCTTCCGTGTATCCACTATAATTTTGCTTCCGTGTATCCTAATCCACTCTAACTGGATAATGTAATATAATAATAAAATATAATATAAGCAGTGAGAATAGTTTTAAAAGCAGATATTATAAGCAAAATAAAAAAAATTAAATTGTTAAAAAAAAATTAATTATAAAATACTTCTTTTAGATGGCTGTAGACTGGTATTCCTCTTCTTAGTTCCCATTTTCAATTAAATTAAATTAAAATTATAAATAAAACACTTAAATTAACAAAAATTGAGAGAAAACTTTAAAAACTCACAACTTCGGCTATAATGCAGCTATCCGGAAACCAAAAACGCCGAAATGACCATCATGGACCAGTGCAAGTGGCTGACTAACAAAAGTAAAAACTTTCCTACCTGGCCATCGCTTTTAAGTGAAAAAGGTAAAATATACCTGAGTGCAGCCCTGGGCTGTAGTTGGCCACCTTGGCTCGCTGCCGGGTACAGCTCAGGGTTGTACTTGGCGTTGAATATGTTAATATACAGGGGTTGCTGGAGGTCATTCAAGGCAGAAGAATTAAGCAGGCTTGGTTTCCATCATTACCTATAATGTTAATCACTCGAACAATTTTGAGTAACTGGTATTTCACTGTTGCCTATTTGGACAGGGTATTAGCAAACTCCCACTGCATCTTTTTCAGTTAAAATGGCCTTTGATTACTCTATTAAATCACAGGTTTTGACTTTGGTTCACTCGTAAGGGATAAACAAACCCCAAATGGTTTTTTTTCTTTCTTTTTTTGTTGAGATTAGAGCCACACAAACGTCTCCAGATAGACCACACTCAGAAGTGACATAGCAGTAGTGTTAACCAATATTGTTAACCCAGAAAATGAAGTTCACACATAAACTATTGAAAGAAGTGGGGAAGTGCCAAGTGGCAAAAAATAAAAGCCAATGACCTATTAAAAGAAATATTAGACATTGTAGCTTTAACCCTCCAGCTATGGCTTTTGTATCATCACCGGGCAATATTTTGGACGGCGTACAACTATTGTTCTCTTACACTTTCCCAATAGTGTCTCGAAAAGATTTTATTTGCTAGAATTATAAAATTATTCATTTAAAATAAAAATAAAAATATTCGTTATATTAATTTATTTAAAATAAGATAAATTAGTCATCAAAGTTTGTATTATATTTACAACTTGAATTTTAGTTTACAAATTCAAATAATTTATTCCAAATATTTTTTCAAAATAATGACTATTCCGTTAACTATGGATATACATATACATTAAAACCAGGCTGAATGGACAAAGGTGCTTGCAATAGGTATTCAAAGTCAAGCAACGTAGAGCGTAGTACTTGGATGGCCTCCCGCTAATGAAAGGCACGCATTCGAAGTCATATGCCTGGGTATATGAGGCAGATGTCACCGATAGGGCGTAGGAGTGATAAACCCTGTCTGGGTATCCTATGGAGAATCCAGTGTGGTTTTCTAGGATGTCAGTAGTTGTCACAATAGTGTAGGAAGTTCGACCCAAGGATGGCCTACTTTTAAAGAATTAAAAAATTTGGTCTTCGGGGCCTGCTGAGTCTAAGCAGCTATAATCTATGGACCTAGACCAGTTTGTCATTGTCCTTTAGGCTAACCCTTCTAGCCCGTCGCCATGAGTAGCGAAAACAATTTCTAACCATAAAAGTGTCATGAAAAGGTGTAATTGATGTTAGAAGAGCAGCTGTACGGACAAAGACGGAACAGCAAGACCCAGGCTGCGTTAAGCTGATGCTGTGTTAGATGATATTAGGTCCATCCTTGGTGTTCGCAACTAGAGAGCAGCCTCACAAAATAGAGATGACTGGTTGTGGATGCTGCAGGTGGCTTTGTTCCCTCGAGAACCGTAACACCATAAAAGGTGAAGAAGAAGAAGAGAAGGGAACTGTAAGAGAAGGCGAAGTGCATGCTTAGTGCTCAAAATGTTTATCGATCGGTAAAAATCAAATGGCAATTGTAACCTGTAATGAATACAATTGACTTTAATCCCTATTTGCTTTACAATTGAAATTTAAAAAAAAATTAACTGTGAAAGTTTACAATATTGCAGTCATTTTCTATAAATACTTACATGCTCAAAATTTAAAAATTAAGTTCCAATTTATTGCCCGCTGTTTTATGAAACCCTCTATCAATTTCTATTTATGATCTTCTATTTAATATCTTCGAAAAACTCAATTTTTGAGAAGCACACTAAGTTTATTTGAGCCAGAGCTTGATTTATTTCATTAATCCTCTAAAAAATTGTTATATAAAAAAATTAAAATGAATCCCCAGAAGTACTGAGTTCCATGAGTTAGTGGAGCTGAATTTTTATTCAAAGAAAGGAGGGTGGTAAGTGAAAGTTGTGCGCTTTGCTCACTGCACTTGATTTTTATAATTTGAAAAAAAAATTCAGGAAATAGTGTTAAAACTGGATAGCAGTTTAGTATTTAATAACCTGTTAATGGAATTAAAAATGGTTTGGAGATAAAAATAGCACTATAAAAGGGATAGGAAAGGGTTATAAACGGGGGCATTATAAAGAAGTTTTACTGTAGATCTGTACATGTAATTATATTATACATACATAAATATATATATATATATATATATATATATATATATATATATATATATATATATATATATAATTGTTTTCATTTTTTAGATGGTGATACTCTGAGGAGATTGATATTGGAAGCCAAGGACAAGAATTTTCCTCAATCCGAATTAGTTACATCGTTATCCATGTTGCTTAGTAATTTTGAACATCATCAAAAAATTCTTAAAACATATCGATGCAGGTAAGTGATGTTATTGATTTAATTATTTAAGGTTTGTTCATCATTATTGATAGGTCATAGGAAATGCAGCCATAAGTTTTTTATAGCTATCTTAAATTGTTTATTTTTCCCAGCAATTCTTCCATTTTTTAACAAATCAGAGTTTGTTAGTCAGAAGTTTATTAATTTGAGATTCATCAAATATTTTTTCTATATTCATTAAACATAACCTAATCATTTTAACACTAATTGCTTAATTGGAGGAATAATGACGAAAATTGTTTAATCTTTTGGATAATATATAAATCCTAGATCAGAAGATTTAACCAAATTTTAAAATGATTCGCATCGTTTCTGAAATATCCAATATCATTTTTTTTCTCAATCTGAGTTATCATACCACACCATCATACCATCCTTTTAAGTAAATCTTTAATGCCTTGATGCAATACTGACAATTCATAAATAAAACGATAATTATATGACACTAAAGAAAAGAAATGCAAAATTCACCCAAATTTTGCATCTGTCTTTATTTTGCATCTTCTGATGCTTTTTTTCCTGGAACTAGCAATTTGGACATTACTCCTTTTGAAACTAAGCCACCAAAATATTGCTTATACCTGAATATGATATAATATTTTTAATTAAAAAATTATTTTATATTAGAAAGTTGTAGTTCGTGCTATTGCAAATGTTTTTATTAAATTGTTTTATTATTATTTTATTTAATTTAATTTCATCTCTCTCTCTCTCTATCTCTCTTTTTATTTTATTTATTTTTTTTTTTTCTTCCTTCTTTCCCACCGCTGTACCTTAGGGCAACCCTATACCAGCGGTTCTTTCCAATTTCTTATAAGCAAGTAAAGTGCCGAAGTTAAAGGCTCGGTTACCAGGTTGGTATCCGAGCGGAAAGGCCTGCTCCCAAGTTGGTCCAAATATATGAACCAAATTGAGGCTTAATACAGTTTCTCATTATAAGTGGGCATAAATCTGCGATAAAACTAAACTAAAGGGCTGCTTGAAACTGGAGAGCTGTTCCCACCAACCAGGGCTCCAGTAGTTTCTATCTATTCTCTCTCTCTCTCTCTCTCTCTCTCTCTCTCTCTCTCTCTCTCTCTCTCTCTCTCTCTCTCTCTCTCTCTCTCTCTTCCACTCTCTCTCTCACACACACAAACACACACACACACACACACACACACAAACACAGAGTCACACTTAATGTATATTCAATATATTTTCATTAATATTAATTTTTTTTTTTTTTTTTTCAGTGGTCCGTCATTAAAAGTGCCATTTTAGGTATGGCTATATCTTCCTATTCATCTTGATGAATGATAGAAGAATGATATTGTTTTAGTTAAATGCTAGATTGTTGATGTTTTTACTTTGTGTCAAATTTTATTTGTTTTATTTTTAGGTTTTATTTGATCTCATAATATTTATCAATCTTTTTATACGTCTTTTATTTTAACTTTTCAAGTCTATATATTTTTAAAGTATAGTTATTTTAGTAACCATTATAAGTGTAGTCATTATAAATTAATTTTATTTTTTGTTATGGTTAAATGTTATTCGCTAAACAATTAGGGAACATTTAAGCCAATTATTAATTAAAGTATTTTAGCTTGTAATTTATTTTATAAAAATATTGTTTTGTCTTTTATATTCTTATTCACATTTTTTAATTTTGTTTATTTACGTTATTAGAAATGTAAATATATGTACATTATTTAGTTTTGATCACATTTAATGTGTTTTACTCATATGCATATCTTAACATATAGGTAATATGAGAACTAAAATATTTCTTCAATTTTTTTTTATATATACTTCGTTGATTTTTTCAAATGATAAATGGTCTTAACATTTTTAGTGGAGTGGACTAGAAAAAAAAAGTTCAAAAAATTATATTGTGAATTTTCCCCAATCTAAATCCTTTTGGATGGATTTTTTGTAAAAATATTTATAAAAGAGAATTTATAGCAAAGAATGTGAAGCTTAAATGTTTATTTGTAGGCCATATTGTATTATAAATATAACAAAGTGCTGTGACAAAGTATTGCACAACTCAAATATTAAAGGAAATTAAAAAGAAATCTAATGATTTATTTTTTTGTATTTGTTAATTTTATCATTCAGTAGCGAGCCAGTTCCTATGCTCAATATCGGTTCTTATTCATTGTCCAATAAGAAAGTTATATACTTCCTATTGAATATGTCTGTATCAAACTCATCATATTCGTTGTTACTTATATTCTTTTCAAAGCACATTTCTTTGAATTTTTTACGTATTAAGGAATGGGTGGGTTGCTCAGCCCCAGGTTAATCACATCAATTCTCACTCTGCTACATCTTATTCACACTGTGCCATGATAACATGTGAGTGGAGTGAGGTGTAAAGAAGGCAGATCCTGTTTATATTTGTGACTTTCTAAACTTTTTCTTTAACTCTTGTTTTCTGATTCAACCTTTCCATTTATACCAAGGCTGTTTAAGTTTCAGTTTCGTTTTTGAACCTTCCTTCCTAACTGCCATTCAAATTCAGTAAGCCTTCATTTCATAACACCTTGACCCTTTAGCGACCGTGAACTACTATAATAGGCCGAGCGCGCCGTGCCGTATGGACCGTTGAGAGAGAGAAACACTTTATTCATCATAAAAGCAATGCTGCCCAACTACATTGGG
The DNA here is from genome assembly GCA_911387785.2 of Aelia acuminata. Classification (NCBI taxonomy): domain Eukaryota; kingdom Metazoa; phylum Arthropoda; class Insecta; order Hemiptera; family Pentatomidae; genus Aelia; species Aelia acuminata. Next base: position 18,437,605 of record OU426980.1, read on the forward strand.
TTTCTAATACAATAGTCCGGTGTCAAGCGGGCTCCTCGGACCATGGATTATTTTAACAGGTTTGCTTCTCCGGCGTTTCTAGACCATGAGCTACAATAGTAGTTCAGTTCCCAGAGCCATCTAGGTGTTCGCATGACAAGCTGAAGTATTTTTTCTTTACAACGAATCCACTTAATAAACTTATGTTTAAGTTTATGTAGCAATGTATCTACACATGTTTGAATAGTTGAGGGTAGGTGTGAATCAGGTTTAAGACTACTTACAGGATGAGTGGGGATAGTGATAATATAAGTAAGAAGATTCTATATGAAGATATAGGAATCACACTCATTTCTTTTATGATATTGCGAGTCTTGTGCCGTCATTTGGTTGAGGGAATATCGTTCTCATAACATTTTGTTTTTTTTTTTCCCCGGCACTATGCACCGCGACCTCTTGGGTCTATTGTGCGCCTGGTACTGCCTGAGTTCTAAATTGCTATATTTAGAGCGTCAGTGAATTTAAGCAGACTTGTCGGGTTGACTAGATCATTAGAACTTGGGTCAGGTATGTTGACCTTGCCAAAGATACTGAATCTTAGTCTAGCAAGTCGTTCACACCAGCTTATAATATGGTAAGCTGTTTCTTCCTCCATGCCGCAGAATCTACAGATGGGTGAGTCTGCGAGTTTGAGCTTATGCATGTGTTTATTAAGCTTACAGTGTCCCGTATAGATCGCTCTAATTCTTTTGAGTGCTTTCCTGTCCAAGTTCAGTAGGGTGTCACTTCTTTTGACAGAGTAGCTTTGGAGTAAGTTTGGAGTGATGCTATGTTTTATCATTCCAATTTTGTTTTTTAATTGCACCATAGATTTCCCCTATCCTTCTTTTGGCGTAGCTTAGGCTTATGCCAATTACTGGTTCTGGGGTCATGGGTCTTTTGGCTGCACCTTTCCTTGCAAGGTCATCAGCTTTTTCATTTCCTTAGATGCCAGAATGTCCGGGCACCCATTCCACTCTAACTGTATTACTTTCAGCTAGTTTGTTGAGCGAAATTTTGCAAGCATTAACAATCTGTGATTTAATTACATGATTATTTATTGCTCCAATAGCTGCTTGGCTGTCAGTAAAAATGGTTATTTTCTTGTTTGTTGTTTTTTCCACCAGCAGCTCCGAAGCACACTGGTAAATTGCTAGCACTTCTGATTGAAAGACTGTAGCATATTTACCTAGTGAGATTGATATGCTTTTTGTGGGTTTGTCCTCTCTCCAGATTCCCACTCCAGATCCAGTCTTGGTGAGCGAGCCATCCGTATAGCAGTTGATTCCTTTATGTTTTTTGTGTGGTTTCAACTTGTTTATTATTGTTTGGTAGTAAGTATCCAGGATTTCACGAATTTGTAGGTCAGAGTGCATGGACAACACTTGATCTTTTTCGATCTTTCCGTATATCTCCCAATGACCATCCCTAGAATTTATTCTAGGTGAGTTGTTTTGTTTTACAATCCTGTATGAGGATTTCATAGCCTGAACCTCCACTTCTATCTGCAGTGGTGCTAAATTTAGCATCACTTCCATAGCAGCTGTTGGAGTACTTTTCATTGCTCCTGTTATCATGAGGCATGCTAGCCTCTGTAGTTTGCTTAGCAGGATTTTGTTTTTTTCCCCTACTTGCTTTGTTCCGCCAAAGCAAGGCTGAGTATAAAACCATTGGTCTTATTGCAGTTGAATACAGCCAATAGACCATTTTAGGTTTTAATTCCCATTTCCTACCAATTGGTCTTTTGCAGGCCCATAGGCATTTTAGGGCTTTATTGGTCGTTGTTTCAACGTATTTAGATCAATTAAGTTTATGATCCAGTATTACACCCAGATGTTTTACTTCTTTAGAGGGTGTAAGCTGGTATCCATTTATTTTTAGCAGTTTAATGTTTATTTTTTTCTTTTGTGTAAAGAAACAAATGTGTATTTTTTGTGGGTTTATGTTTAACCCATTTGCTTTACACCAGTTTTGTAGGATTTTTGTTGCGTTTATGAGCAAGTCAGATAGTATGCTTTGATGTTTTCCTTCAATTAAAGTTGCAAGGTCATCAGCGTACCCTTGTGTATAGAAGCCTGCGTTATTTAGTTTCACTAGCAGGGAATCCACTACTAGGCATCACAGTAATGGCGAGATCACACCTCCTTGTGGGCATCCTCCTTTTGGTTTACTCAAAACGTTTACACTTGTAACTGGTTTATTTGTTGCTGTGAGTGTTAAATTTATCGTACCATTTGGCTTTTTAGCTGTCTGATTTGCAGGCTTAGCTGACCATATCACAAGCTGACCACAAGCTGAGATCGTTGAGAAGGTCGGGATGGTAGGGTTCTGTCTCTCGTAGACCACTTAAGCCAGAAAAAAGCTTCCGGAAACTGGAGATTCAATTATTTGGGACTAGCCCACCAACGGCTAATCAGGATAGCTCTCATTGTTTCAAATTGTCAACCTTATTGGTGGTTTGATGGTCATCTTCGTTTTGCGCAGGCCAACATATAATAATAGAAGCCTCAGTTCAGCCATAGGTAACTGAGGCTTCCAGTGGTTTATATTGGTCTGTGCACAGTAAGGTGGACGATTTAAGAAAAGGAGCTGTATTACTACACCCAAATATAAATATAACCCTGGAAAATTAAACGAAGAAAATTAAACTGTTTCTTATTCTAGTTTTGGAACCTTATGAAAATACTGATTATTTTTTTAAAGTATTAAATTCAGTAAACCTAGAAGAAATAAAAAATACTAAACTAGACTTACAATATGGAAAAATTAATTTGGAGAATGAAATTCACTACTTAATGAACAAAAGAGAAAAAAAAAATGTTCTGTAAGATTAACATCACAAGAAGGAGAACAAGACACTTAAAAAAAAAACCTATACTAATACAACCCATGAAGGGTCTTGTTTTCAGTATTATGTAAGGAAGTGCTGTTTCTTGGTCAGCAGTCGTTCAAGGATATGATTTGACCGTGATTACACTCAATCGCCAAGTTTTTTCCACTTGATTTTTCAATTAAGGGTACCTACTTTATGGAGGCTGGGTTTGCCCCAGGAGGGTCTCTCGGCCCCAGAGACGATCTGTGGCAGAATATTAAAGATATACTGCCAAGCGAGATTCAAACTCGGGACCTTGAGCACAGCAGCTCAACGCCTTACCAATGAGCTACCCCACTCCCTTAAAGAGACTTAATGACAGGCTAAATAAAACTGAAGTCAATAAGGTAAGACATAAAATAAATAAAGTGACGAGAAACAAGTATGGACTACTACTGTTCAGAAATTTGTAGACAAATATAATGAAACAATACACAGTCACAAAGTTTGCTCCAAAATTGGTAAAAATGTGAATATTCTACCTCTTGGAGTTAAATAAAGTTGTAGAAAAGGAGACCCGAAAAGAGATTGGATAGAATTTAAACTATGAGAGAGGGCTGTTATCGTTGTGAGCAATGAACTCCTGAAAGATGTAAAGAAACCTGAATTAAAGGCTTTAAATGTTTGTTTTTTTTTTTTTATAGATGAGTGAGTTTTTCATAAACAGATTATGTAGTTGTTTAAGAGTTTAAAGTATTAATTATCAATAAAACTTCCGTTCTTACAGAGAAATGCAATTACATCTTTGTTTCATTATCCAAGAATGTTAAATCATTATATCAGAACATAAAAGTTGACATTTTTGTGGTTTTGGGGAAAATAATCGGAGCGCCAAGTTGAGCAATTTTTGTTTCATTTCGACTGCTAGGTGTGAAAAACGAATGTCAGCTTCATTCTTTGCTAGAAAATATTTGACTCTATTTCACATTAATAATCGGCACAAATTGATTTAATGTACTACTGATATAGCTATTAGCCAAATATATGAGGTTTCTACTGTAAACTGAATGGTCATTAGAATAACAGTTTTTTCTTTTCAGAAAATAATCTGCAATGTTCCTTTCAATTCTAAAAGCTAGAATAATTATAGTAATAAACACATTTAAATATTTAGTTTGGTATATATGAAGGAAAACATCATTTTTAGCACCTCTAAAAATCCATAAAAAAAATTACCTTCCAACAAGGGTTGCCTATTCTAGCGGGAGGTCCAGAGATCGCGGGCTAGCCAGTCCCCTCCTCAGATTTAATCCTTGAATATAGTTGGGATAACACTATCCAGGTTTCAGATATGTACATTAAGATGGGTTCTAATATGGTGGGGTAGAGTATATTTTAGAATTGTGTCATTCCACAGGAATGGATGTAGCACAGGTGTTGCTCTCTGAGCTTGCTTCACCTTCCTCTCTACGTCAATTTCGTAGGATCCAGAGGAGTGAATGTAAGACTTTAGATTCACCTTTTTTCATATTTTTAATTCAACAGGAAAGTCAAACACCACACAGTAATCGGTGAAAAAGAGGAAAACCCAGCTAAGGTAGCTGCCCCCGCCCTTGAAAATATGAGAAACAAAAGCTACAAATTCATTATTGATATTTAAATAAATTTCGTTGTCCAGTGTTATTGGCAACAGAGTTTTTCTTTAAGGCGTATTCACAGACCTTCAAAAAGCTACGAGAAAAGTTGATCAGCGGATATGAAATGTTGTTAGGACATCTGTCATGTCACTCCTCAACCGCCGCATAGTTTCAGTGAGAATTGCTTACCACAAATTCTATTTTTCTACACTTTGATTACCCTAATCAGATTATTACATGCCCTTGTTATTGTTTAAAGGATCGATAAGGAATTCCGTTATTTCTTTTATCTTCATTCATTCCCCCCACAAAAAAGTAAAGCTCAATTAATTGTCAAAATAAAACTTATTGATATTTAAAAGTTGAAATAAGTTTAGTTATGAAATGAATAGGACATTATTTAATTGTTACTTTTTGTTTCTCAAAATTTCTAGAGGTGGAGCTGCCCTCCTCTGCGGACGCCCATGATTTCAAAATCTTGCGAGCGTCAGCGCGCCGGTAAAAAATCATTGACGCCACAGATTTTTCTGTGGCTCCGTACCACTCACATAATATTCACTATATTCCAAGCTAACCTCCTCCACAAGCCTTTTGATATATATTAACCCCTACATTTAGAGGCACATTTCATTTCATCCCATAATCAAAATGCAGGCAGGTAGCATTGGAGAGGTTTTTTACAATTCATTGTTAGATTGTTTGTATATGTAACATTTTCTTATGACAGTTAACTAAATGTAACGTAATTATTGTTGTGAGCACTAATATAAGCGTACAAGATTTACTACTGACGCACTGTTGTTTCAAGTTTCTAACTAAATTTAGTTATTACCTTTAAAAAAAACTACCACTCCATTCCAATTTCAGGATAACTGATTACTTTAGTTTGGCCTAAATTACTTGGGCGTGGCCTATTTAGTGCTGTATAGTGTGGCCCCGATCCCAATTGAAAAGATTGAAAAGGTGTGTTGATCAAGTTATTCTAGAGGGGGGAAATAAATTGTAATACAGAAATACAAATCACTTTTCATTTAAACAAATTTAAAAGAATAACATTTTTCCTGAAATTCATACATAAAAGTGATGTAAAGAAAAGATCCATCATAACCCCCTTTTTAATGGAGTTTAATGGAAGGCATCTAATTTTTTCAAAACATCTTCATTCTCCAACCAATTATATTTCTTATCCTAAGTAACGGTAGGATAGGTTGGTTTAAAATAGGGTCAAAATATATTTATTTATAAATGTACAATAATTATTGACATTCCATAATTTAATTAATGAATGGTTGTTTAGTATTCAATGAAGTATAGATAGATGTGTTGGTAGAATCATTGATGTGTTGATTAGTGGAAAGTATAATCCTTCCATCACCTAGTTGTGGATTATTTCTTTCTCATTGATCTTCTCAAGCTACTTTTATTCCTCTATTGACAATATGAGGTACTTTTCTCTCCACCATCCTTAAAATAAGATTAGCCAACAAATAAGATAATTTAATCTAAATCAGAAACTATAATTAAGGATAAAAGTAGTATAACATCGAAAGAGATAAAATGAAACAATGTAATACATATATGTATGTGTGTGCAGAATTGTGCTGAATTCATGTTATGCAATAATATAACTAATTTCTTATAATAATAGATTTATAATTATATAAGAGGTAACTAATTTCGAATGAAATGATCTATTATTCGATATCTGCAACATCCGTTTTTTGTAATTTTCAAAAATTACTTAAATTAATAAGAATCAGGTTGACTTTCGCACCTGTGGGTGGATTAATGAACATTTTTATTTTGTACACACAGCACATATATTATAAATATACCTTATATTTGCAATAAGGAAAGCACTGAACATGTCTGGCTAAGATACAGGAAAGTCTTCATTTAAGGTCATGAAATAAAATTTTTTACAGTGGTCAAACGAGTAAATGGTGAATGTAATTCTGATTTTTGACTAGGAGAAAACCTAACCTCTAGTATAGTTAGGCAATATAGCAACTTCGGCAATTCTAGCATTGTAAAGGTGCTTTAATTATTCCCTTAGAGTTATAGATAGATAGGTACAGTACTGTATTTTGTTTTATAACAATTACAATTAAAATGAAGTATATATATATATATATATATATATATATATATATATATATTTACATACATACATACTATATATACTACTATATATATATATATATATATATATATATATATATATATTTACATACATACATACTATATATACTACTATATATATATATATATATATATATATATATATATATATATATATATATATATTGTCAAGTGAACAACTACTCCTGAAAAGCTAAGCAGGTAAGCTAATTGAACCTAGGAAACCCTGAGAGAGAGGGGGAACTCCTAAGAGAGGCTGGTCTAGGAGAGTAGAGGGGCAGTTACAGTCAGGCACAGGCATAGGCAGTTGGAGCCCGGGGACAATCAGGCACAGTCAGAGTCAGGGACATGGAGTCCGTGGACAGCCTAGAAGAAGAGTACTGCTAGCTTAGTTGGAGTTGGAGTCTGGGACTGGTGGCAGTCTGAGGCTGGATATAGTTCGTTGGAGCAGAGTAGAGTCGATGTATTCCGATATATAATATTTATGTTATGAGATCCCCCTTTGGTACTTGGTACCTGGAAGAATTTATATTGTACCTAAAGAAAAGATGTTTTAGTTTAATCGATTACCATACAATCACTTCCCCAAGATCCCTGTGTCACAAAATGTCAGAATGGACTAATAGATTTTAAAAGAGAGGTGACAACACATACATATAATGTTATGTATTAAATTTTCAAATTAATTTGATTAAATATGATAAATTTTAATATAGGGTTATATTCTGCAAATTTGATCTATTTTCAGAACCAGAAATACCTGCGATAAGACCTCTGTCACTGTGAATAATAAAATATTTTATCTAAATTAAAATACTTGAGACATAAATATAAAATAGTTTTTATTGAGTTAAACTTAAAGCTATGTTTAAATTATTATGAGCTAAGAATGATTTTTTTTTTTACATTATTACTTTCATTCTACTGTAAATAATTATTCTTAAACTTACTTTATACAATCAATTATAGGACACACAGAAAGGCATAAGCAACATCCAGTACAGTCATCAGTTACATGGGGAATGTGGTTTTCTTTATTAAAAGTTATAGCTTGGTATCCTGAGTCATTGCATGCCATGTAACATTTTCCACAGTTAATGCACATGTCCTTAAAAAAAAACAGGCATATTTGAACATTAATTATAAATATTTTAACAATTTTTCATAGACAATTTATTATTTTCAATATTATCAGTACTTTTGGTTAATGTTATCAGTTTTGAGTAATCAGGGCCTTCTGCGATTAAAAGTTAAAATAAATGAATAATCATAAAATTTAAAATGAAAGATAACAGTAATTGCTGAAGTGGAAAGCAACAATGAGCTTCACTGAAACAAATTACCTTATTGTGAATCCCCCAAGCTCTAACTAAGAAGCAAATATTATAATAGAATGAGAGGTAATTGAAAAGTATATCACTGCTGTTTGGGCAAAGGGGGTTAGGTCATCGAATGTGAAGTTTAAACAACGATTTTCCAAGCTATTGAAAATCATTATAAATTCTTTTTTATTGTATTTTTTTATTCCAGAATAATAAATGAAACTATATTCTTTCAACAGAGACGCACTAAACTGTCTCATCGGGCGGCGCGGGCCACCGGTGACCCGCACTAAACTATCTTATCGGGCGGCGCGGGTCACCGGCGGTACGCATTCGATTGTGTTCTGAATTATTAGCCGCCAGATGAAGCGCGATTTTAATTTCAGCGCCGCCCCATAGCAAAACTAATGAAAAACGGCCCCGGCATGAACGTGTTAACCCCTTTTGCCCAAACATGAATGATATGAAATTCTTATAAATAGGGCCATTCAGAAATAATTCTAGAGCAGCTTCCTCCTGAAGCACTCAAAAATGCATCGTATACATATAATAATTATCCGCCCTTTCTTGAATTATGCTTCTAACATTTAGCCTAACTAAAGCTTAAAATCTTTGATACCAAGTTTTGAAAGAAAAGTTCTGAGAAAAATATAGGGTTCATTCTTTAAGAAAGGTGTATGAAAGAGAAGAGTAAAGGCACAACTGAAAGCTACATTAGTACTATAAAGTCTATATCACTATAGACTATGATATACTTGAGTATATCACCCTAGAAAGGTTATGTTGTGCCTGCTATGCTGAGTTATGTTACTAAAAAAAAACTCTTTTATTCATTAAATAATGTTCAACAAAGGAAGTTGGTATACATACATCATTTATTAACGCCACAACTTGCTCCTTGTTATTTAGTTCCTTATAAGTTGTTATTTTTTGCAGAGAAGAACCTATTAACTCCTTCATGGTAGCAACTTTCTTTGGATTGCTTATAACTCTTCTTTCTATTCTTTCCTCAGATGTTAAATTTTCCTTTTTTATTTTTTCAATTTCTTTTTCTCGAATCTTCTTATACTTTCCAAAGAATGGAAGAACCTGCAAATACAATTGAATTATAGTACTAAATTATACCCAATGACTTGAGATTACTATAGATAGAGAATACTAACAACCATTAATAAATGTATGTATGTGTGTGTAATTTGGTATTGTATAATTCTTGTTATTTTATTTTTAATTTTTTGCATACACTATTTAATATTTTTCTTAAATTTGTTTACAAGTTATAACATATAGAACATTATTTTGTAATATCTCATGTAGTGTGCATTTAAGACATGGAGTATGATGAATGTCTGATAAATGATCCTGACTTAGACTATGTATAGAAAATAATTTAAATATGGTTACAAACAAACAATAAATAATTATGTAAAACAGATTTTTTATAGTGTAATTATGTAAAACAAGTGTTTATAGGATTTTAAACAAAATTCTTAATTTTGACTAGGTGTTGAGCTCATAATAAAAAAAATAAATAAAAAATAGTGGACAAGATGAAGTGACATTACAATAATTATAAAAACTTATTAGCATTATCATTTGATTTTAATGCTGCAACATTCTCATGGTGCTCATGCGCTGATTCTTTGGTATTCCCTACCTGTTCCTTCCATGTGTGCATTTAGGAGAGGGTCTTTATTTTTGCTGCAGTAGCTACGGATTCTCACCATCGGTAGAATAAGGATTTTTGTTTTCATAAAATCAACTCCCGTTTTAAAATGTTCCTATTTCTTAACAACCAAAAGTGTTATGGTTAGGGCATAGTAACTACCTAATTGCATTAATCATTTAAAAATACACTAAAATTGAAAAGACAAAATATTTGGGGAGGGGGATCATGACCCTTGTGACCCCCCTCCCCCCCTGGATCCGCCCTTGCTCTCTCAACTTATTTTTTATTGCAGGCATTTTTTTTTAAATTATCCGAAAGAGTAATAAATTTATTCCATTTTTTTTCACTACTCTATTTGGATATTTATACTATTTTTTAATTTTTCATTGTTAAGAGCTTATGATGTTTGAGAAAAAAAATTTGAGTGAGAGAAAAAACTTTAATTCCCTGTCCCTATCTTCATTCCCCTGCCTTATTTGATTTTCAGTAACACAGGGGAATGAATTTTAAGGTTTGCTTCCTTACAGTTGAAAGGGAAAAAAACATATTTTAATTCCACTAGCCAAAACAGAAGGAGTGCCATAAAATTATTTATTTTTGAATAAATTAGAATAGAAAAACTTTATCTGAAAAAAACTATGGAGCATAGGGGAATGAAAATTATTAAGCATAACCTTTCAGGTTTGAGAAACTATATGCTTCTGGAGATCTTGAATTCGTACCAAGGTTAGGCCAACAGTCGGGATTGCAAGGGGAAATACACCTCCCTGCTAACTATACATTTTTATACTCATTTCCTGCCAAAAAAGAGTGGTGAGAATATAATTTTAAAAATTGCCAAGGGAATGAAAGAAACCCTGTAGTATAGTGTGGAAATTAGCTTTTTCGGTTCTAATCTTTTATCATCAAGGATTCGACATCTGAAATTTTACAGGATTTTGAACAAATTGAATAGAAAAAAAAATGTGAAAATTGATCTAGCATCACATGGATACAAAACTTGTACTTTGAGCAGGCTCAGACCACGGGACATCACAGGGGAATGAATTTTGATCTTTTTTTGTTATTTTACGGTACATGTATTATATAATTTTGGAAAATTCATATATGGACTACTTCTAAAACTATCCTGGCTTTAGAAAAATTATGTCTTAGAGTCCTAAGGTTTTTAAATCGATAAAAACTGCCTGGGACAGATCTATGCTAATTTTTCTGTATATAAGAGGGGCACCTTTCAACTTACTATAGCCAGCACACTCGAGTCCAACTCTTTTTTTAGTAGTTAATTTCAAAATCATTATAAAAAAAAAATAATGTTAAAGCATTAAATGGGAGAAAAATCTCTTTTCTATTAAAGTTCCTTACGTCCAAATATAATATTAGAAACCTTACAGAAGACTCAGAAAGGAAAATGAGAATGAGTTTAACTATGCCTCCAACATTTCTCATAAATGGGTTGGGGGGGAGGTGGAAATCAAATCAGCGTATTTAGGCACAACGTTCCAACTTCACTATGGTCTATGAAGGCAGGTCATGACTTCTTGCCTTTACCATTCAAGTAAATCTTTTACTAACAGGCATTTCAGATTATCCCTTTTTCTTTTATACTATTGGATTTCTTAGTAGTACCAACACCAGCATTTGGCAGAATCCTCGGCCATAATATATGATATCTGATCAAATTTATCTTTGTGGAGCTAAACTCTTAATGCACGGCAGTAGACACTAATAAGGTCTTGGAAGAAATAATACAGAGGACATTATCCGCAAGTTTCAAAAAAAATCAGATGAATTTGAACTTCATTGTCATCAAAGGAATCAGTTTTGTTTAAATAATTTTGGATTATTTGGAATATTTTTAGTCTTTTATAATATCTTTTAATTGTATTCTTCTTTGTACTATAATAATATAATAATTGTATTTTTGTATTTATTTAGTATCTTATCATGTGAATGTTTTTTCGTATTGTATTCACATAGATAGACAGAAAAAAGAACTTATTATTCAACTTTATTCAGGGACTAAATCCCTTAAGAATAACACATAGAAAGTATAAAAATAGATATCTGACCATCATGCTACATTAGTAAAAATAATTACATTTCAGGTGAATAAATATTATACAAAATAAAAAAAAAAGAAAGGAAAAAAATGAAAAATAAAAAAAGATATCTTAGGAAAAAATAAAAATACATGTAAAGAGGATAATAAAAAACAGAAATAAAGATTAAAGATTATAGAAATTTGTATGGATAGGCTTTTGTTTTTATTTTTTCTTCTTAATCCCATGGAAATCCTATTAAATCCGATTTTTAATTAATAAAAGTGTTTTATTTTATATTTAAATTATTCAATTGGTGGATACAGATGAAAATATGATGAAAAATAATTTTTCCACCTAGCTTGTACAATGCGAAACACTGTGCAACGGGTCCTTTTCAGATAAAATCGGAGCTTTAATTAGATCTTGGTTTTCAACTTCCACTCGCTCAAGAGTTTTAAAAAAATCCCTCAACGGATCTGATGAGTTTGAGGTTGTCACTATCCCACATTTCACACACTTGGCCATTACCGGAATTTAATATGGGTTATAATTATAAATTTTGTCTCCATCCATCAAGGCAGAATGATTCTTGTAAAGTAATACCAAAAAGAATATTCTAACATAAGTGGAATGGCTTTAGCCGTTTGTTAAAAAAAAATTCAAATAATCACCTGTCAATTAATGAAAATTTTAGGATATAATATCTAATTTATCAATTTTTTCATTTCGTTCTAAGAGATTATCTTACCTCATTTTTATAATTGATTGAAATAACGGGCTTTCCTTTCTGATTTACCACTGTTGGTGGTGACTGACCATTCCAGTTTTGAAATTCAGATTTTAGGTATAAAATTGCTTTCAAACCTGTTATGTAATCCTCAATTAGGGTGAAATCTTGATTTTGCACTGCACTGCAAACCTGAAAATATCTATTTTAAGTAATAACTTTTGAGGTGATTTACGTTGTTATTTGATTATTACAGATAGCACAACACTTGGTATGCTATCTATAATTTTAATTTATGATTGGCTACAATTATTTTAGCAGGCTATATAGTTATGGTTATGCAAAAAGATAAATTATTAAATTAAATAGTTAAATTTAAGAGCAATATCGTCTTGAATATTGGGTGTGTAAGTTGTCACGATCAATTATTAAGAGGTTGAATATTATGATGTGATAAACAATCTGAGGTTAGGATCCTGATTGATTAGGAGTGCAGGATATATAGTTTAAGATAAAAAAGTCCAAGTCTTGCAATTTTAACAATGTAGGTTAGTTTCTGTATTCCCAGAAAGCGTGCTTTGTTCCTTTTTTTAACTCTTTATCTTTTGACCTAATGTAGGGGGAGGGGGTCCTAACTGACAGCCCTATCTTTGTACCGTTAACTTTGACTATCTCAACAGCACCCCATTACATAAGAACATAAAAATTATTGATGTGATTATTTGATTGATCTCGTGATTTTAACAAAATTAAAATTTGTTATAAGTTTTGATTTACTTTTATTTATTTATTGTAATGGCACTATAATGGTCATGCAAGGACCTCGGCCTCCTCCACAGCAGCCAACCAATCTCCGTGATCTTGGGCTCTCTACCTCCATCTTTGAACACCCTGCCGACCTAGATCCTCCTCCATGTCATCCAACCAACTGGATCGAGGGCATCCTCTTTTTCTTGTTCCAAATGGTTTCTCATAGAATTTTGGAATCCTTTGTTCTTTTATTCTTATTACATTTCCTATCCACCTTATTTGGGCTCTTTTTGCTGATGCAATAATGTCTGGTTCCACATACAGTTCCTTCAAATCCTCATCCTTCATTCTGCTCCGAAACCCATTTTCAAATACTCCGCTCAATTTTCTTCTCAAAATCTTTCTCTCCCAGGAATGAAGTATGCATCCATTTTTCGCGTTATGGACCATGTTTCACACCTATACACAACCAATGGTTTAACTATGGTCCTGCACATAGCAATTTTCATTCTTTTAGAGAGCTATTTGAAGTTCAAAACTCTTTGCAGTAAGAAATAAAATCTATTTCCCGCTGCTATCCTGGCTTGTATTTAGCTTTTTACTCTATCTGAGGTGGTTTACAGACCTAAAGCTTTGATCACTGTAATTCAGTTCTCTAAGATCTTCCTTTGCCCTTCTTGAATATATCATGTATACACAGCCTTATCTTTATTGATCGCAAATCTATCCTAGTTTGGTAGCTGCCCCTTCGAATTCCTGGAATATTCCTAATAATTTACTTTATGTAAATTAAATAGAATTACCTCCATTAGTGATTACCTACTTTCCCAAAGGTTCGGAAGGTCTATAATCCTTTTTTTTTAAATAAAAAAATCGCCATATTTATGTCCTAAGAACATTAAAAGACACTTTTTAATTCAGTGTGTTCCACCCCAGGCCCAACCAATGTCTCGGGGGACCCACATCAGGAAATAGAATGAATGGGCTTCTAAGAATTATTATAGCAAGAAGTTGACTAATATTAAATTGATTCTGATGGTCTGGATTGAAGGAGAGGATGTCGGATGAATGAAAGAAGGGCATAATACACCCACTTCACAAGAAAGGCGATATTTTGGAGTGCAAAAATTACCGCGGCATAACTCTTTTGCAATGTGGATACAAAATTCTTTCTAATATTATAGTAATGAAACTATGCCCCTTCACTGAAAGAGAGATAGGCAAGTATCAGGCAGGATTTAGAAGAGGAAGATCCACTGTTGATCAAATGAACAGCCTGCGGACTATTTTGGAGAAGTCTCTCGAGTACAGGATGATAATACATCACCTGTTTATCAATTTCTGCAGTATATATGACAGAAGGCCAAAGCTATATGAAGCGCTGCATGATCTGTGGATTCCTGCAAAACTTACATGCCTGGTAAGAATGACGATGGTGGAGGTGAAATGCACCGTGAGGATTCAGGGAGATCTATCACCGGAATTTGAGTCCAGAAGAGGTGTGCGGCAGGGTGATGTACTGGCATGTATACTTTTTACTGGAAAAAGTTATACCTGAATCAGGAATTCTAACCACAGGGACCATATACAACAGGCAAGTGCAGGTACTTGGCTTTGCCAACAATCTGGACCTGGTTGCACGATCTTTCCAATTTCTTAAGAGTGCGTTCCTGAAGTTGGCGGAAGCCATGGGAATGACTGTCAACCAGGAAAAAACCAAGTATATGCGTGCTGGACCAGAAGTAGACATGTTGGAAGGAACAGTGAAGATGGGATGCTTTGGACACTTCACGTACCTAGGCACAGTGGTTAGCAGCAGAAAGAGAAATATTTCTGTAGAAATAAACCAGCGTCTAGTGAAGGCTAACAGATGCTACTTCGAGCTCAATAAACTACTCAAGAGTAGAGCAGTCACCCGACAAACTAAGTGCCTTCTGTATAAAACATTGATGAGACCAGTCCTCACCTACGCAAAAGCCTAGACCCTGCCTTGCGCACAAGAAAAAGAACTGTTGGTGTTTGAATGGAAAATTCATCGCCGTATATTTGGGGCAGTAACGTTGGTAACCGTTGGAGGAGAAGAACCAACAGAGAGGTGTACCAGCTTTATGGTGAAGAGGGCGTGGTAACGTTCATAAAGTTGGGAAGATTGAGCAGGGCTGGCCATGTTGCCCGAATGCTGGAAAATGAGATACCAAGGAAGCTGCTTGAGGGGAGACTATAGATGACCAGAGGAAGAGGCAGGCGACGACTTAGATGGGAGGATGCCCTCACCAAGGACGCCGTGGAGCTTCTCCACACCCACAATTGAAGAGTGACATCGCAAGACCGACCCACCTGACGAAGGCTCATTGAAGAGGCCAAGATCCATACTGGGCTGTAGTGCCACGGAAGAAGAAGAAGACTAATATTAATATGTCTCATATTTACATAGTAATGATTCACACATTTACAACAGAAAAAAGGAGTACCTCCTAAGCTAAGTATTTGAAATAAAGTTTAAAATAACGTGATAGACAATTCCAAAGGCATAACACAGAAGACATAAATGTTTGGGATATTTTAAACCTGATGTAAGAGAAGAAAATAACAATATCCTGGCTAATCCGGTAGATATATAAAAATGCTAATGATATCAAAACACAATGCGACAGTATTTTGAAGATGAAATATAAAGCTTGATTTTTTTCGAAATTACAGTACGAAATTACATTGAAGATTCATACAGAATTATCGAATAAAGAGATAATCGAAATAGGCATAGGGAAATTAATATTTCATGAAGCAGTGGTGACCGATAATATTCCTAGTGAACTAATCAAGACTATTAACCAACCTTTTTGGAAGGTGGACTTTCTAAAATGCATCTATTTCATTATACATAATGCATACGCACCTAAGCAACATTGCCTATTTATTTTAAATATTTAAAAAAATGTAACTGCTAAGTATGAAACATACTTGTACAGCAGAAGCTCCGCAGCAAAAATATTGATAAGCCGCGTCTGCACTATCGATTCCTCCAGAGCCAAGGACTACCAGACGTGGACAGGCTTTGGTAATAGCAGACACCGCTCTCAGGCCAAGTGGTCTCACTGCATTGCCAGACACTCCACCATAAGTCGTCGATTTAGTACTGCCAACATGAGGCCAAGGTGCTCCATTACCTTGAATTTCCATGAGTCCTGACACTGTGTTGATAGCTGTTACTCCATCAGCACCTCCTAAATATTTTTCAAATGTTAAAAGAGTTTTAACATTAAACTTTAACTTTAAAAAGAGAACTTTTTTTTAGTTTAATTGTTATTATATTTACAAAACGCACAGTCAATGCAAGAGTGGATGGGACATTTGAAAAAATCCCGTTTTGAAAAAATCAAGAAAATTATTTTCAATTGTCTTTGATCTGAAAAAAATTCCTTATGTTGCCCTGTTTCAGCTATAAAAATCGATCAATATTATTGTATGGGATTTCTTTTAAGGATATATGCTGAATTAATTATTCATAATATAACTTCCAGAGCTTGTTGTATATTCACTAGTTGTGAGCAAGAGTTGATTATCAGGATTTTTTTAAAAGAAGGAACCACTTCCATTTTCTGTTTTTTTAATAATTTATTTTCTCCATGTCAGGTTTTTGACCCATCTTCAAAGGATTACCTGGAGTTACATTATTGAATATTCTACAACCATCTACTTTGTAAATACATTTTATGTTGTAAACAGTCCAGAGAGAGAGAAAGGAGAAGATTGTGACAATAAAGTAGTTCTGCAACCACCAAAAATGTTTTTAAATTTAATTATTTTTAATCAATGACATATGTTTATAACATAAAAAGTATTGACAATGTAGATGGTTGTAGAATATCCTATAATGTAACTCCAGATAATGCTTTGAAGATGAGGAGAAAGTCACAGTATTGCATTATATTCTCCCAAGACTGGACATGATGACTCTCTTTTGACTTTTTAGAATTATGATTATAAATGAACTGTTGAATTTTTTTAGTTAAGGATCAGATGAGAATAGTTATTAATTATGAAAAACTTATTTTAAAATTGAAATGTTTAAAATAAAAATACATTTCGGTAAAATAAAAATTATGTGAAAATATAGGAAGGAACAAAGGAAGAAGTACAATAAGAAATGAACAATGTGGTTTTTATTCCTGTTCTTATATTCTTAGTTTTATGTACAATAAAATTTTGTAATATATAGTGTGTTTCTCCCAATACAATAAAGTGTCATAAGTAATAACCTTAATCTCATCTAACCCTTAACCAAAATTCTAATGAAAAGAAAAAATTTATTATAGGTCTTTGGAGCAGATAATGGAATGCTGTAACATGTATAGAATTTCAATGAAAAATAAGTGGATTACATACTGGAAGGTATATTATGAGAATTAATCCATCATTTATCCTTCAAATCCATTCCATAGAATAATATTGGTTTGTAATTATTGCTGACACAAGGCGACAATAGAATTTTTGAGGTTGGGAAAAAGTTGAAATTTTTTATTTTCTCAAAACATGATTTTTCCAGATGTCACAGGCTTGCACTGAGAGTGTGAAGTATTAAGTATACAATATTCTGAAAAAAAAACAAATAAAAGAGCAACTGCTCGACGTTCGGTCACTATCATTATTAGATCTATTGCGATACTGCATGGATATAGTATCTTTGGATGTAGTATCTCCTTTTTATATAAAATAAGTAGGAAAAATCAAGAGCAAAAAATCAAGATTTCCCACTCTTGCATTGAGGGTGTGATATATGTAGTATGTATTGATAAGATTAAAAACAACAATGATTTTACATTCAATTTTTGCATATATAGGATATCATATCTTCTTCTTGCCTTCTAGTAGTTCAACTAGTAGATGATACATTTTTTTACGAATAAAGGAAATTAAATTGTTTAGAGCAGAAATTTAATGATTGCCACATAGCCAAAAAAAATTTGATTTGATTTACTTCTGAATCTTGTCAAAGTGTTAAGAAGTAGGTAATAATAATAAGACGTGATTTTAAGCACTAAATATTGGTTAAAAAAATTTATTTCTAAAGAAATATATTTACTTGTTGAACTCAAGGGTCACTTATTATTTTTTAAATTATTAAAAATACTTTAAATTAAATTTAATCTAATCTGACAAAAATCTATTAAATTTAGATTTAGATTTTTTGTCCAGAGATTTATTACTTTCTACTACAAAAAATATGAGGGCTCGTTCAATGGGCTATTTCGAATACCTAGTAAGATCAAAATAAAATTTCTAGTTTAACTCTTAAAATAATAGAAAAATAAAAAAGAATTATTTTTGGAGAACTCCTGGTGGAGCAAGACTGAGAGGAAGAATTAATTGAAGCAGGTTGTTGTGCACTTTGTAACCTCAGGTAATTGAGAATAAGCTTCACGTACACTCAAGATAGAAAAAGATTGCTGAGTTTAATCAAGCTAAAAGCGTCTACTGTACTAGCGAGAATTTATCTTCAATGATTAGAAAAACCGTTATAGGTCAATCAGAATTTGGTAGCTAATTGATGGTAGTTTTTTGTCTGTAATTATCTGGAACACCGTTCTATATATACACTATCCTATTTACTTTTATATAAAATTATCAAGTAAGGAAAGGAGTCATTGATCTTTATTTTATTATTTACATGTAGGAATTTATTAACAATATATAAAGTGGATATTAAATTTATACCTCGATCTGCTGCTTTTGCTAAGGCTACGATATCTGTAATGTTTGGAGTTAATTTTATAAAAACTGGAATATTAACGGCTGCCTTTACCCATTTGGCTATTTGTTCTACAAGAACAGGATCCTGGAAAAATAAATATTAATGATTTATTTATTAGGAGTGAAAAAGTTAAAATAAAACAACAATAAATAGTATTACTAAAAAAATCTTCACTGGTTTCTTCCATTTTTCTTCTGATTCATTTTTATTATTTTAATTTATAATGGATACTTACAGTTGTTATTATCTATTTAATATATTAGGATATAGGAATAACTAGGGACGAATAGTTATCACCCTCTGGTTATCCCTCACTAGAATACATTGGTTTAATAAAGAAACCAAAACAATTATTACAGAAAGTAACTTATTAAACTTAGCATACCTTTATATGACTCAAAAGTACATAATTTGTTATTCAACTTCTATTACGTATTGGACATTAAAATATTATATAACTTTATTTTATGAGACTGAAAAATTGTAGGGTTATACTCTACTGGCTAGTATTCGAAACCAAATCTTTACAAGCACCCAGAGCATTGCAAGAGTGGTACAGAGATAACGGTTTAGTCCCGGCCAGGGCTATTGTAATATAATTTAAAAAAAAAATTATACTTTCTTAAATCATATACATCAGTCAACAGTCTAAATAAGATAAAATATATGTTTTATTACTTGGCCACATGCTAATCCCATTCCAGATTCTCCCATGCCATGGGGGCATGATAAATTCAATTCCAAGGCATCAGCACCAGCTTTTTCAGCTTTAGTAGATAAAGTTTCCCAGTCTTCTTTTGAAAAAGAGCACATTATGCTCGCAATTAAAACCTATGGAAAAATTATATGTATATATATATATATATATATATATATATGAAAAAAAGACATATAATAAATAATTTTATGATTAATGAGCTTTTTTTATGCTAAATTTAATGCTCTGCAACTTTTATTATACTTTTTTTTGTTTAGAGTAGATGTTGAGTTACAGGCGTTGGAATATGAGTTTCCACCAAAATGGTAAAAATCAGCTGAAAAAACTTCAACTGAAAAAAGATCGATATTTTCGATTTTTTTTTCTCTTTCAAGACGTGTTATGGAAAGAATATAATCGTAATTGGTTAAAGAAACATTTTAAAGTATAAGAATTTAAATCCTTATAATTTTTGTAATAAAATAATTTTCTTAAAAACGATTTTCTGTGTATTTTAGCTATGCAAGTAATTAGTGATTTACCAACTTTGTTTTAAGTAACTTTGTCATGATGCTATAGGAAGCTTAAATTTAAAATCAACGTGCGAAGATTTCATAAAGGAACTAGAACTGGAAACTAGTAGAATAGTCTAGAGGAAGTTGGCTGCATGTGGAGAACGTATACAGATAAATAGACGATCACAATTACAATTTAGTACGCAAATAATGTATTTAGTATTTGCAAAAGCTTGATATTAAATTGCAGTATAACCTCCAAATGTCTTATGTCTTGAACATTTTCACGAAGTTTTTCAAATTACCTGATTTTTCCAGATATTCCCCTGATTTTTGTCAAAACTTGAAATTTTTTTATATTTTATTAGTTTGATATATTTTTAGATTGATAATAAAAAGTTTTAAGTATTCCACAGTAAGAAAAAAATTGGTAAATAGTTTTGGCCAGGGTTTCATGGTCAATAATACTCCACTGTGCTACGATCTGATGACTCCAACTTGGCCTTGATACTGGACTAATATTTTAATACATAATTAGAATACATAATATAGAAACACTGATATTATTTAATTATTTTTTTAATTTTGGTTACAATAGATGGTCAAAATAATCGTATAAAAATGAAATCGAGAGTTTTATTAATTCTACAAGAGATGGTTCAGATTTTAATACTGGTCATGCAAAAAATAATAATAATTTTAACTATTATCTAAGTACTTTTTCTGGGAAGTCCCTTTTCAACTCAGCTATGCTTTTACACCAATACTCTTCTCGTTTTTCTGATATTAACTCAATGTTGAGAAATGATCCTTGCTCTGGGCCATAAACATGCCTTGAAGTTGTTCCCCTTACAATACGTGGCGATACATTTGTCACCAAA
Organism: Aelia acuminata; assembly: GCA_911387785.2. NCBI lineage: Eukaryota > Metazoa > Arthropoda > Insecta > Hemiptera > Pentatomidae > Aelia > Aelia acuminata. Next base: position 18,458,572 of record OU426980.1, read on the forward strand.
TCCTTGAAAAAGAGGAAAATATATAAATAAATTAGTATTAATTAAACAAGTTTTTAGGAAGAGACTATTGAATTATAGATATAGAATGCAAGGCCTCAAAGTCTCGTATTATTTCAATAATTCACTGCCAATGCAGATTACATGAAGAAAGCTAGAAACAGTCAGTCTGTTTCTAGCTTGCTTGCGAAACCGTTTTGTAGCCCTGATGATGCCTGAATAGGCGAAAATTTGGCATGTAATCTGCATGATTAAGTGAATTATTGAAATAATACGAGACTTTGAGGCCTTGCATTCTATATTAGTATTAATAGATATAATGAGGATTCCAATTATAAATCATAGAATAATATAGATAATCATATTATGGTAATCTTATTGATAATATAATGGTAAATCGATTATAATTAATGTAATGATAGTTAGCTAATCGAGGTTTGATAACAATACTTGGGAGAAGAATATAATTATAAGAATACCTTAAGTTGATAAATATTAGCAATCCTTTATTTATAGTTATGCTGTGTATTATGGTACTCCAATATATTTAGGCAGCCCAGCTTAAAAAATAAAGCCTTTCTCCTTCCTTGAATATCCTGCTATGTATCGGGTTAAGAAATAGCCAGATATAATTGTACTAGCCATTGATAGAGCCACTGACCAATTAGAGAACTCATTCAGGGATCAAATAAAGTATATCTTGTTTGGTATCAAAATTTTGCATTTTTAATAAGGGATTTAAATATAAAAACAGATGATTAATATTTTAATTAATAACTAAATTAGAAGAAGGACTAGGGTGCTGGTTTTAGGAGGAAACTTCATTTCCTCTCACGCCACCTTTATTAAGATAATATGTTAAATTCGGTGCATCCTGTTGTTGTTTACCAAAGATTGCCTCTGGGCTTGGTGGGGGTAAAAAACGTTAAGAGAAACGTAGTTCGGACGCTTTTTGTTTTTTATCTATTACTCTTTTAATAATAAAAAGAATCAAAATCAAAGTTTAAAGGTGTTCTCTCTGGAAGAGAACCTACATATAAATCGTATTTATTTTTATTTTTAGTCTGTTTTTAATAAATTCTTCAGTGTAGGAATATCTCCCCCTCCAATCTTGGGAGGATAGAGAGCTTGGGTTGTAGAGGACTTCTGTCCAGGACTTCAAAGGGTGAACATGTATAGCTCCGAGTGTAAAATGTTAGTCATGTCCCTCCAGAATAGTTTATGTGAGTGATATTATGATGTCCATCAGGCCGACAATCCTTCCAGTTGTTTTAATTATGTGGCGCTATCGGCTAACCAGTATATCAAAGGCTAGAAAGGGTGATGAGAGATGCCGTAGATCATAGCAGTAATTTAGATGAGTACCCAATCTGTACATATGTTTAATAATTTTGTAATTTTCTAGTTCTAGTATATTATTGCATTTGTTTTTCATATCTATATATATCTATCTATCAGATATTCTTTGTAATGATTGTGAGTTATGACAATACCAATTTTCATTTTATTTTGTTTCTTTTCAAATATAATTAATATCAATTTCATATATATCAATCAAATAAAAACTAATTTTAATTTTTTAAATATTAATAATATAGAATATGTTGTTTTACTGTTTTGGAAATAATGGTCAATTTTCATATTTGAATATACTAAAAGATTTTTATATTTCTATAATATCTCAACTTGTACTCAATGCTTTTATATATATATTGGATACCATATCAATAAAAAATATTTCACATATTCTTTTTCTTTAATAATCATTTTTGTTTATTCTTTATTTTCAATATACATACATATATATTTAATATATTCATACTAGAAGCATGCAATATTATATTGCCCCACATATGCCTTTGAGAGAGGAATCCAATTTTTCAATGTTATATTCTTTTTTGATTCATAAAAAGGGGAATCATATTTTTATTGTTTATTTAATTATCAATAGAGGAAGGTATTGCTGTAATGGGGAAAGGAAATATTAGTTTGGGCATTTCCTATCAAAAATGCTCTGGCATCCCAATGAGTCATCTATTTAATTAATTAATAAAATCCATGATAAGAAATTAATTATAAAATCATTAATTAATTAAACCCCCCATTACATAGCAATCCTCTTTACTATCAACTAGGTATTTATAAATTATAACTTTCCCTCCTTAGTTTTTAAACATCTATTCTTTATTTATTTTTAGGTACCATATGCAATGAGGGATCCCATTGGAATAAGTAGCCCGAAGGCTTCATGGCAGCTTTAAGCTACATATTACCAGATAATATGGAAAATACAGCACCAAAACGTACTCTCCTGAAGTCTTTAGCAGTACAAAGAACGGATGCACACAACTTTTGAATATTGTTAACTTTTTTGATAAAAATTGTTCCCTCATCTTAGGGTACCATGAACATATGATATAGCCATTGCTGGAGGAAATACCGAAAGAATGAAGGAGCTTCTAAATGTACTTGAAAAAATACACAAAAGTCGGTTTGCTAATAAATTAATCGAAAAAAAAAAAAAAAATGCAGTCATAATTGGTTGGTTGAATAATTTTCTATTCAATGATTTTACATTTGAAACAGTAAATTGCTTCAACTACTTAGGAGCTGGAATCAACAGTGAACTTGATATAGAGGAACTCTGATAAGTAAGGTTTAGGTTGTGCACTGTTTTTTTCTCCTTTTTAATTTGAGTAGAAACCCCGATTAATATATGGGTGAAGTACTCTATGGTATTAATGATATAATACAAGAATTAGCAGAACAAATCTCTTTGGGAAATAATAAAATAACTCACTGTTTTTTTGCGGATTATATTGTTTTTAATGGCACGCCAAGAGAAATATTAACTAAATTTTAATGTTGAATTAAAGAAATTTTAAAGCTAATTAAAAGAATGGATATCAGTGCCTAATATTTCCAATTCTCCAAAAAAAAATTATATAATTACAATTTAAAAAAAAAAAAGATCAAGGAGAGATAGAGATATATGATTATTATTTTTAAAAAAATAAGTTTAAAAATTTAAAGGACATAGACACAAATAATCTTCTAGGAAAGTTTATTAGGTAATTTATTCACCTTATCTAAGCCAAACGTTTTTGTTACTGCAAATCCCCACCCTGCCTGAAATGCTCTTCGTATCATTGCACTGCTTGTTGTAGGTGGTGCTGAAGCAAGACCGAAAGGATTCTCAAAGTGAATATTACAGATGTTCACAGATATATCTACATCATCAATTGCAGTATAAAATTTTGGCAGCTCGGGTGTCATCGGTAAATTATTGTTTCCAATTTTCTCCTTTAAAAGCATAAATAATTTTAAGATACAACATACCTCCTATGGACAAGATGGATAAGACATTCACATGTAATGTATACCATTAAATACTTGTGCATATACCATGCTGCTGTCTTTCCATCATTAACTGATTCTACTGTAGTCTCAGAGTGCCCAGCAAAATCACCGCCGCAATATACACCCGGAACAGTAGTTTCCATTGTCTGGCTGTTTATTTTCGGCAAGTTTCTTGAGTTAAGTTCTAGCGGTTCTAAAGCCTGTAAAACTGTAAATTAAGTACAAAAAATTACATTATGTTTTAAATCAGTCAAGAAATTACATTGTACACAGCGAAAATGTTACTTAGTTATTTAAAGGTTACTCCCAACAAACTAAGTTACAAAACTTAATCATTTATTTAACCAGGGCTTTTTAAAAAAGGAAATAATATGTGACTTGGGACTACCTGCTATGTCAGTTTGAAAAGGCGGGCTCTTAAGTAACAATTGCGTGGCTCAATAATTTATAACAATGTGTAACAAAAAACAATTATTAATAATGATCATTGTTTATTACCTTGAAATTATTATTATTATGAAGTATAGTAATTATTATTATTTTTAGAAACCAGGATCGTTGGTGTTTTAAATAGATATGACTAAAACATGTAAATGATAATTAAAAGATAAACGACTCACTTTCTGGGTCCGATAGTGTTGAGCCAAAAGCTGAAATGACATGATTCACTTTCAGTTTAACGAGTTGGTCAGGATCTTCTAACCATTCTCCACTTTCATTTTGTTCTGTTCGACAGAAATTGATGCATACGATTTTTCCATCTTTCACTTCAATATTCTTAGGACTTAAGAAGGACATGAACTCACATTTTTCTTCAAATGCCAGTTGAACCTAAACATTACAATCAACATACACAAATGAAATGGATAAAAAAATAGTATTTTTTTTTTGAGGTGCAAGTAAATAACCGTGACAATGACATTTGATTTTGTTAAAAAATGTTATCACAGATATGAAAGCGTTAACAGTGTTATGATATAAGAGAATAAATAGTTGTTGTGACAAAAAGAAGATATATTGCTAACTAATAATTACTTAAAAATTATTATAATGTTGTCATATATCCCTAAAATTGTAATAAAAATTTAATCACACTTCTACATAAATACAATGGAGAGAACATAAGAGAGAGCTAGAAGCAGTATGCATAGCATAGGAGCAAGGGACCTCTATTATTATAAGTTCAAACGCCAATTTTAGATTTCCAAGTAATTAATCATAAGTAAAATCGGGTAAAATTTTGAATAGCTACCTCTTCTGGCACTGCATGTATGTTTGAGAATCCCTTCCGAAATACGATGAAGACTTTACTGGCACCACACCGTAGAGCACTTGTTGCACAGTCCATCGCGGTGTCACCAGCCCCAAGAACCGCTACCCTACCAGAGAGAGTGGGTAAGGGTTGCTTACAACCACACATACCTAAGCAAATAAAAATATTGTTTTGTTGGAAGAAATAAGAAGAAGTGGCTGTGACTAGTAGAGTGTTGCCCGCTTTAGCTTCTTTCATTCTAGCGGCGCACAGTGGGGAAAAACGACAACAACTCTATATCTCGAGAACGGTTTGTCCTATTGAGATGGAAATGTTTCATTCGATTAAGGATGGAAAATTACACTAGGATTGCAACTAAATTTAAAAATTATATTATTTACCTATATATTATTATAAAGGCGACTTAGAAACAGATATTTTAAATAATTTTAAAAAAATGTTGAAAATAATTTAGCTTATTTTTCTTTGATTTAACTCAATTTTAATTTAAATTTCCTTTAAGGTATTTTTAATTTGCTTTTTATTTTTATTATTTTTTTTAGTCAGTTAATGTATTGTAAATTGTTATGGGAAAACATTGAAACCCCTGTCTTCAATCACCTTTCTAATCACCTCATACTGATATTTAGATAGTTTTGACAGGATAAAAACACAATCAGTGTCGAACATAACACTTTTACTTTCTTTGGGAGGAGGCTGAAGAAACTGGCAAGTTTCATAGAGTATTACCCTAACCATATTATATATTAAATTAAAAAAAAAAAATTAAACCATGTTTGGGTAGCTATTTGGGGATGTGATTCAATGATTTTAGAATAAATTAGTATATAAAACTAATAATAAAAACACTAAATAATAATAATATTCTATTTCATTGAGTATTACACTAAACATATATTTTAAATTTAAACCATGATTATGTGGGGGATGTGATTCAATGCTTTTTGAATAAATTGGAGACAGTCAACTTTACTGTATTTTCCTTCTCGGGAAATTTTTTGGGCACCGTGAAATTTTTCACATTATTAACAATAATTACCCAACTGGCAAAAGAAGGCAAATGAAATCAGAGGAATATATTCTATGATATATCCTGGCCCTAGATCAATTGCTACCAACTTAAGGTAGGATAGGGCTATATCTAAAACCATGCTAAATAAAATTATTTATTTTCTGTGAATGATTTTCGCTTATATTATGGTTTTTATAGGACGGTTACTGTATAAAGTGGTTTGCTTGTATATGCACATAATGGCTGTATAACATCGATCAATAAAAGGTGCCGTAACAATCTCAAAATATTTTTATTAAAAAAAAAAAAAATGACAATATTACAACCACTACAAAACTTATAATTTCTGCTTTAAAGAAATTTTTAACAAGAAAGGAACAAATCGTTTTTTATTTGTTGACTATTAATGAATGAAAACCAATAAAAATTAACTCCAAAAATGATTTAGGTTTTGTTCCTCGTTTGCCACACTGTGCAGCGCCGCAAAAGGAAGGTAAAACAAATACCTATGATTCTACATCAAATTTAATTGCCAAAACATTACGATAAAGGCATGGTCTGTTCCCCAGTCTTTACAATTAATCTCAGTTTTGGTGATTTTTTAACAAGTAATTGTTTTTTTTATTGAAAATAAAATGAGATAGAAATTTTTGGTTTCTGCCATTCAAAAGCAATAAATCATCATTAAGACTGTGTACGTACTTAGTAAAAATATTTATATTAGCTGCTTAATAATAATGGGTATTAATGTACTTTTTGTGAGAAATAAAATACTGTCAAATTGTCATGGCATTATAACTTGTTAACTTATTCAATTAACATATAGTTTTATTTTACTCGAGACATCAATAAACTTTAAAATAAAATAGTATGTTTATATAATTTTTGAACATTTCACAGAGAGACGGATAAAAATGTAACAAAAAACTAAAAGAATAAGTTAAGTTTTAATAAATGTTTTCAATAAATATATACAGACGACTTTAACTAAGATCATATGTGGTTGCCTAATAAACCTTGCTGCCATTTCTTTCTGTCGAACCAATCGCCCTCGCAGATCCATCCATCGCTATCCCTGCCATCGCTTCGTCTATTCCTTCTATTCACCTCTTCTCCGGTCGACCTCTCTTCCTTCTTCCCAATGATACATGCTTCAGTACCCTTTTGGGCCATCGGTCATCTGCCATTCTCATGTCGTGGCCAAAACAGTTAAGTTTTCTTGTCTCAATGGAAGGTAGGATATTGAGGGGTTCTACAACTTTTTCCCTCATGAAGTTGTTTGTGATGTGCTGCAATCAGGACATTCTGCAGCTAAAAATCCATTTCTATGGCGAGAAGTTTTCTTGCTGAGTCGGTTGAGATAGTCCATATATAGCACTGAACTCTCAAAAAATGAATGGAAGATTCTTTTTTTTTGTTTGGAGACTAACGTTTTTGTTCCAAAGAACAGAATTTAATGTCCTAATAATTTTTCCTCCTTTTATTACTTTTTCGCTAATGTTTTTATTATTGTTTTGGTGCTGCTATCTTTAGAAACCCACCTGCCTAAATATTTAAAGCTGTCAGTTGTGGTCAATTCCCATTCCCCAACATTCAGCGAGGAGCATCCATTTTTATTAAATGCTAAATACTCGATTTTTTCTTTACTGATTTCCAGGCCTCCTGATTTATATGCTTCAACCAGCTTCCTCACCATAAGGGGTTATCAACACATTAACTCTTCAATTACTCGTTCTTCTAAATGGGCACCACACGAATGGCTGGAATTTCTAAAATTTCAGGTTAAAAAATTGATTGATGAAGTTAGAAAAAAAATTATAATTGAATTTAAATTTAAAAGCTGGCCATATTTTGGTGAAGTCATTATTTATTTCAATTCTTATATTGATCAAATAAAAACATTTCTTTGGTTTTTGGTAATATTTGAATTTTATTTTTGAAGAGTTGATCGTAACTCTTAAACTATCGTTACGATCAATTTTTCATAATAAGAAAAGAAGCGGTAAACATTGAATTTTGGTAAAAACATATTTTATCATTATTTTTAAACAAAGTTGACTACATTTTGAACTTCCAGAATGTCTATTTCTAAATTTTAATTTATTTACAAAAATATTTTTAATTTTACTGAAACAGTTGTAATTTTTTTATTCTAAAATTCATTAGCTATATAAATCAAAACACTCGTTTGGAGCACATTTGGAATAAGAGTAATTGCACATTTGAAAAACGAGTTATTTTGGTTAAAAACCAAATTCGTAATTAATTATTGCTGAAAAAAATCTTACCTTTCACACCTTCTTATGTTAGTTTTTTATCAGTCTTTCTATGAAACGTTCCTAAATGAGAAAAGCACTTAATTTTTTCCTAAAGCTTATTGATGTCTCCAATTATTCTGGTAAAAAAAAAATGTGTTAATTCAAAAGAGTTAACAAGTTATGATCCCAAGAAAATTCGACTGCATTTTTTTGCAAACAAAAAGTTCATTAATGCCCATTATCATTAATAAGTTAATATAATATTTTTTAAAATCAAGATATCCAGCAGTCTTAATGAAAATTTAGTGCTCTTTTGAATGGTAAAAATGTTTTTATTTTTTTATTTATTGTGTAAGAGATTTTCAATAAAACAACAACTAGTAGTTGGAAAATCACATAAACAGCGAAACATCATGGCTTTATTGGAACCTTTCTGTGGAAAATTCGTTAAAGATTAATGGTATTTTTTTGTATGTACGTAACCAAAACACCCTATATATCTATTGGCTTAAGGTGTTTCTTTAAAGTTTCTTATTCTGAAGCCCCGTCACATGCAGTTAGCCCATTAATCGACAGAACTTAAGAAACGATATGAGGCTTTTATTACTTACAATCTTCTGAAACATCGAATAATTTTCAAATTTTTTTTTAGGTATATATTTAACCAGTCTTACGAATATAAGTGGTTTAGCGAGCCACTCTTAACAATATAAAGTAATCCACGAAATGAACTATTGTTTCTTTGTTAAGTAACGATAAAAGATTTCAGCCTCCTTTTTCTCCTAGAATCTGGTATCTTAACTTTTTATTTTTTAAGCAATTTAACGATGTATTTATTTATTCAACCATCAACAGGTTTCACCACAATTTAGTAAGCTTTGAACCAATTTAAAATCAGTAATAGTCATTTTTTTTCATAATGGTGACATGTAACAGTTTCCCACTTAATATACGATTTGTCGCTATAGTAAATTGATAAAAATAAGCAGTATAGTAATTAACAAATATTAAGAACAAAAATCAAGATTAAAAATGTATAACTTTTCAGTTTTCAAGTTTTAAAAAAGAAAGTCGTTCATCTGGATTATAAAATTTTCTTTACCTTGTTTACTACTCTTTGCAACTAGGGGTAGAAAATCTTTAGAAGTATAGTACCCCATTTCTTTCGTTAAACCGTCGAATACTGCATTCCTTTTTGGATCCGGAAGTCCTATTCCTATAAATATGGCATCATATCCATTTGACATCAGGTTCTGTAATAATATATATAATATGAATTTTAGGATTATGAAATCAAAATAAAATAAATAAAAAAGTATTCGCTAAAATCTTCGTGCAACTTAAGCATAACTTTAATTAGAGATCAAACCTCAATAAAACAAGAAGTAACTAAAAAATCGGCAATAATGCTACTAATGGTTTATTAATGCCTTCATCTGCTGAGCACCCACGGAGAAGCCAAAGACAAACTACTACTGAAGTTATCTTTACGGAGTTAATGATGATACCAATTATTGAGGAGCAATTCCTTTCCAACCACCTAGCTTGCCTTTGAGAGGCTTGAAGAGGAAAGCTTCTGCTACTGAAGACGCAGATACCATATAGCTGTTGCTGCGACACTTGATCAACCACCGAATCATGAGAAGTTTGTAGCACCTTAACACTCTATAAGCAAATATATATATTTCTACAAAGCTGGTAGAAGAACAAACCCATTTGGTCCCATAAGTTTCAAACCGCAGAGTTTAGAAGATTCACTAATGGCCTCAACCAATGCATGATTTATTCCTATTTAACTTTTAAATTGACTACTTTATTCATATATAGATTGATTAAGTAGAAATCAAAAAGAACCCAATAATGTTAAGTGACGACAGCCTAGCCCCTTGGGTTCTACCCGCTCCCGCTATTATAATATGGAGCTGTTCTGAATAGTTAAAAATAATTAATCAATCCATCGCTTGAAAACCACGCTTTCCTCTATTCTCTGCAATAACAAAACAGTCTGATAATTTAAAAAGTGCAGAACAATAGAATCTGTGAGGCATACAATAGAAGAGTGCCCAGTTTATAATGAGAAGATAATACAGATGGGAATTCCTTGGTCTGTCGCTGGAGCATGAAGTGAAAATCAGATCATCAGAGAACTCTTAAGTTTTATTAAAGAAGCGCGGCTCTATCCTCTCCTATAAGAGCTACTCCCTTTCTAACTTGTGGGTGATGATAAAAATTGCTGTTTTTCACCCTATATAAATCCAAATAAAAAAAAAGAAGAAGATATTACCAAAAGTTTTTCCATATTACATACTGCATTTCATTAAATATACCAGAAGAATATGATTAAAATATAAAAAAATTTACCTATTACGAATTAACCATATTTATTACAAAAAAGAAATGCACTTCCTTAATGCCTTATTTATTCCTACAATTAGCTACTTACTTTTATTGTAATATCTGTCCCAAGAGATTTTCCAGTTACGATATTTACACCTAAATCTTGGACAAGATCTATTTCAAATTTAACAGCTTTGTACGGGAGACGAAACTGTGGAATTTCAGATGAGCTGAAATAAAAAAGGATTAATTACTATATAGTTTCCATTCAATTTTCCTTTTAGCTTAATACTCAAGTAATTGAATATAATTTTATTATAGTTATTTTGGTTGAATATATGGCGATTCAGAGTTTAGCAGCAGGATTTTTTTTTTTTTTTTTTTTTTTTTTTTTTTTGGAATGTGATTCTAAACAGAACATCCAACAAAAAAGTTCTTATGATGGATGATTTGATTCCAAATGGAAAAGGAGTAAAATCCATTTATGTGTTTTTGAATGGGCTCACATGGTAAGGGGTTGAATAAAAAAATATCCCTCAGAAACTGTACAATGCAATAAAATTCTAGATGAACCATTGTGTTCCGTCTCAAGGCTGAGAAAATAATTTCTGAATAAACTCTGATTTATCGAGAAATACAACTTTGCCTTGTTAAATTCCAGAAAGTCCCTTTTATCAATCACCTTAGTAAAGTAAATGTTTTCTCTTGGAAATTTTTGGTGCGTCTAGGATTTTATTATATTGAACTGTTTTTGAACAATACATTTTATTCGATAAAAATGCGGCCCCCTAAAGAAAATACATAGATAAATATGGACTATGCTCCTTTTCCGTTCAGAATCAGACCATCCATCAAATGAACTATTTTACTGGAAATTATGGCAAGAATCACATCCCAGAATTCTTTGTTAATTCCTTAATCATATGATGTATAGCAATGAGCTACTTTAAAATGAGTTGAATGACAAATCATAAGCATTCCTATAGCATTAAAATTATACATTAACAGAAAAGGCCATTGTAAAATGAAATAAAAATTACTATCAATAATCAGTAAACTGACAGCTGAATTATAATAAAACATAACTAAAATGAAATCAATGTTTACAGTTGTAATTTTAAATACGTGATAAATAAATACCTCAAACCACCGGAAAAGTTTTTTTTTTCAAAAATTGTAATATTTTTATATCCCAGGCGAGCTAAGTATGTGGCACATGACAGGGAAGCTGGACCACAGCCGATCAATGCAATTTTCATTCCTTTATCATCAATTGTTACCGGTGGTCTAACTTGCTTCACCCCCATTTTTTGAAAAATCTGGAAGCCGAAAACAGACAGATAGGTTGAGGAATTCGTTGTTTAGTATTTAATAGAAAGCATTTAATATAATTAAAACAAAAATATAACGCAAATGAGCATTCTTCAGTCAATTTGTTTATACAATACTTCTATATAAATCTATACAAGCCTTGGAAAGTCTTTTGTTCAGTACTGTGTTAGGAATAGCTGTTCTGCAGTAATGGTGACGAACGTGATTTACTTGTGATGATACGTTTCCCTCCTTAATTTTCTAGTTAACAGTAACCGCTAAATAGAGACTGGTAGTGCCACAGGAGGGTCTCTCAGCCCTAGAGATGATTAGTGACAGAATAAAAAAGATATCCTACATCAGATCTGAGCTCGGGACCTTGAGCTATACTGCTAAAGAGTGCCTTAAAAATGAACGGGCCCCGCTCTCTACTCAATAATTATATATTTGTTGATTTGTAGAAGAGCGCCCAGATCAAATAGTTTCAAGAGATGGTCTTAAGAGAAATGGATCTTGCCTCTGACGAGGTATGAGTGCATAGTTACTTTTTCTAAGCAGTCAAGAAGGGTGTGGAGATTAGGATATAGATTTTCACCTCGATTGTATCGATCTTAATGAGCTCATAATAGCTTTCAAGTTATATACTAGGTAAGTTTATATTTCTTGTCGATAGAAATTTAATTATAAAATAATTTTAGTAAATACCCAAAACTTTCAATAGATTGCTAGACAAATTATTGTGATTCAATATAGTATGTATATGCAATAGTATAAGCATTGGCGAATCCAGGTGGAGAGCTGTGAGGGATGCAGCCCCCTCTTCAGAAAAAGTTTTTTCATTTAAAGATAGAATTTAAGTTTACTAAAAGTAAGGAAGTATGGTAAAGAACAAATAATATGCAGAAGAAGTAGACTTTTAGTTGGAGAAAAGGAATTTAAAGGTAAAAAAGCTGATAGGCATTTCTGTAGTAAGGGCTGTGGGGCTAGAGCCTCCCTTTACAACCGGCTGGATCCGGCCATGATATAATTATAATAATGTTTTATTGAATAATAATAATTACAAATTATACACAAAAGAGACAAACATTGTACGGCATGGAAATCCGTCTGCCGGAAAATTTATACAAAAATTTAAACAAAAATTACTGGTACAGTGAATAAATAATAATAAATTAAAAAAAAAACAGAGATATAAAGTTAAAAAAAATAAATAAACAATAAAACTAGATTCTTGCGATTAAAGTACAAATATAAAACAAGAAAAATACTATTCATCAATTACTACAAATTCTGATTATGGGTTAAAAAAGAAAATACAAGTTAAGTAAGGGTTGCAAAAACAAAAGATATAAAAGCATTAAGAAATGAAAATAAAATAAATATTACTATATAATAAAATAAAAAATTATATAAAAATAAAGAGTGAAAAGAAACGAAAGATGAACTCTGTCTATGTTGGATGGATTAAGTGGTAGCGATGGGACCATGCATGTCGAGTATAATTTACAATTTTACGGCATTCGTTTACAGTGGGGGCATTAAGGAGAAAAATTAAAAAAGTATTATGGACAGTACTAGAACCTAGAAACTGTATTCGAATGTTACTGAGAGCTGAACACTCTGCCAGGAAATGAAAAAGGTCCTCTTTAAGGATCCGGCCATGATATAGATTAATAACAAAATTTTCCTAGTGCAAGGAAAAAAAAAAAAACAGCTCAAAATAAATAAGAATGATTTCCCTGACAATTATGCTTTTAAAATTAATATTACATGTCTATTATTTATTCCATTTTTTGTAATAAAGTGAAAATTATATCTTCCTTTGACATCTATATCTGTCAATTCATTTTAACAATTTAAGCTTTACAACGTTTTGAGGCCTATTGCCCCATCTTCAGGTAGGCACTCATCACTAATTGTAATTAACAATACTTGAATTAAAAACGATGCATCAATTTGTTAATCTCTTCAATAGAGAAATGAAGTGTAATTAAAGATCTTTGTATTTTGAACATGTATTTGAACACGAGATTAACAAATTGATGCATTGTTTTTTATTCAAGTATTGTTGATTACAATGAGTGATGAGTGCACCTGAAGATGGGGCAATAGGCCTCGAAACGTTGCACAGTGGTCCCAATCTGCCTATCATGGTGCAAAAAATACTTATAGTTGACAGATCTTGTTTAAACTTTGAATTATTTTTAACCCACTATTGTAGAGTTGTTTTATATCGGTTTCATGAAAATAGGTAAGGGTGGAGGTGGGGGTAAGTGGGAGTGGTGGGAGAATTTCTTATTAATATTATAACCTTTAGTGGACAAAGCTTGTTCAAACTTTATTTTGTGTTTATTAGTGGATTGTAGAGTTGTTTAATATAGGTTTCATGAAAATAGGTAAGGGTGGGGGTAAGAGGGGGGGTGGGAGAATTTGTGTTTATTAGTGGATTGTACAGTTGTTTTATATACTTGTTTTATATAGGTATGTTCATACTTCATTTTATATGAACTTATCATGTAAAATGTTTAATTTATAATAAAAAGAACTCTTTTAATTCTCTTCAGAATTACTCATAATAAGTAATCATTTAATAGTAAATCATCACCTCCAGTTAATGATCAACCGTTTAGAAACTTATTGTGCACAATGGAACCTGCTCATTAATCTGGAAAAATCAAAAATAATGATTTTTAAGAATGGTTTCAGGAGGGCAAGAATCGAAAAATGGAAGCTTGGAAATGAATCCATAGAAGTGGTGAATTTTTATAATTACCTGGGGATTGGGATCACACCCGGTTTGTCCCTGTCCCAACACTTCAATAATGTCCTAGCCAAGGCAAAACAGGGAATCAACTTTACTTGGAATTCCCTTATCTCAAACAATGATATTCCCTTGAGCAAAAAATTCGAAATTTACCGCTCAGCGTCACGATCCATAATATCCTACGGAGCCCAAGTCTGGGGGTATCAAAGATATGGCACAATAGAACGGTTAGGGACTTTTTTTCTGAAAAAACTCTTTCGGTTGCCCAGGAACACCCCAAATTACATCCTATACTTGGAAACAGGCATAGACCAGATTTATATTCACACACTTCAACTGCACTTAAAATATATTATTAAAACCATGCAATACCCGCACCACAGATTACCCTCTCAGCTAGCAAATATTTTAATAAAAAGAAATGTATTTTGTGTCAGATATATCAGAAATAAATTTAATTTGGGCCAAAGAAATTTCACAGTTGACTACTTATCAACTAATTTGAAAGTATTCATTGAAAAAGAAAAAGAGCTGTTTAGAGGTCAATTTCTGGAAGCCCGCTGTAACTCTAAATTTCATCTCTCTTACAAAGAGCTAGACATTGATTTACTGAACAACCCCTATATGAAAGATGAGTACAAACTTTCCTTCATTATCAATATAATCAAAGCCAGGGGGGAGTTACTGAAGCTTAACTATGCGCCATGGGACAGCAAACGTAATCATAACTGCAGCCTATGCAATGCCAACCAGTTAGAAACAATTAGCCATTTTATTGGGAGTTGCACTATCTTAAGGGACTATAGGGCTAAGTGGTTTAATGCTTACACTCTAACGGACAAGGAGGTAATCTCGTATTTGAATGGTAAAGATTGGGCTTTGCTCAGCGGATATGTTAGAGAGGCATTTTCCTATCGGCTTTTTTTAACAGAGCAGTTCAACTTCCCATAAGATACCGCAAACGATTTCCGTAAATAATTAACTAAAATCCCACATAATATAATAAATATTATATACCGAATCCTCATACCACGACTACCTATAATAATAATATTCCACTTTTTACCTTTAAATATCCCTTTCAGTAACAACCATACGTTCTCCATATACTAAAGTTAACAATGAAGATAATCAAATATGTTCTGTTGGAAATATAGTTTATTATGTATCTATTATTTGCAGTCTTGAACAATGAAGTTCTTTCTGAAATTGCTAATTCTTTTGTTATTTATGACAATTGGAGGCTATTATTATTATTTTTATTTATTTTTTTCTGTACCACCATTATGTTTATTTACTTATTTTATTTGTTTTTATTAAGAGGCGATTATTAATATTTTACTTTAAGTTACTATTAAATCAGAACTCCTGCGAACGGGTGTTTCCCACTGCAGTGGTGTTTTGGTGAGATTTTCATTGTATTTTAATTTTTTTCTGTTTCTGTATATAAATAAACACATTTGTCTGTCTGTCTGTCTGTCTGTAATCATTTAATAAGTCATCACTAGAGCATTTGTATTAGGTACATTATTTTTTTATAATTTAATAAACACGACATTTTAAAGCACGAAAAAAAAAAACAAAAAAAAAGATGTGTGCACATTTACATAAGAATTTTCACTGGGAATAATTTGAAGTTTATTCAACAGTGGAATGAAAAGAACACGTTTTAAAATGCATCTATTGAATTTTAATTATATAAGTTTAGAATTTTAATATTATAAATAAAAATTAAACACAGAACATTTCATTTCCCTGTAATTAGTGATTTATTAACTAACTCAACAGAAATTAGGACCACAAATCTCAAATTAAGGTAGCGTACCCTTCGAGCCGGCCGGCCGTGACTCATCCTTTTTCTCTAAAAACTCCCCTTTTCCAAATGTTGATGGATTGTGATGGACATGAAACTTATATCAATTGAAACTCAGATAGTTTCTATAACGTGTAGTGCCACAACCATTGCGGACACTTGCGGACAAAATTGTTTAGACGTTCCCTAATATGAACAATAGGTGACCAAAATTGTTTACTTTAAAAATAGTTCATTCACTTAAATCACTGGATACAGAAATCATTTGGATGGCTGTATATTGTATATGGAATGCACATTCAAGGTGACATAAGTAAAAATTGATAAAAATTAACTAGCGAATGATACAAACATTGGTTAACGGCTGCAAAAAGGGCGCGGATGGAGATGCCAGAAACATACAACTTTGAAATGTTGTATATTCCACAAAGTTTGTTCTATTTTTGTTTCAACTATATTTTTTTATTCAATACAAACTATTTTTATTATTCAATACAAAAAGCATTCATACAAAAACCAAGAAAAATTATTAGATCCAGAACAAAAAAAAGTTGGTTTTTGGGATTTTTTGCACCATAATGCGTGAATCGGGACCACTGTGCGTTGTGAGGCTTAAATTGTTATAATGAATTGACAAATATAGAATTCAAAGAAAGGTATAATTTTCACTATATTACAAAAATTGAAACAATATAAACCAAATCTTCCAGTAACGTCTATTATTTAATTTTGAATTTAATAAAACAATTATATTTTCCATTTTGTTGAAGAAACTAGAAGGAAAACATGGGCGGAACCGAAAGTGATGGGAACAAAGTCATATAAATTCAATAAATAAGGAAAATGAAGAGGTTACATAATTTTACTCACCTCAGTAGTAAACTGTTGAAGACCACCAATATTTATGGGCCCTTCTTCAGTCGCTTCGAGATTACAACCGCCAGCGCAGAGATCACTAGTTGGACACACCATTCCGCAAGTGAGGCCCAATGGATTGTCCGAAAATATCATTTTAGCCGCCCCATAGTAATTCTAAAAAAATAATTTACTCTCTTTAGTTGTTTGAGAGAAATTAACTAAATATTTCTGTTTTTTTTTTTTTTGTAAATGTACATGCATGATTAGTATTCATTTATGTAATCAAGTCAGTATTTTACATTTTTTTAAAAGTATTTTATAATTATTAATTGCCTATAACATTACACCATTCTTGATGTTTTTTTTTTGTTTTTAAGAAATTTTTCTTTTGCTTGCTGTTTCTCTAGATAATCATGGTCATCCCCTGGAGATAAAAAATTAAATTATTCTACAGGTTTAGATGCATCAACTGTAATGGAGCAATCACAAGGACTATTTCCATATAAATCTTATTTATTATTACAATGATGACGTTTTGGCTATTCCGCCATTTTGAAGTCTCAATCTGACGAATAATTTAATTTATCCAGCACTAGCTGGGGTGTCCGGCTTCGCTCCGGTAGTTGTGTGATAGCTTTAATACCAGAAAAACTTTAAAATTAAAGGAAATAGGGAACAAAATTAGCACCTTCTTGAAAATTCGGTTTTAACTTGGTATCAATATTCTGCAGACTTGAGATCTGCAGAGTGAGCCCAAATAAGGAACCCTGTATAATTTACAGGGGGTTAAAAATGGTAGATGAACAATTAATTTTGCTGCAACTTTGTCGAGTTATGCATCGTTTTTGATGGTTTCGGTGATTCTGAATCCTATAAGCCCATTCCAAGTAGTCAGCAGATAATAAGTTATTAGATTATAGTTGAAAAATCTGGTATCTCAGTTAAAAAAATTATATTTCGAGTAAAACTTAAGCTCCTACTACCATGATGGTCCTATTTGATTCAGAAGTATAGAAACTACCAATTCGAAGATTCATAGAAATGTTTTTTAAGACCTTGCTTCCATTTCAACCTCCCTTAAATATCCCCCCCGTATACGTTCTGCATACCTCAAATCTTACTATTACAAAGTGAAAACCAAAATCTCTTGGAGGCAAATTTTTTCATCTTATTTATTTTTATCTTGAACTATGAGGGATGATAAAATCTTGAATGCTGTTATTGGAGTTAGTCGTTTTGTCAACTGGAATGCTCATCATACATAGTAATCAAACCAACTTCTTTTTCATAAATACAATAAGAACACTTCAAAGTTTTTATTTTCGATTTATATTCAGTCAATTCATCTCTTTTTTTATGTCTGATTTTATTCGCTCACGGTACTACTAAGAAATCTTCACTCATATTGCATTAAATTTACTAAAGTATATATTATATATAGATTGAATGTAATGATCATTTATTAGCCTTCTTATGAGAAAACTAATTCTTTAAGGAATCCAGTTGGTTTTCTAATTGATTGCAGAGATGTAAAATCATTATTTTATTTTGAAAGCAAAGGAGAAACTAATTATTTTCGCTTAATTTTTTAGTAATTTAAAATGAACAGCTGAACAAATATATAACCTCTACAATTTGAACTGGATGAATGAACAATAAACGTTGAGTGAAACGAACCCTAGCGCTTCCTGGTAGTCTGGAGCTCGAACTAAATTTTTCATTCATAAACTCGTATCTCATTCTCAGAGACGCTAATTAAATGGTGCGAGAGGCATAAAATTCCAGTCTTCTTCTCTTCAATTTTACACTCTTAAGAGAAAAACGGAAACCTTCTTCTCCGTAAGGGGTCATATGGCTAAACGACGACATAACTTCCTTAATCCTACGTGGAGTCGTTTTAGAGCCTTTTCGGCACGCACATTGTACACTTTGCTTTATAATATATATTGATTATAAATTTTCTTTCATTAACCTTATTAAAAACTATTTTTAACCATTTATTGGTTAATTACTTATTAAAAATGGTTTTTAATAAGGTTAATGAAAGCAAATTTATAATGCTGGATAAATTAAATTATTCATCAGATTGAGACTGGAAAATGGCGGTATAGCCGAAACGTCGTCAATGTAATAATAAATGAGATTTATATGGAAATTGTCCTGGTGATTGCTCCATTACAGTTGATGCAACTATACCTATAGAATAATTACAATATCCCAGGAGGTTATGAATCAATTATATATTGGAAATAATTAAGAATACTAATTAAAGTATATTTCAGGTTTTCTTTTAGTTGCAAGATTCTCCTACATTTATTTTTAAGTTTGGAGAGGTGATAGATAAGTGAAGCCAATATTTCATTCTTAATAGCATTTCTCACGAACGTTTGCGACCGTGGTTATATAATCATTATTCCATTTTAGTTATTCTGAGAAGGACTCCGCTGAACATTCGGAAATAAAATGGGCTTTAACCCTTTAACCGGGCGGGACGTATATAGGCGTCCAACTTAAACAATAGCCTAACGGACAGGACGTATAAATACGTCCTTGAAATATATGTTGTGCCCTGGAATGTATGGGACTTATATTTTCGTACAACAAAGGTATTAGTTATCGATACATGTAACGACGTGAATTATATATATATATATATATATATATATATATATATATATATATATATATATATGTATATATAATTTATAATATTTATAATTTATAATAATAATATATTTAATTATATATATATATATATATATATATATATATATATATATATATATATATATATATATATATATATATATATATATATATATATATATATATACACATATTTTGTACTCTTTATAATTGGTTAAGGCTGTAAAATTTATAATTTCTTAATTCGAAACTTTTATATTTTTCTTGGTTTTCTTTTCTATTTGATTGCCATTTTGTGTTTTCCTTTGTGGTTTATATATAAATAAGCGAAAAAGAATACATTTCATAGTTTTTCAATTTATTTTAAGCATAAATAAAAAAAAAGTAATAATATGAAATTACATTGCACCGGGCGTGACGTATATACACGTCCTAGTGAAAGAGCTCGCGCCGTTATAGGCTGCGTAATTTAAAAGGGAACTCCCCGGTTAAAGGGTTAACACGTTGGGTGCAGCATCGGTCCCCGGCGTCGGATAACTTACATTCCCCTCTTAACAGCCTATTTTCACATTAAAATGTCCGAAAGTCCAAACACTCCATTTAGTCGATTTCTAATGAGATTATTGCATTTTAATGCAGAAACTGTAGCTAACAGCTGAAATTCAGTTGTTTTTTAGAATCGGACTCCGAGGTCCGATACCGGCCCTGAGTAATAAACCAAGACTACTGGACGGCATCACCCTTCCGCGTCCAATAATTTTGCAACGACTACCTTTATGGTTATCTTTAATTTTATGTGTTTGATTTTATACTGTATAGTTCTATTTAATTTCTTTGACATTCTTTAATTATTGCATAAATACGAGAAAGAAAACAAGCCTTACTAAGCCTGTAATTATAAATAAAACTTACTGATATTTGATAGGTTAAATGATGGTCAGGATTTTCAGTTTACAATGATTTTATTATGGTAAGCCAACGTTTCGATCCAACTTGTGGATCTTCATCAGGGCTACTGAGTCCAGGTGGATACTAAGACTCCACTCTTAGGATACTAAGACTTCAGTCTTAGTATCCACCTGGACTCAGTAGCCCTGATGAAGATTCACAAGTTGGATCGAAACGTTGGCTTACCATAATAAAATCATTGTAAACTGAAAATCCTGACCATCATTTAACCTATCGTAATTGAAGAACAGTTGACCATCTCTAACCTCTATTACTGATATTTGCTTTATTTATTGTATATATTATCATATTACATATATATTTTTTTATCATAGAGTGAGTGGTTGTAAAGCAGTAAAATACTCCAAAAAATCGTTTTAACATTGAAAAAAATAATCAATATGGATGGTAATTCGACATTCCTGCAGTTAAATGCTATTTTCGATTAAGTACGGCGTAAACCCCGGGGGCCTGTCCTGCGCTTATTATGTCTAGTTCCAATCCTTACCAAGAGATAATGCCCTTGAGACGGTCATTTAATTTACTTTTCAGTAAAAAAATAACGCTTTAGTCAGAGCATTCCCATCGGACGCCGACGCACGATAATACTGATATTTGCTTTATTTATTGTATATATTATCATATTACATATATATTTTTTAATCATAGAGTGAGTGGTTGTAAAGCAGTAAAATACTCCAAAAAATCGTTTTAACATTGAAAAAAATAATCAATATGGATGGTAATTCGACATTCCTGCAGTTAAATGCTATTTTCGATTAAGTACGGCGTAAACCCCGGGGGCCTGTCCTGCGCTTATTATGTCTAGTTCCAATCCTTACCAAGAGATAATGCCCTTGAGACGGTCATTTAATTTACTTTTCAGTAAAAAAATAACGCTTTAGTCAGAGCATTCCCATCGGACGCCGACGCACGATATCGTCTGTGGCTCATCTCAGCAGTCGGACCCCTGGGACCGATACAGTTCAATTCAGGATACCCCTAAAATACGTCGCCGCACCTAACGTGTTAAACTCGAAAAAAAGCTCATCAGTGTTCGATGATGGGAGTTTGTTGATGGTTTATGGCAGTCAGGTTAAAGAAAAAGCTAGGACCACAACATTTTCCAGCTGAATTTAAAATAATCCTTCTCCTCATGTTCGTCGTTGCGAGGTTCACAAACGTTAATAATAATGGAAACCTCTTATTCATAATGAACTACGTCTTCTTTTAATAATTATTTTAAATTATTTAGTTACCTATGTTTGTGAATATTATCTCAAAAAAATATTATTATAAAACGTAATTATTATAAAACTTGATTTCTTTATTTATTATTTTACCTTGTTGGATATGCTCGTTATAAAGCTTTTAATGTCAATTTGTGTTGGGCAGGATTTCTGGCACGGGGCATCTGCACATTTCAAACACCTACTCGCTTCTTTGAGCGCTGCCCTCTCACTAAGTGTCGTATGTTTTACGTCATCAAAATTGTTTTCCAAATTGCAGCTCTGAAACATTTTTACATGCTATGTTATACTATACAAAGGAAAGGTCTTGTAACAAAATAAATTTACCATCAAAACTAACACCTATTTTACAGAAAAAAAATTACGTTTTGGTATAAATTAAATGGAAGACTATAATTTTAATTTATCAAACAATTGTTTTATATTTAATGATTTTATTAACATTTTACCCAATGCTCCTTCAATGTACAATTAACAAAATGTCACCCATTTAAAAACCCAAAAGTACATTTTAATTTATTTACATTATTAGCAAAAAAAATAAAAATAAAAATATAAAAGATTGTACTTACAGTGCAATTTTTGTCTTGATTTCTTTTCCAGTTGTACTTATCTTGTTTTGTAACAGCCGTTGGTTTTAAATTTGCATATTTATTTATCCTGGGATTAAGGCTGAGTATATTCTAGAACAAAATATTGGAAATGAGTTTAGTTTTTAACATAAAAAAACTAATTCTCACACACACACGCACGCACGCACGCACGCACGCACGCACACACACACACACACACACACACACGCACACACACACACACACACACACACACTTTCAACAGCATTATTAACTAACCATTAAGTTACAATACTGATCGAAAATGGAGCATGTTAACCCATATTGTCCCAGAGATTCGTTTACGCATCATTAATATATTTTTTTCAGTATATTGTTATGAGATTTTTTTTTTTTTTTTGGTTAACCTATAAGGCTTTAGAATATTTTTTAAAATGTCAAAGGCAGTTGAAAAATGTTGGAGGTATATTTTTTGTGAACTTGAAAACATGCACACTTCAGAAATGTGAAATTGGAAAATAGACGCTAAATTATTGTTGTTTCAAGAATACCATGAAAAAAAAAAATTCAAAACTTTAAAAATGGTCTGAATGCTAATATTGAATACAGGAATATAGTGAGAAAAAAATTGGGGTTGATTTATTTGTTCACTTTTGACCCCTTTATGTCCCAGAGATACGTTGCTGACAAATCGGGTTACCGAAGGGCAATAATTTTTAAATCTACCAATCATATATATATGATAATATATAAATATATATATATTTATATATATATATATCATATACATAAAAATAGGAAACACTGATAATTCACATTATTTAAACCTTTGGGACGAAAGATTTAAAGAACGGTTTGAAATCGATCATTTTTTTTTCTCCCAAACAATCATGTATTCATATTTGATTTTTAATTTAAATATTCCATTTATACATAAAATTTTTAATCTATCTCTGATGTTTATTTAAATCACTAAGCATAACGATCACTCACTGAGTTAGGTGGTATTCCATAAGTAATAATGATCAAACCTGGATCAAAAAAGTATTTATCAGAAAATAAAAATTAATGTAATATTTAGGCGTTTTGTTAAAATTCATTACTTTTTCTATACCATACTAGTTATGTTGTTTAAAATATTTGTGTAAGGTACGAGTACATTAGGAATTTTATCAAAACTGCAAAGAATGTTAACACAAAGCTTACTACTAGTAGATACCAGAGCACTTCTGAATCTGAAACTTAACTATTCTGGCTCCACCAAAACAGTTTTTTTTTTCTATAATTTTGTTTTGTATGCCAACATTTCGATTTTTTTTCCGAAAATAACGATATTCTGTTTATAAGAGTCAATAAAAATATTATTCACCTACTACTGAATACTCAAAATATATGATAGAGAATATATAAAAAAGTATTTTAAAAATTAATGCCCAAAAAGTATCATTTTTAACAGTACATTTTTCATAAAAAATCAAATAAATTTTAAAGCTCATATAAAAATTATGATTAGGTATGATTTTTATTATTTTAATTATTGATTTCAGGGCCAGGGTTAAGTATTCTCGGGCTGAAGAATATTGTAAAAATTGAAAAGAAAATTATCAAAAAGGAAAGGAAGACAAACAAATGTGGTCCGATGCGCGCAACACTCAACTTTCAATTACGAAATTACTTAGATTAGAAATTGACGTGTTTCGATAATATGTAAACGCCATTCCTCAACTTCACACCTTTCCCCCCCATTTATATGCTTATTTCCATAAGTTTTAGAGTATTTGAATTGCAAAACTTTAAAGTTCAGAGCACTTTTCGATTCATTATTGCTTATTTCTTTTTTTAAGGGACCTAATTTCATCAACAGTCCAGTTTTTTTTTACTGCTTGCTGTTTTTTTTTTTTTAATGGGAGTTGCTTTTTGTAAATATATCGTACAGGTGAATCGATAGAAGGTGTATTTACGTCTCCAAGTAAAGTTTGTCGCTTATGCCTTTCTGGAAACTGAGAACGATTACTGTTCCTCTAAAATCACATTATATTGCATTCAGAAATGTGTTATGGAACTAAATTATAATTCATTAAAGATTATTATATACCATATTTTTTCACACCTTAAATAATTTGAGCATCACGCATTTACTCTTTAAAGTAAAATAAAATTTTGTATTGTTAAATAAAAGTTTTTATTTTCATCAGTGATATTACGGGATATGAAATTTTGGCTTTCACATCGCGGGAATATATATACACCAAATACCCAGTTTTTGAGTAACTAAATAAAAAAAAAAAAAAAAAACAACACGTGAAAATGAGACAAAATTTATTAAATTAAGTGCCCTCTCTAATTGAACAATTTTGAAGAAATTTTCACATCACGGGCACATACATATACCAAATACCCAATTTCAGGTTCGTTCGGTTTATAGTTTTTGATCTATATAGCTAATCTATTCACACACACACACACCATTTCGCAGGACTTGGTTATTTGGACTCAGGGGACCTCAAAACGTGTATTTCCGTTGAAAACCGGAAGTCGAAATTTTTCACGATCGCAATACTTTCCCTTACTATATATTTCATATAGTGAAAGTTAAAACAGCCGCATATATAAATATATGTTTGCAGATCAAATTGTCAGAAACAAAAGTTTTGTAATGTCATACTGTACAAAAGTATGACAGAGCATTTGAGGGAGATACAGAAGGTTTACATAGGACATACTCAAAAACGAAATAAAAAATCAGTAATAGCTACAGAAAAACCCTCGACCAAACAAACAATTAGAACTCAAATGATAAAAACGTTATAATACATCAACTAGCAGTCACAGAAGTAACTGGTCTTCGCAGTACAAGGTTAGACTAGTATCGCTTCTTGTATATTGTCTGCAATGGTAGTACTATTTTGTGAAAAATGTGCATCAGTTTTCCTATTTATGTGTTCCGTGAAAGTGAGGGATTTGTCAAGCGTTAAACCAAGATATTTAACAGATTTTGACCATGTTATGCGGGTTGAGTCAATATTCATTTCGTGGTTTAAATGAGGTCTGCGTTTTGTGACAATTATTGCTTCTGATTTGTTGGGATTGATTTTCAATTTCAATTGAGACAATATTTGTTTACTTTCTTGTAATGTTGCTGTAGTCGATTTACTATTGTATCTATTCTGAAGGAAGAAGTGTATAAAGCTGTGTCGTCAGCGTACATGGATCTAATTACATGTGGGTGAGATGGAAAATCGGATGTGTATAGGTTGAATAGAATTGGGGAAAGACAGGAACCTTGTGGAAGACCAGCAGTGATAGGAAGAGTGGTGGAGGTTGCATTATTAAGTTGAATATAGAATTGTCTGTTGGAGAGATATGAATGGATGATATGGACTAAATATGGTGGGAATCTGAATTTGATTAATTTGTGTATAAGTCCATCGTGCCAGACGGTATCAAACGCTTTTTCAAGGTCTAATAGAAGCATACCCGTATGTTTTTTTTCGTTAAAGCCTTTGGTTATGAAGTCAGGCGTGTCAACTGGTCAATTGTGGATTGGTGCTCCCTGAATCTAAATTGTTCATCTATTATAAGGTGGTATTGGTTGATATGATTGTGAATCGTCGTTAAAAGTAATTTTTCTAGGATTTTAGATAGTGTATTGAGTAGGCTTATGGGTCTGTAATTGCAAACTTCAGCTGGGTTGCTGTTTGGTTTTGGTATAACTATGGTTCTCGAAGTTTTCCAAGTTACGGGAAATTGCCTATATCGTAATATGGAATTGTATATTTTGGTTATAAAATAAATTGATTTTTTGCTGAGATTTTTTATTACTATGGAGGGAATGTGGCCGTCTCCTGGGGCTTTTTTAGGTTTTAGATTTCTGATAATCTTACTTGTTCCTTTAGGAGAGATGGAAGGGAAGTTGTTTATGTATGGTTCCTTTAAATAATTCGTAACAGATTTGTTAATTTTGCAGTTGTGGTGATTTGAACCCGAGTTTGAAGTTATTGTGTAAGAAGTTTGGAAATATTGGGCTAATAGTTGTGCTTTATCTTTATCTGGGTATATGTAACTATTATTATGTTTCAGAGGTGGAATTTTAGGTGATTGCTTTGTAAAAGTTTTATGGATTTTTTAAATGTTGTTGTCCCCGGGTCGAAATGAATTTAGAATTGTGGCCCAGTTTTCATTTTTCCAGTTATTAATGCGATTTCTTACAAAATTATTTAGTCTGTAATATATAGATTTGGTCTGAGGGTTTCGGGTGCGTAGGTATTTTCTTTTTAGCCTGTTTTTTATATTTATAAGCATTTTTAGGTGAAATGGTATATTAACGTAATTATTTGGATGGTGAGGTTGTTGAGGTATGGATAATCTCATAGATTCTTTGATGTCACTATTTAATGTTTTTATGGCATTATCGATTTCCAGTGAACTTTTAATCGCAGGATTTATGCAGATACGGGAATCTAACCCATTCCGGAACTTTTGACAATCTGCTTTTGAAAAAATAAATTTGAATTTTTTCGGATGAATATTTAATGTGGATTCCAAGCGAAAAATAACGGGGTTGTGATCCGAGTTTAGACATGGGAGAGCGATAAGGGGTGACAAGTTGTATATGTTTTTAGTAAGAGCTAAGTCAATGATGCTTGGTTTATAATTTCGTTCGAACGGTTCGAACGGGCTGTGTAACTGTATTTGATTACTAGCAATGAAGTTTAAAAGTAATTTACCGTTTTTATTAGTACTATGGCAGTTCCATTGGATATGTTTCACATTTAGGTCACCGAAAAGTATTACTTGGTTATTCATATGAAATAATTTAACTATGTCCGAAATGTGAATTTTGTTTGGTGGAATATAGGCGGAAATATACTGTAGAAGATTTATTATTAATTATAGAATTGATCGCTACTGCTTCGGTGGTGTCTAAGTCAGGTTTTTGAATATAGTGATACTCAACATCTGAGCGGACCAATGGCATGACGCCCCCTCCCGCTCTATTCCGATCTTGTCGGTAAATATTATATCCAGGAACAATCTGTCATTTGGAGATAGTCGGCTGTTTATAGTTATTGTTATTGTAGAATAGTTATTGTTCAACGTAACAAAAATAAGTGTCTTTTTTGGTTTTACACCACAATATTAATTGTTTCCGAATATAAATTATTCAGGTCTTTGGAATCAGTTTTAAAGTTAACCACGTTTTGGGGGTTCTCTAGAATATATGGATTAGCAAAATTACATGAATCTGATAAACCCCTGTTGTAAATGTAAAATATTATGGAACCCACTGATTTTTTTTAACCGTCGTTTGACCAATTAAGTAATGAAAATGATTTTAAGAATGCCTTTTAAGTTAAAAAAAAAAGTTAACAGATTGATAACCGTACAAAGATGAAGTCCTTATTCGTTTTGACATAAAATACTTATTCACTAGTATTCCCCTCCCGATAGCTTATCACCAGGGATAGGATTTTTTACGTAATAAAAAGTTCAAAATATGTACATAAATATGGACGAAAAAAAAAAAAAAAAAAAATATGAATTTTTAAGGTTTTAAAAGTTCAGTATTCACATAAAAAATAAATATACATTTAAAATACCTATAAAATATATATTAAAAAAATAGAAACGAAATTTTTGGAAATGTAAGAACACATATTAAACTTCCTCATCTTCACCATCAAAAACGTTGCAAATAAGATGCATTCTAATATTTTATTCGGAAAATCTACAACAATTCGGTCGAAAAAAAGCTTTGTATTTGCTGAACGATCTTTCCACGTCGACTGACGCACCAGTCGACTTATTTTCTACATGTTTCGCCGTTTTCAAATGCTATAAAACCAAAACTCGTTGTTCCGTTGAAATGTATTTTTGGCAGCACAAACAACAGGACACCTTCACTGTCGCTTTTAAATGTTTCTTCTGAAAACTTCGCGACGTGCTTGACGGCTAAGGATTTCACACACTAGGCTTAAGCATTGTCAAAGATAAGACAACTGTATAAGAAAAGAGGTGGATAAAAAATTCTGAGAACTGTCGACATTGCATTGTGCTTTTTGATTTTCCAAGAAATTTTGTAATCCCTACTATCATTCTCTGCTTTAAACTTTATTTATTCTTTCTATCGATTTAATATACGTAAAAAAAGTAAACAACTAACAATAATTTTAATGTAAATTATGAAAACTAACAAAATATGGAAAATATAAATGGTTTATATCATAGTAAAAAACATTTAGAACGCTCATACGTGCATTTCTAAGCCACAGAAGAAAATATGTAATTACATGAAAACCCCATCCCTACCTATCACATCATTAATGATGATCATGGGCGGATCCAGCCGATTGCAAAGGGGGGGGGGCTGCAGTCCTAAAGGGGGGGGGGGGGGCTGCACCCCCACAGCCTTTCCCCAGGATCTGCCAATCAGCAGTTTACAATTTACATGCGGATTGGTACAGAATTAGTGTATAAGATATTTTGGATGTATTAGTTTTAAATCAAAACGAATCAACCTAAATTTAAATTGACCCGTAAGGAAGAATGCAGCAATAGAATTTTTAATTTCCTATCACACCATCCCAAGGGCGTACCCAGGAGGGGGGCAAGCTATGGTCGTTCAGGTTGTAACATCTTACCGCTGAATAGGTGAATGAAACCAAAATTATGTATAAGGCATTGAATTATAGCTGTGTTTTATCAACTAAGTTATTGCAATTATTTGCTTAAAAAAAATATTCTATTACTGCTTCCCGCCTTAAAAGTTAAAAAAATTATTGCACCCAGTCTTCCAGGGGGGGGGCAGCTGCCCCCGCCCCTCTGCCTTCCGCTGGGTACGCCCATGCACCATCCTTTGAAACTAAAACTTGAAGTGGTCTACAACCTAATGCAAAGAGCGAGTAAACTTAGTAATTCGACTTTTATAATAACCATAATAATAATATGTTCTTATTTAAAACAAAAAGTGCTTCGATATTTAATCTTGGCATTAGGCCATTAGAGGATAGTCGTGGTCTGTTTACAAAATAAATACATTTAAATCTTCAACAATACTTAAGTAAATTAACCACCATGCACATTGACTTTGTTCATTATATTACACCCCTAGAGCCATAATAGATTAAATGAGAAGTCATATATGCAGTCAGAAGAAGATAAAATAAAAATAATAATAGTCATTTAAAACTGTATTTCTGTATGTTTAGGCTTCTTTCGGATATCCTACCAGAGAGTTCCGGTTTTCCCAATTAAATAACTTATCATTTCAATGCCGTTTTCATAAACCATTTCAGCCTATATACATTTAATATCGGACAAATTTCTATGAATGCATTTTCATTTTCGTGTTTTTTACATAAACAGCAATTTATTTCCGAATTTTAGGAATACCTCGGGTAGTTTAGACACAAAAACTTACCCCTTAGTTTCATAATCCATTGAATATCGTATCTCTTGAAGTTGTGATTGAAATATACTATCAGGTAGTTCCAACGTTAGGTCTTTGTGCAGGACCTAACTACTCGATGAAATGTTTGCCGAATTTATATTTTTTAAGCAATCTCGAATACTTCAGATCTCTGGCCAGTCATTTTAGTTATCTAGATTTATTAGTTGGAGATTATATTTCTGGAAAAGTGAGCATATGTTCTTAAACCATATCACACAAAGTGGGTGTGTCTGTAAGGGGAATTCATAAATATCAAGAAATAATTTTAATGAAGTTTCATAGTGTAGATAAATATGGGGCTTATTTTTGTTTCGTAGTAATGTCGGTTTTTAATGGCGTGCTATAAGGTATATGATAAAATCAATGAAACGCACTCAATCTAAAATGTATTTACCATCTTGTTGTATAACATTTTGCCATCTTGAAACCAAATTTTGAATGCCTGTTCTGAAAAAATCCTTTGGTTTTGAATTAAAGAAAGCTAACACCTCGTTTGTCACCTCATCGACTGAATTCATGTTCTTGCCGCTTAATTTTGGAGTTTTGGAGACTGCGGAAATGGTGATAATACGAAGGCGCCAAGTCTGGGGAATACGGTGGGTGAGGAATAATTTCCCTATCAAAGTCCTTTAATTTTTGCAATGTCTGTTTTGCAGCATGGGGCCTCGCATTGTCATGATGGAATAAAATTCCGCGTCTATTGATTAGTGATGGACGTTTCTCCTCAATTGCTCGCTTCAATCGGTCCAGCTGATAACAGTACAGATCTTCATTGATAGTTTGGTTAAGGTAAAGGAATTCATGATGAAGGATTCGTTCCATATCCCACCATACAGACATCATCACTTTTTTCGGATGAAGTCCTTCTCTCGCTTTTATCCTAGGTGTTTCTCGAGGTCCTAACCACTGCCGTGACCGTCTAACATTCCGATAGAGATATATCTGCAAGTTTTCGGTAAGTTGAAGCAGCATTTTCTCCTTTATCTCATTTTCCAAAGCATAACATGGCGTAAGTGGTTTCTTGGGAGATCCATTTCAAATGAAATTTCAACACAGAATAAATATGTTTCACCAACCAAAACATCATAAGTAGAAGTGTATTTAATGCTATAATTAAAAAAAAAATGTAAACAAAAATAAAGTGAAAAGGAGGGATTAGTAATCTAAACATAAACAAACAGAATATTAAAAACCGACATTACTTATGGGATGACCTGATATATAAGCATATTAAATGGCAGATTAGTTTTTAAAATTAATAATGTTAATGAATTGTCAACTTCCCTATATATATCTTTGTTCTCCCCAAACCTGCGCTCCATAACACCGTAAAATTGTCCAAGAAAGTGTATTAAATATATGAAGTTTAGATGAGTGAGAAATATCATTATTCATTACATAAGTATGCCAAAGAGAACTTAAACGTTTATTGCAGTTTGGGATCTTCCAATAAGTTGCTTTTCCAGAGAGAGACCAGAAGTGAGGGTTACTCCTAGATACTTATAGTTGTTTACCGCTTGAATACTATTCTTTGGAAACTGCTTTGTTCAATTTTTGCTGGTTTTCCCCAATTTGGGAAAAAAAATTTATGGGATTAAATTACATTTACTTTTAGATTCCATTACAGAAAGAAAGCTTCGAAGTCTTCTGTATAGGCTAATAGTTTTATTCTAAAATTATTCAATTATATGCCTCCATCAACATATTCATCTAAATAATTTAAGAAGAGGGAAAATAACAAAGGTGAGAGAATAGAAATTGGAAAACCTTAAGAGATTTCTGTTTAAAACCATACAAATACTTCCGTATTTTCGTGAAGACCATTGATTATGCCTACCATTTTTTATTTATTTTTTTTATATACCTAGCTCCATTAGTTTATGTATTGACGAATATCGATCTATACTCTCAAACGCAGACAGTAAATAAAATAGTTAATTAATACAAATATATTATCTATGTCAGAATAGCCTTTTCTAAACCCAGATTGATATTCTTTCCGTATCTTTTTGTCTTCTTTCCATAGATTTAGCTGCTGTAAAATTAAACTGAAGAAAATTTTGGCTATAGCTTTTTCGAATGCGATAGTTCTATAACTTGTAACTTTGCTTTATCACCTTACTTTTACAAATGAAAATTATAGACTGATTATAACTTTGGGTTATAATCTGTCTATAATTTTTTGACAGGGTATATCCGATAATACATACCCGATAAATTTGCCCGGAGAGTATTTAAACGTAATACGATCGATTCCAGGCATTGGCGGATCCAGGGGGGGGGGCTGTGGGGGCTGCAGCCCCTCCCTTTGGAAAAATTTTCGTCATTTAAAGATAGAATTTGACTTTCCTTAATGTAAGGAAGCAAGATAAAGAACAAGTAGAATTTTAGTTGTGGGAAAGGAACAAAAAGGTAAAAAAGCTGATTAGTAGATCCAAATGAAGGGCTGTGGGGCTGCAGCCCCGCCTTTAAGATCGGCTGGATCCGCCCATGATTCCAGGAGCCTTTTTATCTACAGTAATCGGAGCGACGAGAAATGACTTTGTCCTCTTTTTGCACTCAGTGGCGGGTAATACTTTTTTTTGAAATAGGATACCCAGTCCTCAATTCTTATTCCCACCTCAAATCATATCCACACACACATAGACAGTTTATTGACAAAAACTGTGAGCCTCACAAGTACCTTACCGCCGTCCAAAACTCTTTCGAATCCTTACAATTTATTTTTTACTCATAGATTAAGTTTAAGTAATTTATCTTATCATCTCTTACATATCACCGATCTTGTACACAAATTAAACTTTTTATCATGCTCCAATTCCTATCAATCGGGATGACGAGTCAAAATTTGAAGAATAGAATATATCAAAACAAAATCTCATTTTCCCTGTCATCAATCTTATGATCACTGGGTACACAGATAAGAAAAAGGGGGCTGAAGAACCTACAACTACCTCATGATATCTCTTATTCATCACTGATCTTGTACACAGATTACCTAAACTGCTTATCATGACCTAATTGGTATATCGGGATGACGAGTTAAAATTTGAAGAATAGAATCTATCAAAACAAAATTTGATGTACTGAGTACATAGATAAGATAAAGGGGGCTAGAAAACCTAAACATGCCTCATGATATATCATTTATCTCTTATATATCACTGATCTTGTACACAGATTACCTAAACTATTTATCATGCCCTGATTCCTATATCGGGATGGCGACTCAAAATTTGAAGAATGACGAATCAAAACAAAATCTCATGTACTGAGTACAAGACAAGAAAAAAGGGACTAAAGCACCTAAAACTGCCTAAGCTTTTCTGAACTAAAACATAATTTCGATTTTGGAAACCCCCTAATTTTGCACCGATATAGATATGAACAAAAATTAAAGTATTTAGCAGCCCTCTAGATATCCGAGAACCTCCAAAACGTTCTTAGTTTTAAAGCTGATTCTAAAGACCTGAATAATTTATATTTGGAAAAAAATCATATACCTATTCCGAAAATTAATTATTTATGTTCAAATTAATTGAATTAGCGATGACTCAGAATAGTTTGTTTTAATAAATAAAGAATAGTTTTTATAAATAAAGTAATTTTTATAAATAAATAAAGGAATTTTTATAAATCAAGATGAAGGCTTCTAACTACTGCTGGACTTAGAAAGGATGCTTTAAACTGGTTATCCATGGTGCTTTGAAAGTAATGGATCACCTGTTTTGCTGGTAGATTAAATTTATAAAGTTTTTCTGTTGTTATTGTCTGTTTTATATAAGAATATATTAACTTTTTTATATAGGAATATATATTTTTTTTTTATATATCCTATGTAAATGTTCTGTAACTTTTGTTTCCGAAAATTTGATCTGCAAACATATATTAATATCTGAGGCTGTTTTTTTTTTTTTTTCGTTCTTTTTTTTGCCTTCCTTTCCTCTTTAGATAATTTTCTTTTAAATGTTTACAATACACTCCAGCCTAAGAATACTTAACCCAGGGTATGAAATCCATAAATAAAAATCATATCTAATCATGATTTTTATATGACAGTTTTAAAATTTTTTTGATGATTCTAATCAAGAGTGATTTTTATTTTTGATCATAAATGAAAAAAAAAATAATAAGTCCTTTGTAAATCTCGTTTAACTCCTTCAGATGCGAGATATGACAGGTTCTGGAGTGGATGTATGAACTTCTGATTAAGAAATATCCTGGCCGTTGTCAATAGGAAGAGAGTTGTTCCAAGACTCTATACAGTCCTACTGACCTCGCCCCCTCTGACGATTGTTACGCTCAATGGCCTGTTATCTTCGGTAAAATATAGAAAAGTAGTGCAGTCTAACTCAATCGATTTTCTTCTTCTTTTCTTTTCTCGGTGCTCCAACGAAAGGGATACCGTTTCAGATCAGAGCTGAGCTCCACACCTCTCTATAGCCCAGTCTCCCTCCTGTAGACCTCGGCCCGTCGTCTCTTCATGGACTCCTTCTATATAGGATAGAAGGAGTCCATCGATTTTCTAATAACTTTAATTATCTTCTAATTTTGCATTTAAAAGTAGCAACTGACGGCGCAAATAAGGTTAAGAGTACATATAGATCCTCACTCACTCACTCTGCAATCCGCTGCAAATCTTCTCCAGCGATGAACACCTAAAGCCTTCAGGTGTGTCTCTATATCATCCAACCATCGTAGTCGATCCCCTCACCTCCCCTAGTTTTTTCCCCTCACCTCGCCTTCGTCCACCTCCTGGCTTCCCGTAGAGCAGCTTTTTCGGGATTATGCTGGGATCCATCCGCTCAACATGCCCCAACCATCTTAATCGACCCATCTGGATATATGAGACAATATCTCCTTCCCCGAATAATTCCTGCAGTTTCTTATTTTTTTCTGATTTGTTAGGAGTCTCCAGTTTTTACTGCACCGAATAATCGACGAAAAAATTTCCTCTCCCAGACTTTTAGAACTCTTTTGCTTTCGATAGTTAGGGTCTAAGCTTCGCTAACATATGTGACTGTCGGCCTTACTACTGTCTTGTATATTAGCAGTTTTGCCAGTCATGAGAAGTTCTTGAACTTCAGAGCCTTCTGTAAACCCCATAGGTATCGTTTTCCAGCCGCGATACGGGCTTTTATATCTGATATAATAAGATTATCGGTGGTTATTAAGCTACCGAGTTGAATTCTTGACATGACTGTAATCGTTACTCTCCCAGTTGTATAGTCCCCTCTTCATCGCATATTTTTCCAGTCTGCATATACACGGTCTTCTCATTGATCTCAAACCCGATTTCCTTTGTTGCCCCTAGAAACTCTTCCAGTATACAGTACCGGCTAAAAGTTTAGACTCACCCTTAGATTTTGTAACATAAATAAGTAACAACATTTTATTTATTGGACAACGTAACAACTATAATTTTATTTTTAATTTATTTATAACTAGCTTTAATATCCCGGTTTCACCCACGGAATTTTGAAAACAATGAGAAAAGCCGTGGGTCCAGAAAAGTTCGTTTGGACAGAAATGAGATTTTTTTTTACTCCAACGGTTGATTTCGTAAAAATCTAATGTAAAGCGAGATCATAACGATTTTTATAACAATAAAGAACATACCCAGAGATTAGCTGAAGTGATGGAATTTTAATATGGACAGGTGTTCGCACCTGGTATGAAAGAACCACTAAGCGAAATTTGGAGAATTTAGGACAAACGGTTTGGATTTATATAAAGAACAAACAAAAAAAAAACAAACACACAGAATATCATCTTTAGTTGTATAGATTGTATTCAAAACAATCATATAATTTTTGAAATGTAACCTCTTTCGTTACAATTATTTTTTTAAACTGGAAGATTGTGAATTAAATGCAAGTGAGTCTAAACTTTTGACTGGTACTGTATATATATATATATATATATATATATATATATATATATATATATATATATGTGTGTGTGTGTGTCATGATAAAGAATGAAATGGATAGGACTGGAAACGGTTCGGACTATAAATTTCTTAGTGTGGCTATAAGAGTTGTGGAAAGAATCGAACATTAAACCTCGTCTAAAAGTTTATTATGTACATATGTAGATGTACTTACTGAATGAATGAATGAATGAATAAAGCCTTTATTACAAGATTAACAGTTTTTGTTTTGTTTTTTTACAGAATTTTTGGATGTTATTTACAATATTTACACACGTTAAGACAATATAAACATTTTATTTATTTTTATTCTGTTAAAGATGTACTTACTATTAGGTATAAAATAAAACTTAATTTTTGGATACGTTTATCATATTTTATTTACAAGTAAAGGTTATTATCATTATTGTCCCAAAGATTCTTTTTATCTTCCGAAAACTCCATGATCAATCTTTAGATTTATAAAGCAGCATTGATTGGATATAATATTAAATATTTAAATGCAAATATAAATCATGATGAAGATAGTTGACCGTTGACATTAATGAACAGGAAATGGTTCAAAATAAGTGATACAAATATTTGAGATATTACAGTATTTAGGGAGCGGGGTAGCCCACTGGTAAGGCAGTGGATTGCTGTGCTTAAGGTCCCGAGTTCGAATCTGACATGGCTCATGATATCTATATTATTCTGCCACAGTTCGTTTCGTGGGCCGAGAGACCCTCCTGGGGCAAACCCAGCCTCTATAATGTGGGTACCCTTAATTAAAAAAGTAAGGGGGAAAAACCTGGCGGTTGAGAGTGATCACGGTCAAATCACCTCCTTGCACGACCGCTGACCAAGAAACAGTACTCTTCCTTACATAGCACTGAACCCAAGAACCTTCATGGGTTGTAGTGGTACAGGTTTTTTTTTTTTTTTATTACAGTATTTATGCTACAGTTTATTACTGTAGCATAAATACAGCTTTCGACATTCAACCATCAAAGAGCCCCGATGATGACCCAAAAATTGGGTCGAAACTTCGGCTACAGTAATAAAAAATATGTAAATCTCACATATTTGTATCACTTATTTTGACCGCACCCCCAACCATTTCCTGTTCATAAATCATTAAGTTTGCAATTTTTAATTATTTACGAAATTCGTGAAAATGATTGAGATAATCGAGTTTGTAATAACACAAACATAAGGATGACATAAATGTTTTTTTAGAATTAGTGCAGTATAATAAATTTGTATTTAAAAAGTAACAATTCTCAAAATCAAGAAGACAACCGTGCCTGGGTGCCACCAAAGAACCTAACTACAAAGTAAGCAGCCATAACAACCAGGCTAAGAATTCGTCACACGAAGCTGACTAACATCCAACTTCACTGGCCAACTTGCGAAACTTGTGATAATGTTCCTCTTACAGTGGAACACCTTTTCGAATGTCACAAATATTTAAAGGAACGTCGCGACCTTAACATCATAACGCTGTATCCCTATAAAGCAAACAATGGTATAGAAAAAACCCTAAGATACCTCAAGAGTACAAAATTAATGCCATACATTTAATAAGATCAGTCGTCGCTAATGGCTTGAGCAGTCGAAGCGACGTTAAAAATCTCAAAATGTTGGTCATCAAAATCATGTTGGATTGGAATAAATTGAAATAGCATACTGAAAAGTTTTGGCGATAATTCTTAACTTAATTGCTTAATTTCTAAAAAATTAATAATTAATTTTTATACTATTGTATCTCATCCAATTCCTTGTAAAATAATGCTGGAAACCACCAAAAATCAATTTTAGAATCTTAACCAGAAAGCTTCGTAAAATTAAAAAAAAAGACAGAAAAATTATTGATTGTCCCAGATGGTTGATTAGTATTAAACCTAGTGCAAATATCTTGTATTTAATAATTTAGATCTTCCCCTTGTGATTTTAATGAATTTCGCCTGACAAGCCACTTTTTTTTCACCAGGAAATTAAATTGTTTTGAAAAATAAAACACTTGTGAATTTATCAATTTTAAATATCTTGTAATCTGGTCCCTGCTATATCAATGGAATGACGCAACCCTTAGATAGTTAGGTTTCGTTAATAATAATATCAACATCTTTAATGAGCTTCAAGATTTTTTTTTAGTTTCAGTAAAAAGCTATGCTGCAGTATATGTATAATTAATATGACCTCAAATCAAGTAAAAGCATTGAACATTCGGTTTTTACAGAGTATTAATATATTAAGGTTATTAAAATTGAGGATTAAGATATTAAGAATATGAAAATTACAATGACAGGTATTCATCGCTTACATATTTACAATACAATACATTTTTTTTTAAATAAATACTTAATAATAATTTTAATAATATATTTTAATAATACAATATAAATAATCTAATTTAAAAAATACAAAAGTTAATATTATTTCGCTTCTTATTGGTCGGTAATAAAAATAAATATATGTAAGCTGGTTGCCAATCATGTGTTTTTAAGAGGACGTATTGTTTTGTATGGTGCATTGTTGTGGATTTTCTATCAAGAGATGTAACAATGGATTGTTAATCAATTTTTACTTTTAGGTATTATAGTTTTTGTATAATTGATATCTATTATATTGTTGTAAATTTGTATTAATAAAAGGTTCTCCAATTTGTTACAAGATTAGATATATATCATATATAAACCTTTAAAAAGAGCATTTATTTTATATACAAAAATAACTGTACTTTTATTAAATTTATATACATAAATTTTACTAAAAAAATGAAATGCGTAAATTTTTGTTTCTGGAAACTACTGAGGGAGAACCCATCCCCACAGCCGCCAACCAGTAATTTTGCAAATGATAACTAAGAATTATTCAAGCGTAGGGTTCCAGTATCAGAGATGTTGATCTTCCTAACTGATTTAAATATTTGTAATTTAAGAATTTATGAATGGATTAATTTGTTTTTATATTGTGGGATATTTAATGCCATGATATAAAGAGAAACTTGACATAAGCCTCGAGCATTATTTGTGCGATTTATTGAATAAGCCTAGGACAAATTTATAAAAAATATATTAAACAAGTGTGTAGGGCGACACTAATAGAATTATAGATAGAAGGTTAGGCCTCAAAGTCTCGTATTATTTCTAAAAATCACCTAATCATGCAGATACAAGCCAAAATTTCGCCAATTCAGGCATCTTCAGGGCCACAAACGTTCTTAAAGCAAGATGGAAACTGACCTACAAACATCAGTTTCTATCTTGCTTGTAGAACGTTTTTAGCCCTGAAGATGCCTGAATAGGAGAAAATTTGGCTTTTATCTGCATGGTTAGGTGAGTTTTGGAAATAATACGAGACTTTGAGGCCTAACCTTCTATAACTAAAAAATATATTTACACCCAATCAAGGAGACATTCATTCTTTATGTCAGAAAAACAAGTGAAGTTATTTAGGAAAAGTGTATGAATTTCAAAACGGGTTACCACGACCAACTACGAATAACCGGATGAGTGAAATCTCGTATTAACTTTTGGAATTAACCTACCGTCCATGACAGACCGTTCACTTCGTTCGCCTGTCAATTTCCCCCTCAATACCTCATTAATTTACGATTCCTGATGCTTTTTGCTGTTGTTTCCTTGTATCCATTGGAGGTTTTTTCCTTGTGTTAATGCATTGTTTTAAAGGTTTTTTTTTTTTTTTTTGCCATGGTACTTTTTCTCATGTATTTCTTGAGAATTATTGAGATTGTGCGCATTATTTATTTATTCACTAGCAACTTAACACGTTCACACCGGGGCTGAATTTATGCTCGTCGCCCATTGGTGGCTTATCTTAATGATTTTCGCTCTATCGGATGGGAGTTGTTCAAGGGCATTATGCAGTAATGACAAACCAACATTGATAAAATAAACAATACACCCCTAGCTCGTTAAATATCGTCGTGGAAAGTTTTGTGATTGACTAAAGTGTCCGAAGCGGCAGTCTAGTGTGAGCCACCGGTGGCAACATAATGGCAATAATTATTATACCTTATAACTCGCTCCAAACTTTTCTTCGAAGCCATTTTACACGAATAAGGGATGGGAACAACAGAAAATCAAAGAACAGGAGAGGCGGGGAGTTTATGTAAGAAGAGAGGGGGAGCATAAACAAAATATTGCTAATATTCCCGATCATAGTTATATCGGTCATAATTATATGCTAATTATATGCCCGATCATAATTATATGCTAATATTCCCGGTGAAATATCTGAAGATCGGCTGCACTGCTAACGGTACCAATATAGAATTAGAAGGGGTGAAAAAACAAAACCAGATCGGCGAAGATCAAAGATGAATATATATAGTATATACCAAAAGTAAATCCATATACTGGCATGGTTCACGATATTTTTTTTTAAATATTGGCAGCTATGGAAAGTAAAGGCGTCCAATATATCACGTTAGCGGGCAGCAAAGGGTTAAGCAGCGGATGGAAGAATGAAGGGAGATGAGGTCAACTATATTTGTTCTCATGGACTAGCATTGAAAGAAATCAAGCATGTATTGTCTTCGAAAAAAAAGGGAATAGTTAGTCTTGCTCTGAAAAGCCGAAAGAGATGTAAAAGCATCTGGGAACACCAAACATAAATGTCTTGTGTTATTTTTAACAATTCATTAAATTCGCACATTTCTTTATTTTTATCGACATTTATTTCTTTAAGAATGAGAAACTTATCTGTATTTTTAGTAGGGATAATTGACCATTATATTAATTAGGACATAAAATAATTAGAAGATAAAATTGGTTGGTCAGATTCCGTCTCCCCATGGAAACATTTGACCCCCATACCAGCCCCTTAGATCAACCTAGAAATTCGAGAACTAATGAAGAAAAGAGATGCTGCAAGAAGACGTTTTAGACGTACCCACATACAGGAAGATTATTCTAGTTTCAAGATCCTCCGAAACATCATCCAATCCTCCTTACGCAGACTGGTTTCTGTTCCGGTTACTCTACTCAACCTGTCCTTGATAAAAATAACCCAAGACCTTTACTCTGCCATGAACAGAAAATTACAATGCTGGTCCTATTCAATTTTTCAAAAGCCTTTGATTCTTTTGACCACACAATACTCCTCTCCAAACTTCATAAGTTACCCATATCCAAGGCCACTAGGCTGCTTCCTGTCTTTCCGTTCACAAACAGTTATTATTCCTGATAAAACACCATCATCATCCTAACCTCTCTCTAGAGGTGTACCTCAGGGCTGTTCCATTTCTGCAACCCTTTTTTCCTTCGACATAAATGATCTGTCACCCTTCAAATATAATAGAAGCGACTCAAAAACTTCAAGAGGACATTGATAGTATTAACTGTAGGGCGACAGAAAACAAACTACGCTTAAATCCAGGTAAAACTAAAGCAATCCTTATGGGTTCAAAACCCTTTCTAGGAATTCCTTACCTAACTCCATTTGCAGCACTTCCTCCTTGGCCTCATTTAAACACTCACTATTAAAGTGCCAGAATAAAGTTATATTTTCATTCATTCATTCATTCTATTAACTTCAGTACTCATATATCAAATCATGGGAGAAAGGCAGACGTAGCAATATATGGGAGTTTATAATATCAGTATCCGGTATTAGCCAATTATAGTAATTGGCAAAAAAATCGGTAGATTCCTAGTACATATATGTGTGATCCAACTTTAACGCAGGTAGAACCGCGGGGGATGGCTAATATGAATAGTTTCTATGTAGATAGGTTGTATTTGGATCAGGAAAGAATTATATTTAAATGTTGTTTAAAAAGTTTTACAGTAAATAATATATTTAAGATAATAATCTACGCGAACTACGTAAGTATTTAGATGATAATATAATGTTTTTAAAAGGTTACAAATGAAAAATAAGCATCCATAATAAATAATAAACAAACGGGTAAATATTAAGGAAAATAAAAAACAACAACAAATAAACGTCTGCGTCTACATCTTTCCATTAAATTGAAAATATTTTTCAGCGAATGATTTAATTTAAACTTGCAAAATAGGAATGGTCATGCTTGATGGTATTGTATATTAGATTTATGATGATTTTACAAAAAACAAATAAAATTAAAAAAAAAAACTAATAAACAAAAACATATGACCAAAGACTACATAAGCTCTAGTCGAAAAGATAAAACAGAACGAAACCTTAACCAGCCGCAACCCCAAACAAAATTACACTAAAAATGACAATAAATATATGCAACGAATAATTTTCATTTAATTTTTGTACCTATCACATTTTAAGGTCCTCTTTGTTGCATGGCATTATCGTTTAGCGTTCATTAAATAAAATTATTTATTATTTAATTATAGAAATAAGAACACATAAAAAAAAAAATGAAATAGTGTAAACTGATTTTATAAATATTTTTACCTCTATATCCGAAGAGTCGAAGCTTAATCTACCCTCAGGCATCTCGATTCTTTAATGGACTGACTGAGTAGACTGAGTATTGTTTATGTAATGAG
Source organism: Aelia acuminata (assembly GCA_911387785.2). NCBI lineage: Eukaryota > Metazoa > Arthropoda > Insecta > Hemiptera > Pentatomidae > Aelia > Aelia acuminata. The sequence goes on from OU426980.1 coordinate 18,500,850, forward strand.
AGATAACTAAAGACCTTGGAAACATGTGATAGACTAATAACCGTTATCCCCTCCAATATTTATTGTTTAGGTTTTTTTTAGGCGTAGAACCCCCAGGTCATCAACGCCTTGAGTCATCATATAAATGAGTAAGGCTCAATAGATATGCTATCTACACAGACCAAAGGAGAAGAAATTGCTATATAAGAAAATAGAGAGAGAGAGAGAAAACAAATATTTTATTTTTAATTTCAATAAATTTAAAAATATTAGTCTGACTATATTAAAAAAAAAAAAAAAATACGAAATAATACTATATTTTATTTTTTGAAGAGAAAAGATTTGGTTCCGCCGGGAGTCGAACCCGGGTCTCCTGCGTTACATGCGAGGATGCTAACCGCTACACCACAGAGCTCGGCTCAAGGCAGAGCAAATCCTTCCTCTTCACTGAAGAGAAAGGAGATTTCGACTCCCGGCGGAGCCAAATCTTTTCTCTTCAAAAAATAAATTATTTAAAAATAATTTAAAATTGGTGGTTAGCCACAATTTAAGATTGGATTAATTGAAATAATACTAGTTGGCCCTCCCGAATAATTTTGTTTGCCATATTTAGGCCGAGCGCACATTGAGTCACTCGCGACGCAGAGCAGAGCAGTTTTTGTGAAACGTGAAATAGAAAAGAAGCGCGCGGTCCAATGTCCGCAGAAAACTGCGACACAGTTTTTTTTCGTGCTGCCCTGCCCTGATCTGTGTCTATTTGCCCTTTTCTGCTCTGCGTCGCCTGCGTGGCACAGTACAATGTGCGCCTTACCATATCAGCGGCATTATAAGCCTAATTTAACAACAGCAAGTAAAGGCACCAGAGAAGAGTAAAGAATAAAGAAGAGAATTTTTTTTTGTCACTATTTAAAGCTAAAACATGAAAAAGATTCATGGGCTGTAATAGATTAAGTATCTAACAGTCCGATTTTCATGATTATTTTTTCATTTTTAGGGAATAGATTTTTTTCGCATCGAGATCACATATGAGCAGAGGACACATACCCGCAACGCGGCTGTGGGTAAACACCGACGCAGACTAGTACGAGCCACCGGCACAGTGTTTAACAATCGAATATTTTCGGGAAAAAGTAAAACGGGAAAAAGAATCTGTCAAATCAGATTCGCGAGCCACAGAAAAATAAATTGGATATTAACATAATAGCGTTAAAATTTTGGATATTATGTATACCTTCATGGGTGTCCGGAAGGGGGGGGGTAGGGGAGAGCAGCTGCCCCCCCCTAGAAATTTCGAGAAACTAAACCTACAAATTAAATAATTCGTATTCACTCCCTATTCTTATTAAACATTATATAAACAAACATTGATTGTTGTTGCAAATTGATCAAAGTTGAAGAATTTTGTTATTTGGGATCCATAATTGAAAGTAATGGTAGAGTAGAAGAAGAAACCCAAAAAAGGATTACAAATTGTAAAAAAGGAGTGGGGATACTCAACCCTATACTATGGAGCCCTAATATTCTAGTAAAAACTAAAAAACTGATATACAAAGCCCTAGTAGAAAGCTTAATCTATACGGTTCGGAAACATGGCCACTCAGTATAACCGAAGGAAAAAAATTCCTTTCAGTTGAAATGGATTTCTGGAGGAATCCAGAAATCCATTTCAACTGAAAGGAATTTTTTTCCTTCGGTTATACTGAGTGGCCATGTTTCCGAACCGTATAGATTAATTGGTGCTCAGAAGTGCATGGTTACGCAGGTAAACTGCATGGTTGTAATACACCCTAATTCACTGGGTTTTGAACAGTTTTCTAATTAGTTACCTGATAGTATTAGGTACAATAATATGTACAATTCCTTTTCCAGTGGAGTTACCGACCGATAGCGGTCAACAGGGGCCTTCTGCTCGACAACCGGAGGCTTGTCCATCTAGGCCAAAAAGGAGGAAGCTTAATAAAAGAATTGAAATTAATTTTAATGTATATGTAGGTGGTGACTCAACCGGAGGAGGGTCATCAGGGTCACCTTCATTGTCGATGTCGCATGAGTTGTCAATGTTTAGACAGTTTCCCTCGCAGATGGTACAAAGCCTAGAGCAATATAGACCCACACGTCGACAACCGCAGCTTCCTGTTCCGCAGCTTCGACAGTCGCATTTGCATTTGCAAGGAACCTTGCGGAGATGCTTGTCAGGAGCTGTGGCCTGTACTCGTGGGGGACTTCTACCCCCACTGGTTTGGGTTGAGCTGATTGTCGAGCCACTGCTTGATCTGGTGGTGAACTCGCAGAAAGTGCTCACGGGCTGCAGCTCTGTCAGTCTACTCCTGAGGAGCTCTATGAATTTACTCTTGTTCTTGTCGTTTGAAAGAATGTTTTCCTCCGACGTTGCCAGCTAAGGCCCCAGCTCCTGACAAGCAATTTCGCAGGAAAACGTTCTTTCAAACGACAAGAACAAGAGTAAATTCATATAGCTCCTCAGGAGAAGACTGACAGAGCTGCAGCCCGTGAACACTTTCTGCGAGTTTACCACCAGATCCAGGAGTGGCTCGACAACAGTTTTCCAATTAGTTACCTGATAGTATTAGGTACAATAATATGTACAATTCCTTTTCCAGTGGAGTTACCGACCGATAGCGGTCAACCGGGGCCTTCTGCTCGGCAACCGGAGGCTGCTCCATCTAGGCCAAAAAGGAGGAAGCTCAATAAAAGAATTGAAATTAGTTTTAATATATTAACAGTTAATTGCTATTACATTCCTTTTCATTATATAATTTCATTTAATTTTTTAAATAAATAATAAAACGGCCTGATCGGTCCATAATGAATTCCTACCACTCCGTGGGCAATGTTATTCAAAGGCTCCGTAATCTTGTAACCACCATAGAACACGAATAAAACACGTATTCATGGAGGAAATACAATAAGAAAGCGTCTGGGGCTAGTTAGCGCTGAGTTTATCTCAATATTGCCTAAGTGCCAAAAAGTTGCTCTTTTTCAGCGCGCTCTAGTGGCGGTGCCCAGCACTCAAAAATTAAAAGTGACAATTACATTTTGAAGGAAATTTTGTCTACTTTAATTTTGTAAATGATAAGGAATTCATTAGGATGCATATTTTTCAACGTATAAGCGATTTTGTGAAAAAAAGTCCGAAATTTTTAGGGTTTTTTGCGATTTTCACTGTGAAGCCGTCATTTTTTTTTTTGTTGCCAAACTTCAGATTCGGATTTAGCACACCAAAAAAAAAAAAAAAATAAACCGGCGAGAAACCTTCTACCCTAATTTTTTTTTGTCAAAACTACCATTTGACTGGGCTAAAGGTACTTTATAGGAAAACAAGAAAGGCGCCTAATGCAAGCCTTCCCTATGCAAGCCCCCTCAGAACATTTTATTAATGATAAAGCTTACCTGATATTAAAGAAGATTTGATTTTCATTAAACATGACGAATTTGATCAAAATCATTAAACCCGTTTTTGAGAAAATCGAAAAAAACGTAAAAATTGGAAAAAAAGTTATGAAATAAAGTGCCTCCTCCGTTTAATCAATTTTTTGCTGTCATATCGTGGGAATATACCTACATCAAATACCCAGTTTTATCAAAATCGTTAGAGCCGTTTTTGAGAAAATCGAAAAAAAACTCAAAAGTTATTAAATGAAGTACCCCCTCCATAACCAATTTCGATTAAATTTTTGCTGTCACATCGCGGGTATATACATACACCAAATACCCAATTTCAGGTTCATACGGTTCATAGTTTTTGAGCTAGTCTGTTCACACACACAGACCATTTCGCGGGAATTGGTTATTTGGACTCAGGGGACCCACCGAAAACGTGTATTTCCGTTGAAAAGCGGAAGTCGAAATTTTTCACGATCGCAATACTTTCCCATACTATATATTTCATATATAGGTAAGTGAAAGTAAAAATTAATACATCTAATTTCGACTTGAAATCGGCTAGTTAAACACTTGAATAGTTCTCTAATCCAATATTAATAACAGTTTTTTTTTTTTTTAATTTTTTTATATGTCCGAAATAAATATTTTCCAAAACAAAAGAAATAAGCGTTTTGTTTTAATATTTTTTAAAATCAAGTTATATATTTGAAAACAGTTGTGTTTGGACAGTGGTATAGTGCACATCTAATTCCCAGGAGCTGACTAGGATTAGTAGCTGTTTACCAGGCCAGACCTTTCATTTTACATAATTTTTCGTTCATTTCTTTTTATTTATTTATTTTCTCTTTGTTTCACTGCATAGGAGTGCATTTTATTTCACTTTATTTTTAATTTCTATTTTTAAAAAATAATGAATGTAGATATAGAGGTAAAGGTTAAACCTCCCGACGAAAATATTTCCAATGAAAGCACAAGCGCGGACAATAAACATAAAAAAAATGTTTCTCCCAAATTTTTGACCTTTTTTAAGGGTCCTTATATTGCCATAGTCGAAAAAGAAGATAACGATAAGTCAGAATTCTTTCACGATATGAAAATAGGCAAACTCCTAGGACTCAGCAGTAGCCATGTAATTTCAGTTAAAAGGAAAAATAAAAATCAAATTGAAATCAACTTCAAAAGCCCGGAATTCGCCAATAGATTCCTAGAAAACCCTCTACTCGCGACTAATAGGTTAAAAGCATATATTCCACGCCAATATATAATTAAACACGGAGTAATTCGTGATATTCCCACAGGAATGACCGATAGTGAAATAATATCTAATCTCACTTCAAGTGAAAAGGTTATTGCAGTACGCAGATTTTTTAGAACAATGGAGGGGGCCGAAGGTCCGTCTAAAGTTCCGACATCATCCGTTCAAGTAACCTTCCATTCCCAACGCTTACCGGATAATATTTCATTATTTCTAGCCCCTAGGAAAGTATTTCCATACATTTTTCGAACACTATTTTGTGAAAATTGCCTCAGATATGGTCATTTAAAGGACAAATGTCGAGGCAAACCCCGCTGTAAAAATTGTGGTAGCAAAGAACATAACAGTGAAATTTGTGATAATCTAACTAAATGCATTCACTGCTTTAAACCACATAAGCCTAACGATAAAACGTGCCCTGAAACTGAAAGGCAAAGAAAAATCAAAGAGATAATGGCAACTAAACCGCTAAGCTATCGCGATGCCGCCAGCCTCGTACCCACAATTGTTTCAAACAAATTTGATATTTTAGATTTTCCTTCTTTAGTAGAAGAAAACAACTTTGAAACCACATATCATAGCACCAAAGAATTTTCTTTTAAAAAACCAAGAAAAATAGCCCCAGTATACTTCAAAGAAATTCCTAAACGAACAAGGAAAGAGGCTTTTCATGAAAAATCTCCAGATTACACACTAGAACCCAAAAAAACTGTCAAACCATTTGAATTTGAAAATCCACATAAAATCACATCCGAATCTAAATACATAAATATGCTTAATTCCCTGATAACCAAAATTAAAAATATTGATGACGAACAAGAGACAGTTAATGCTATAGGTCAAACATTTTTTAATTTTGTACAAGAAAATCAACAAATTATCAATCAAATAGGACAACTCTGCAAAATGAATCAAACCTCATAATCTTCCTTTCACCAACTCAATTATTTCTTTCACTTTCGCTTTCTTTTTATTTATTTTTTTCTCCACTTAACTATATTTTTCCTTCTAAGTTTTACTTATATATTTCACTAATAACTCATATAAGTAATTTTAATAAATTATAATCAATTTTAATAGTTACTAAGTCTAGATTTTCTATTTTAATAAATCAAATGGTTCAAGAATACAAAAATTTTGGCATTGGCAAATTAAAATTACTTCAACACAACTGTCGTAGTGTTAACAACAAATTCCAGGAAATCGTGAACTACTTAAATATTAATAAAATTCACATAGCCTTGCTACAAGAAACATGGTTCAATAACCAGAAAACGTACCAAACTAGTAACTACCACATTATAAGAAAAAATCGCCGTGATACTTATGGGGGTGTTGGCATATTCCTACATAATTCCCTTAATTTTGAAAAAATAAAATTACCTGATTTAGGGAAAATTGAAGCTATCGGTATTAAAGTCGTTAACACTCGTCCTAAATTAATTATTATATCAGTGTACATTCCGCCATCAGCCAAAATCAGTCAAAGGCATTTAAACTTGTTGTTCTCAATCGATTCCGCTTTTCCTCAATCCGAATATTGTATAATTATGGGGGGAGACCTAAATGCTCACTCTAATTTTTTCGGTAGCCTTGAGAATTCAACTAGAGGCGATATGATTGTTCAGGAGTTACAAACATCTTCTCTAAGCCTTATAAACGATCCTGGTGTTATAACAAGACTAGCAAGACCAGGGCAAAAACCCAGTATCGTAGATTTAACTTTCTGCAGCTCTAACATAAGTCATAAATTCTTTTGGGAAGCTCTACCAGAGACATTGGGCAGTGACCACAAAGTAATTATAATGGAGATGAAAGAAGTGAATTTTTCTGGAATATTATACAGTAGAAGAAACTATAAAAAAATAAATTTAGACAAATATATCGATACATTAAATAACCTAAGCCAAGATATAAATAATAGGGACTTATGTAGTATTGAAGAAGTAACCACCACTCTAAACTATGCTGGGGAGACATCCATACCTCGATCGCATCCGAATAAACATCATAAATTTAATCCCAAAAGTTGGTGGAACGATGAAATAGCTAAAGCCTACAAAGAAAAGAAAACAGCCATAAAAATCTATTGTTCAAACATGACCATCGAAAACCACAAAATAATGAGGACAAAGATAAATAAGTGTAAAACTTTAATAAAGAAAGCTAAAAAAACTTCTTGGCAAAACTTTACAAATATCAATCCCCATGATTATGGAACTATGTGGAATAAGCTTTCATGCCTAAGAGGAAGATATAGAACAAATCAGAACCACATAATATCTAACAAAACTCTGGCGATAACGTTCATAGAAAGATTATGTAATATTTTCGAACTAAGGCAACATCAGCAATATGGTTCTTCAGATAAATCCGACATATTAAATCAACCCTTTGTCGAAAGAGAACTTGAAGCAGCCCTTGCCGGCCGTAAAGGGACAGCACCCGGCCTAGACGAAATAAATTACGAAATGATAAGTCATGCTCCTAGGTCTATTAAGCTCAAGCTACTGCAGGCCTTTAACCGCGCTTGGCAAAATTCGAAAGTTCCTCCAGCCTGGAGAAATATTTTGATTTTTCCTATTCCGAAACCTGGAAAAGATCCTTTGTCAGTTGACTCATATAGACCAATAGCCCTAATCTCTTGCTTAGCAAAAGTTTTCAACAATATTGTTAAATCAAGGCTTGAGTGGTTCTTGGAAAAAAATAAAATCCTCAGCAATGATTGCTACGGTTTTAGGAAAAACAGATCTACCATAGATTGTTTGTTATGGCTTGTCAACGAGGTAGGTGTCGCTTTTAAAGAGAAAAAAATTCTATTAGCTGTTACACTAGATATTGAAAAAGCATATGACAATGTTAAAATAGCCACTCTTAAATCTATTCTAGTAGATATTGCAATGCCTCAGCTTATCACAAACTGGATAATCAATTATTTATCGTATCAAACCTACATTATCCGCACAAATGAGGGACCGGTATCCTATGATTCATATAATGGCCTACCACAAGGAGATAGCCTTAGTCCAACATTATTTAACATATACACATCAAGTACTATCAAAAACCCTCCTCCGAACTGCAGAATGATACAGTACGCAGATGATATCATACTTTACTGTATAGTCAAATCCGCCAACGAGGGAAAGACCATCTTGAAAAACGCTTTAAATACTGTTCTAAATTCCTTCGGTGCCATCAATCTAAAAATTAATCCCAGAAAATCATGCCTTATCCCCTTCACCCGAAAAAGAAAAATTAATATGGATGATTTCAAAATCAGTTTAAATAACTACACAATTGAACCCGTGAACAAAATCAAATTTTTAGGAGTAACACTGGATTGCAAATTAACCTTTAGAGAACACATCACTAACACATACAATAAAACCCTAAAAAATATAAACATTTTAAAATCTCTGGCCGGAGTTTCGTGGGGTACACATCCTTTAAATATGATGACACTATATAAATCTATTATACGGTCAATTATCGACTATGCATGCATAATCTATCAAGAAACTAAATCCCCATTAATTCAAAAATTGAATAAAATCCAAAACTTAGCCTTGCGGATATGTCTCGGAGCTTTTAAAACTACTCCAATAAACGCCCTGTTAGCTGAAGCCGGAGAAACTCCTCTACCTCTGCGTAGGAAGTGGCTGACAAAAAAATTCTTAATAAAAGCTGCCTCTGACCGGTCTAACCCCATAGGAAATAATATTCGAGAGGGAAAATTATTTTTGCCAAATTCAAAAAACTGCTGGCTCGAGTTACAACATATATTTAACACAATCTATGTCTCCCGTGGTCCACTAGATCTCTGCACTCATCTTCCGAAATCCTTAATTCGGTATCATAGCGCATACAAATTGCCTAACATAAATAATAAAAATTCTTTAGCACCATGCATAATAAAACTTCACACCCTCAGTGAAATAACAGACAGATACGATAACCACATTAAAATTTACACTGATGCCTCTAAGACCACCAATACATGTTCAATAGCCATTTACGACCCGCAAAAAAATATTAACTTGTCATATTCTATCCCTAATAAATTCAGCATTTTCCATGCAGAGCTTCTAGCAGTTTTCAAGGCTGCTGAACATTCCAATATCCACTACACAAACAGGAACATCGTGATTCTAACAGATTCAGCTTCTGTCTGCCAATGCATAAAAAATGCACATATGTCCCCTATTACTAATTACATATTATTTAAAATTCTAGATTTGATGGCCTCATCAAACAACACATTTTCATATCAGTGGGTACCTGGACATGTGGGTCTACACGGAAATGAGACCGCAGATAAAACTGCTCGTGACGCTAGCAAAGCATTGGTGATTAACGTTAAAGTCCCCAAAATAGATTCCTTTCGCTCATTGAGGGCAACGATTTTAAATGAATGGCAAAACTTGTACGATTGGGAGTCCCAAAGTAAGGGGAAGGATCATTATTTAATCCAACCTAAACTTACCCTAAAGCCATGGTTCGCCATTATCGGTCAAAATCTAAAGAGAAGCGAAGTAATCAACTTAATTAGATTAAGAATCAATCATGGACACACAAACAAATATTTAAACTTGATAAAAATAAGGGAGTCGCCGAACTGCGAATTTTGCCACGAAGTCGAGGATCCTTTGCACTTGGTGATGTCCTGCAGGCGGTTCAGTGCTCAGAGGAGGAAATATATCGAGGGGTCAGCTCTCGGTATCTCTAACATAATAAAAGAATTGAATATCAAGGATTACCACCAGCTAATAAAATTTATCAAAAAAGCAAAAATACGACTTTAATAATATGTAGATTATCTCTAAACTAAGCTATCTCTAAAAATTTATATATTTCTGGCTGAATAGGATTTGGATAAAATCTTAAAGCCAAAAAAAAAAAAAAAAAAAAAAAAAAAAAAAAAAAAAATATATTTGAAAAAAATCATAATAGTAAATTACAATAGATGTAAGACAAAAATATGCTAATTTAACATATATCATAAAACTCGATAGAAATTTATAATTTTTTATCCCATAAAAAATATACTTGAATCATGGTATGCATAGGCGTATCCAGCGGGGGGCAGCTGCCCCCCCCCTCCTAGATGGCTGGAAGCAATAATTTGTTAGGCTTTTAAGGCTAGAAGTAATAATAGAATAATTTTTTAAAACAAACAATTGTAATAACTTAGTTGATAAAGCACTGCTATAATTATATACATAATTTTCTTAAACTTTGGGTTTCATTCACCTTTTCCGCGGTAAGATGTTACAGCCTGAACGACCATAGCTTGCCCACCCCCCTAGTTTTGAAATTTTGAGCGTAAAGTGACTGATAACTCAAGAGCGGAGTAATAGAAACGACTGGAAGTCACGATTTAAATTTGATCTAAAAAGACAGCATTATGAAAAAACTAAATACAGCAATAATTTATATACTTATCACTTCTTGTACTTCTAAAATCCTGGGAAACAATGTTAATTATTAATACAAAAACAATTATCATTTAAGAAAAAAATTGTTCACAATATTTCAATAATAATAATAACAATAATTCACCAAAATCACATTTATGCAAACGCAGGTAGGAACAGCTAGAATCTGTTTTAAAATATCGTCGGAGATATCCTCTTCTTAAAAAATGGATGTTAACCTGCGCTTGAAAAACATGGATTAAAAAAAAATCTTATTTGTATTGAATTTATTCGGGATTTTATTACTGTGTTAAAAGATCGAAAAAATAAAATCATTTTTAGGGTAGCATAATATGTAGAATCGCTATTCATGATTATGAAAGAAAATCACACAAAGAAACAATGTGAGTTGCAAAAATAATAAGGTTATAAACTAAATAAACTTTTTCTATGATTGCTTTTCAAAGGCTCGTAACAAGTTTAAACGTGGAATATCTCCGAAAACATTTAAACAATCTGTCATGTAAATATTTTATTTTTTATTAGTAAAAATAAAAATTCCAACACCTTCGAAAAATACTATTTTTATGCCTTTTAATCACTGTACCGAAGGGATGGGACATGGATGTTATGGAGTCGTTATTTCGTTAAAATCGATGATTTTAGTTGACCTTTTTTTAAAAAATATAACACTTAAAAATTAACCTCGTAGCATATTTTTTTACACACAGTAGTATATTGAAGCTTGAAATGATGAATAATAAATAAAAAAGGAGACAAAGGAGTGACATCCAACCATGGGCGGATCCAGCCGATCGTAAAGGGGGGGGGCTGCAGCTCTTCATTTGGATCTGCTAATCAGCTTTTTTACCTTTATGTTCCTTTCCCACAACTAAAATTCTACCCTTTCTGCACATTATTTGTTCTTTTACTTGCTACCTTACGTTAAGGAAAGTCAAATTCTATCTTTAAATGACGAAAAAATTTCCAAAGGGAGGGGCTGCAGCCCCCCCCCCTGGATCCGCCAATGCATCCAACAACTAACTAATCAGAGCACTTGGAGTCTGGGCAAAATTGAACTGGTTTTAAAGGCATATTTCGGTTTTCACTTATACAGTAAAAAGTGTTTTAACTTAACTTAAACTACGCGAAAGTGGTCATTTATGTTTTGTTTCAGTTTGTACATTAAGATATTAATATTATAATTAAGATGCTTCCAAAAAGTACCACTACGAAATATTTTACTAAAATCTCGGACAAATTAGGCAAGTGTAATATTCGCCTTAAGCCTTTCAAAACTTATAGCAATACCAAAAATTTACCTGTACATCGGCATAGATGTTTTGACAAAAACAATGATTTCTTTAATATCAATGTTTTGACAAATGCAATGATTATTTAACATTGATGTTTTGACAAAATCAAAACAGACATTTAAGTCGCATCCCTAATGAACAATGTCGATGTTTAAACTTACTTACATAATAGAAAATATTTTCTCAATAATACCTAATCATCCCATATGCTCTTGTTTTTGTGAAATTGAGAATATTCCCCATCAAACAAGAGAAATCACGCAAAATTCATAATGAATTAACTCACATAAAAAGCTCACACCAGCATAAGTACAGCTTCCTTGTATTTGATTGTATTGTATATCTCAAAAGTGATTGGAGGATTTTATAAAAATACTAATTCATGACCTCTATTTAGTTAATGTAGATGGTAACAAAACCATTTAAAACTATGTCCCTACTCCGGAAGCGAAGTTGATGTTAAAATACGTTTGGGTGCCAACAGGTTATGTTTAAAAAAGTGATTTTAAAAAACATCTATATTTAAATACGTTTGGTTTAAAAATTTATATTAAAAACATTGATGTTTCATTGACATTGAAGTTTTAAATGTAAATCAATGTGACATCTCCTCTGGGCACACAAGAGCCTTGCCAAAATGTAAGAACATAACAAATCACGATATCTACGATAATGAAGGAAACTACAATAGTCCCTTAACATCCAAGGAGCTAGAATACCCTGTTGAAAAAACACCAAAGAAATCAGTGATTGGTAGGGACGGAATTTCTTCTTATCTGCTGAAGGAAAACAGTTTTTACTGAAATTATACAATTGGGTTTGGGATAATGGTTATCTCCCTCTAATATGGAAGCAATCACTAATTGTACTGATACTGAAAAAAGAAAGAAGTTGACTTATAACACACTTTCGTCAAATATCACTTGTCTGGTGCCTAAGTAAATTACAAGAAAAAATAGTAAACCAAAGAATTTCCGAAATAATTGAAAAAAGAAGGCTTCTTACTCCGTACCAGTTTAGATTTAGAGAAAACCATAATGCAACGGAACCTATCCATATTTTACAATGGGAAGCCCATGAAGCATTTCAGAAAAAACAGCATGATTGCAATATTTTTAGATATTGAAAAAGCTTATGACACGATGTGGAGACCGCAAGTCTTGGATGTATTAAAAAGGTGGAATATTGAAGGAAAATTGTGGAAATATATCTCAAACTTTCTCCAACAAAGAACTTTCAGGGTTATGGTCGGACCTTCAAAATCTTCAGTTTACACTAAGGAGAAAATTAGATTTGGGATCTTTACAGAAAAATCATGAAGACAATGAGACAGCAGTAAAAAAACAATAGAATACTTGAAGCTAACAAAGTACTATCACAAAGTATGAAATACAGATGTTGCCAATGACCCTGCAGGGTAGAGGCAACAAAAAAACCAAATAAATAAATGTAAAACATCAATGTTTTTATTTCGATGTTGCATCCCTAGATTTTAAGTCTCTACCAGGGAAGTGACATCGATGTTTTAATACGTTTGGGCCTTAATAGTTTAATGTTTAAAAATATGACTTAAAAATAATTGAGGTTTAAATACCTTTGTGCTCAAACAATTTAATGTTTAAAAACTTTATATTAAAAATAAATGAGGTTTAAATACATTTGGGCCTTAATAGTTTAATGTTAAAAAAATTGATATTTAAAATAAATGAGGTTTAAATACCTTAGCACTGAGAGATGTTTAAAAAATGGATATTAAAAAACATCAATATTTAATTACTTTTGGACACTTAACAGGTTCATGCTTAAAAAATATGTGTCATGTCATAAACATCGATAAATATAAAATTGAATATAAAACATGATGTTCGAAACATTGATGTTTTGCTGTCAATGTCACATCTCTAGACTTGGCGGGTTGAACTGTTATTGTCAATTCAAATTATGTTTTAATTGTAATGTCGAATAATTTTAACAACTGAAGTTCACATTTTTTTAAATAATAGTAAGTAATCATCAATAAAATAACAGTAGTAAAAATTACACTAATGAAACACAATGGTTGAAGTAGTAATGACTAGTTCTTTGAATGAAAATTCCAATTGATATGGAACAGAAAACATTAATAAGACCTTGTAAGCTAGAATAAGGAATTTCCTACAGAACTGTCGATGTAGCTTTTCTACTTCCATGGATTGGTTGCTAGGTTTAACCAATCATACAAAACATACACCCGTCAACCATAAAAATAAGTAGAGACTAAGCTAATAAGTAGTGAATACAAATACTGAAATTTGTAATATGCAAAATGTATCTATAATTTTTATTATACATGCCATATAAACTATTTTTTAATTAAATAGTGCATATAATTTCAAAATATAATACCCTTCTTGAGATTCCATACTCTGAATATATATCTGAACATTTAAAACCCTTAAATAGCAAAAGTAGTAGTTAGAAAAAATAAAATAAAAATGAAACCACCACGATTGGTGCAAATTTGAATTTATATGACTTGGCTGAGGAACATATCACTCACGGCAAGTGAAATATGACTATTATTTGCTATAACAGTAATTGCACAACACAACACTATCTACAGCCTTTAAGGTAAGATATAAGATAGAATGAAGAAAAAATCTTAAAAGTTTGGCATAAATGTATTAATTTAAGTCATTTAAGAAATATATAGCAAAATTTATTATCGGTAAGATGATACAAAGGAGAAATAATAAAATACGAAAAAGTTTTGAGTACATATTGGATAATAAATAATATGAATTTTTGTTTTTAAAATCAGAGACAGCTTTTCATTATAAAGTTATAATCAACATCAGCAAATAATAAAAGAAACACAGGTAACTTCATACTTGTTTATGGCAGTATGGTTTGAGTTGGCCCCTTTACATAATGAGATGAATTTTAAACATGAAAACATTAATAAGCATTTACAAAATTTACATTTCATTTTGGGCAGACTTGAAGAAAATCTATACCCAATATTATTTCATTTATTATGTACAACTAAGGAACATACACTATAAAATTCAAGAAATAAATTTATAGCATTACAGATAATTATAATAAATAAAAAAATAATGACACTCATAAACATACACTAAAAATTACAGACAGTAAACTGAAGGGTAACAGGCTTAAAGCCGTATGTATTGCTATAAATTTGAGCACTGTTATTTATAAAACAACCTATGTTAGTTCATATAACATAATTGTAAAATAATTAAATATATAACATTGCAGATTTATACAATACACTAAACTATTTACATAATATACAATAATTAAAGTATTTAAAAGAGTAAAATAAAATTTTCATAAAAAATTCAGATATGAGAATAATAGATTCTGTAACTTAATAGTAAGAATAATTAAGTTTAATTTTGAAATTGTTTTTACAATAAAACAACTTTTATCAATGAGGTTTACTTAAAAAACATTTTATGTATTTACAAAAACAAGAAACCACAATAAATTATGAAGGAAAAAGTAAATAACAATAAGCACTACAAATACAAAACAAACTTTTGAAACTATTAAAGATACCAAGAGTAAATTTTCAAATAATTTACAATCAAAAGAAAGAAGCAGTTTCTTATTTAATTCTATCTATTTCTCTTATTAAATAATATTAAAGCACCAAAATCAGATAACTATTATGATGTAATTGATTTATTTCTTGGTACAAGTATAAATAATATTAATGCAGCTATTAATTATTGTTGATCAATCATGATCAAATAATACATAAATAGAATAATAAGAGAGGTTGAGAAAACAAATTCTTGTTTATGATGCAACTAAAATTTAATTTTGAACAAAATAATAATTAACTAATAACAAAGTTATATTTTAAGAATATTTAAAAATAAAACATTTAAATTAATGTCATTGATCTTGCCACACACCCTAAAGGTATATCACAGTTTTCACTTAAATAATAATTTAAGCCATAAATAATACTTGCTACAACCACACAAAATTAGTTTTCCATCAAAAATAAGAACCAAAACTTGTAAAGAATTCTAAATAATAAATATTTCATTAGCAAGATTATCCATTTCTTTACAATTTACTTTGTTGGAATCCAATAAATCACTTTGATTAAAAATAAATAAAAGTTGGAATTAACCTGAAACAATATCATTTAGATTACAATCACTGTAAAAACATGAGATATTCATTTAAACAGATTTAATAACATCATTATCTCAATTTTTTAATATTATAATGCGTTAAACATATATATTATTTACATAAAAATAATAATAAATAATGAGATTTTATATGTAATTTTTTTTTGGTTTCTGGTCATTTACATTGACCAAATGATGTTCAGTGATACACCTTAAGAAAATTTAAACATAGTTCAAAGAGGTTAAGAATGTGAAATGTAAAATTCAGAATGCGTTTTGTAAATTTATTGGATTATATGTAAAACATATTCAAAAACATTAAATGTTGTATTGGGAGGGCTTCTTATAAAATCCACAACTCACATTTATCTAAAGTAATCAGAATGTAAGTGCGACAGGTGCGGGAAAAAAAATTCTATTTAAAAATATTCTATTTAGAAGTAAACTAGAAGGGAATAAGAGCAGTCATAAATAAAATCGAAACATCTAGATAACAAATAAAGATTCAATCACTAGCAATACTTTGAACTATGAACTTTTTCAATAATTCATAATTTTTGATATGTAGTCAAAAAAATCCTCACAACCTGGGGATGTTGCACTTCGCATGCAATATAGCCTTCAATATTTCTAAGTACAATGGAGTTTTCTTTGTGGTCCAAATATTGTTTACATCTGAAAAAAGGCATTCCTTGAACTATTAGTACTTGGCAAACACAAGGCTTAATCAACCATTTTATATATGCTCTAATAAGTCATGTAGTTATTAAGTACAATAAAATGCCCTTATACTCAAATATTACTTCCCATTAGGTTTGGTCTCCAGTGAAGTTAGACCATCACCCCCATCCCCATTAAGGGGAGGCCAGGCCTGCACGAGGCAACATTGTAGTAGATATATTATGAATATTGTTTTAAAATTAAAATGTGTTGTAAATATTGTGAATGACCTTGTTCGAAGTACTAATTATACAAGTTAATGATATGTTAATAGTAACGGTAAATATTAATTTTAAATATTGCAGAAGTGGCAACTATTTATGATTACTATAAGATTATATTGTTCCTCATGTAATAAAGGCTTTATTTATTTATTTATACTCAAACACCAATTTATTATAAAATAAAATAACCATAGAAGAGGTGCGAGGCAAGGTAAAATGTCCCTTTTTAGACGTCATATTTATGAGCTACTTGGACAGTCAGGACAATGATTTTCTTTTTTTTTATAACCACAAAATGTGACAACTTCAACATGGGTCCACTGATCTAGAGGTAACTTTATTGCACTACTTTTGAAAGCGCACTAAAGTTGGGCCCACAAAATGTCAAAGGTTGCCCATACCCAGTTCACAATAACCCAGGCAACCATTCAAAGCAAAGAGAGAAAAAATATTTTTAAAAATTACATAATTTTTTTATTGATGCCTTGAACAAAGCGCTTGGACTTGGGTTAAATATTTTTACTTGGATTTCTAAAAAAAAGTTTCTACTAAAAAATTCATAATCATTATAAAAAACTATAAAATAGTTAAAAATGCTAATGATAACACATTTAAAACCAAATAGATACAATTACATCCTAGACCAAAAGCATGTGAGAAAAAATCGACACTATCTGATAAAAATTCTGCTATTGGGCTGTTGGACTGCTGATGGTTTAAAACTTTGTCAAGGTTAAGTACAAAACAAGGCAAGAGTCAATCAGATAGAAAATGAAAAAGGCAAATCAATTACGAATATGTAAATAATCAAAATGTATATACATACATGAAATAAGTAAAAAATGTAAATTTAAAAATGATAGTCATAAAAAAATTAGACTTGGTATTTTATTTTAATAATTTTATTTAAGAAAACTAGCTAATCAGATTAGTTTTTAGGATCTATCAAAGCTCCGAAATACAAATTTTTATAAGGAATAAAAATAAACTAAGAAATAAAATGAGAAACACTCTTAAAACATTTTTATATTTTATCTCTAGGTCTCATTTATTTTTTGAGACCAGGTTTTGTCTAGTTCACAAATCCCTAATTCTCAGTAAAGTTACCTCTAGATCAGTGGACCCTTGTTGAAGTTATCACATTTTTCGTGGTTAAAAAAAAAAAAAAAATCCATTGTCCTGACTGTCCAAGTAGCTCATACAGATGACGTCTAAAAAGGTGTTACGGTTAAATTTTCGTTAAGCATTTAAATTTAATTTAAAGATTTCGTCATGGCAACAATACCAAAACAAAAATTATTTCTTTTTTTTATAAGTCAGAGCAGCTGGTGTCTCAATAAAATAATGGTATATATTTAATATGAATAATAGAAATACTTGTTTTTCTATGTTCATGTAATATAATTAATTGTAAATAATTAATGATAGAGAATATTTAATTTTTATTTGAAATAAAAATATTTGATTTGGAAAATCGACAATCGAAACGAGAGATATAGTGTGCGACAGAGTGGTGGCCGGCAGAGAAAAGACAAGTGAGCTGAGCCAGTGTCGTGAGCACATGGTGTGTTTTGGTTAAAAGAAATTTCCACGGTTTTACCGGATAATTTGAATGGAACTTCGCTTCTGATTCACCCAAAACGCAAGTGCAGACGGTGGATTACCGGAAGGAGCTAGGAATGCGATTCCATCGGGAGATTTGAGGAAAAGAAGGCAACAGTGGCGAAGGAGAGGAGAGGCTTGGAAGTCCTGCTAGAATTGGGAAGTACAGGCTCTTTTTTTTATTTGTTCTAATTGCATTAATCAGTAACAGGAGGAGAGGACATTTCTATTGGTTTTCTATTTTTTTTTTGTATGCATGTATTAAAGACTTTAATTTCTTTTTATATGTTAGTTTTCTAAAATTAAGGTGTTAATTTTATTCGATTTAGTTGTAGTTTGATTTATTTTGTATCTCTTTATTTTTTTTATATTAATGAATAAAAACCTTTTAAAATGATTTCAATAAATAATGTAAAAGAATTTCAGCTGTAAACCTAGTTACTCTGACAATAGAACCATACTGACAATAGGTAAGTTGAACTGTTACCACGGTTACAAGTAATGAATCATGTTAGCCTAGTGCATAGCGCGCTAGACTTACGTTGTTATGGTAAATGGTTCAAATCCAGGTGTTTGAGGTTACTTTTTTTTTTGAGAAATTATTATTTTTTTTTGTTTGTGTTGATGCCTGACATTGATATTAATTAAATTAATTTTAATATTCATATTAATAATAATTATTACATAAATAATAAATATATAAACCTTAACGAAATTAATTTAATTTTATCATTAATTTTCTTTTTAATTATGGATTAATTTTCTTTTCACCGATTAGTTCACTCAATAGTACACTTTGATTTCTTTGATTCTTTGGTTTGATTGCACTAAATTATTTTTTAAAAAAAATCTAATTATATCAATATTTTCATTATTTTTTCCTTTTCCTCCTTCTGTGTATATTTAATTGTTTATATATTTTTATTCCATTTATTTTTTTTATAATTCGTGGATTTCACTATTTTCCATAGACAAATAGTGTGGCGCCCGTTTTATTTTTTTTTTGGATTTATTTTCATATTTAAATAGTTTTACTTATTCAGTAGAACCCTGGCGTCGCGATTGGGTTATTATCTGGGTAATAGATTGCTCACCCCGTTTGGAGGAAAAACGTGGTAGCAAAATTTGGCGCCCGAACAGGGACCTGATTGAGACCAACATAGGATTGTTGTTATTAAATTTTCACTTGGGGAAAATTTGGAAAATTATCGCTCTGAAGGGAAAAAGGAGATTTAGAATTTTATTTTTGTATTCGAGTTTATAGCTAGATTAAACCATCATGGATTATAAAATTGACGTGGAAAGGCTCGCGGCAGATGAGTTGATGTACGAGTTAGAAATCCGAGGAGTGGTGGGGATAGCAAAGATGGAGGATATGAGGAAGGCATTAAGGTCGATTCTAAAATTGGAAAAATTAGGAAAAGCTTCCGCTCCTACCCATACACCTTTTACGACTGAAGCAGAACTTAAAACTTGCCAAGAGAAGCTGGAAGATATAAAGAAGAAATTGCCCACAACAAAACCTAATGAAATTAAAAAAATAGACGCAACATTAACGCACGTGCTAACTCGATTACGGCGTATTCACTCCACGGAGGAATCGATAAAATCGGCTGTTTCCGAAATGAATCAGGCGTGTATAGAGTATTGGACCGCTATTGGGGTTATTGGGGAAGATCCGGAGAGTCAAGGGGACAAAGATGAAGTGGAAGCCAGTGATATCAAATACCCGGAAGAATGTACCGGTAAATATTCAGGGATCAGACAGGATGATGTTCCGAAGGTAACGACGGTAATAAAGAAAACCCAAATTCCCCCAAAAGAATGGGGCATCCATTTTTCAGGAGAAGAAAGTGGACTCAGTGTAAACGCATTCTTGGAGAGAATAGAAGAGATTCGGGAAGCTCGAAATGTTACGGAGCAAGAATTATACCAATCGGCATATGACCTTTTCAAGGGAACTGCTTTGGTGTGGTATAGAGCCATGAGGAGAGAAGTAAACAGTTGGCCGGAGTTAGTCTGTGAATTGCGAAAGGAATTCGAACCGCCAGATTATCAAGATCGGCTGTGGGAAGAGATCAAGAGGAGGACTCAGGGGCCTACGGAAACGGTAGGGATTTTTGTGGCCAATATGAAGAACTACTTCAATAGATTACCGGATCGACCAACTGAAGGACAAATGTTGAAGATTTTACTAAAAAACCTACACCCCTTTTATCTTGACCGATTGGCGCTGACGAATATTAAGAGTATTAAGGATTTGATTGATGTCGGACGAAGGTTGGAAAATGCTAGGTGGAGAATAAATGAGCATCAACCACCATCAAATATTCGAGGCCTGCTGGAACCTGACCTCGCTTATAAACCTCCACCTCGCATAACTCATGACAGGGAACCATCGAAAGTTTGTGCTATATCGACTCCTACTCAACTGGTACGGAAATTCGCGTGCTGGAATTGTTCAGGCACCGGACATGCTTTTCGGCAATGTAAAGCTCCTAGAAAATTGTTTTGTGAGGGTTGTGGCCTAGAAGATACTAGAAGAAACGCATGTCCAAGATGTAATAAAAGGTCGGGAAACGAGGAAGGCTCCCAGGTCTGAGTGGACGGGACTCTGGGGCCCCTAATACGTTCACAACCAAATTAGAGTGGCAAGAATGGTTGATGGTTGTCAGAGACGTACTTTCTGGCAAACGCTTGACACCAATTCAAGAAGTGACCCGCTCGAATGATAACCGTCCTTACGTCCGAGTTAAGATTTTTGGCATTCCGTTTCTTGGCTTACTCGACTCCGGAGCGTCTCTCTCTGCTATAGATGGCAGTTGTTGGCAGAAGTTTGCCTCATTGGGGCTGACGCTAAAAGAAGAACCGGGTATAACAGTTTATACTGCAAATAAGAATAAAATGGAAATTCTAGGTTCCTTAGAACTCCCAGTTGAACTACAAGGGAAAGTCTGCTTGGTGAAGTTCTTAGTTGTTCCTTCATTGACTACGACCATGATTTTAGGAATGGATTTTTGGAGAAAGATGCAGATACTTCCTGGTATGGAAATGGACAAGGGAGGTGATCTTCCAGATGATCTCACGGAGAATGGCGTGATCTCGAGTATGCTGGTCGGTAAGGACAATTTGTCCCAAGAAGAACGTGAGCAGCTGAACAAATTGGTCAGCAAATGGGAGAATAAGAGGACAAAAACGTTAGGCTGTACGAGTAATGTGGAGCACGTCGTGGACACTGGCGAGCACAGACCAATCAAACAGCGTTATTATCCGGTCTCGCCATACATTCAGAAAATCTTGGATGAGGAGTTGGACAAAATGCTAGAAGAAGGTATAGTCGTCCCATCAAAGAGCGCCTGGGCTTCACCAGTTGTCCTAGTTAAGAAACCAGATGGCAGTCATCGATTCTGCGTAGATTATCGCCAAGTTAATAATGTCACCAAACGAGACGCTTACCCACTACCGTATGTCTCTAGTATTTTGGATAGACTACGAGATGCAAAGTTTCTGTCGTCTCTAGATATTAAAAGCGCGTATTGGCAAGTTCCGCTAGAGAAGTCTAGTCAAGAGAAAACCGCTTTCACTGTCCCTGGGAGAGGTCTTTATCAGTTCACCCGCATGCCGTTCGGCCTACACAACAGTCCAGCGACATGGCAACGTTTAATAGACAATGTACTTGGTGCTGATTTGGAACCCCACGTTTTTGTATATTTAGACGACATTGTCATAGTGACGTCAGATTTTTCCGAACATATGCGAGTATTAGAGGATGTTTTTGAACGACTAGCTGGAGCTAACTTGTCTCTGAACTGGGAGAAGTGCCAGTTTTGTAGACCGGAACTACGCTTTTTGGGTTATGTAGTTAATGAAACAGGATTACTTGTTGACCCAGAGAAAGTCGAAGCCATCCGAAATTACCCAACACCCAAATCTGTGAAACAAGTTCGGCAATTCGTCGGACTGGCCTCATGGTATAGGCGTTTCGTGGAGAACTTTTCTACAATTATTTCTCCGCTCACCTCATTACTGAAGAAGGGCTGCAAATTTAAATGGGGTGAAGAACAGGAGCGAGCGATGCAGTACCTTAAGGAGAGATTAATCAGTGCCCCCATATTGTCGTGCCCAGATTTCGAAAGGCACTTTTATTTACAAACTGACGCATCGACTACGGGACTTGGGGCAATTCTGTTCCAAAAATATGAAGAAGGTGACAAAGTTATCGCCTATGCGAGTAGAAGCTTGACAGCAGCTGAACGAAAGTACAGTACTACGGAACACGAGTGTCTAGCAGTGCTGTGGGCCGTCGAAAGATTCCGCCCTTATCTGGAAGGAATGCCTTTTACGGTAATCACTGATCATCAAGCACTGAAGTGGTTACATAACCTTAAGGACCCGCAAGGTAGATTAGCGCGCTGGGCTATAAAACTTCAACAGTACCAGTTCTCTATAGAACACCGACCTGGGAAATTGAATGCCGCTGCTGACGCTCTCTCGCGTGTTCATGAAGACGTAGTGGCTACGATGATTTTGAGTTTTGATGATCTTGACCCATGGTATATGAAGATGTTGGAGAGGATAAAGAAGGACCCTGCCAAATATCCTAGTTGGAGAGTAGAAGGTGTTAGGTTATTTAAGCGAATTGTGGACAAACGGAAGATTCTAGGCGAGGAATCTCCTTGGAAAGTGGTGGTGCCAAAAAGGAAAAGGAAGGATATATTATTTGATTGCCATGACCACCCTCTGTCTGGACATCTGGGAGGATTTAAAACTCTTCAACGGCTAAGGGAACATTATTATTGGCCTGGAATGGCTTCGGACACTGCCCGATATGTAGGTCGTTGTGAAACCTGTTTAGCACATAAACCTTTACAACGAGCACCAGCTGGCCTCATGGGTCACCAAAAAATGGTCACGCGACCATGGCAACTTGTATCGGCCGATATCATGGGACCTCTGCCTTTGTCAAGCAATCAAAACCGCTTTATAGTTGCTTTTTCGGACTACTTTTCGAAGTACAGCATTTTTATACCTGTTAGAACAGCGACCGCAAAGATCGTTAGTAATATACTGGAGAAGGAAGTGGTGCTTATGTTTGGCGCACCCCAAGTGGTGATTTGTGACAACGGACCGCAGTTTAAAAGTCGCCTATTCCAAGCAAAAGCAGCTGAATACGACATTGATATTTCATACACGCCGAATTACCATCCGCAGGCTAATCCCATGGAACGACCTAACCGAGTGATAAAGACCCTAATTTCTTCTTATGTGAAGGACAACCAGAGACGTTGGGATAAAGACTTGAATAAGCTAGCTTTCGCTATCAAGACCGCTGTTCATGAAGTCACCGGATACTCTCCCGCTTATATCAACTTTGGTAGAGAGCTTGCCCGCACTGGTAAAGAACATCTGAACTTCGACGAAGATCAAGAGAACGATAATGTCGATCATAGGAAAGAATATGTGGAAAGGTTAAAGAACATGCCGCTATTGTACAAAGAAGTACAAGACAAATTAGCGCGGGCTTACGAGAGTAGCAGCGTTACGTACAACTTTAGGAGGAGACCACAAGAATTTCATGTGGGTGAAACAGTGTGGAGGAGGAATCATCAGCTCTCCGATGCGGCGTCGTACGTCAACCGTAAGTTGGCACCAACATTCGTCAAATGTGTAGTGACGAAGAGAATCGGCAACCTGCTGTACCAACTAAGAGACATGGACGGAAGAGACATAGGAAAGTGGCACGTAAAGGATCTCAAACCTCACCCACCAGAGCTCGAAAACGAAGAAAACACGATGTAAATATATAGTTTAGGTAAATAGTTTAGAAGTGGTTAGGGTAAAGAAAAAATTAGGAAATTATTTTTTTTTTTTTTTTTTTAGGAAAAGGGGGGGTTGTTACGGTTAAATTTTCGTTAAGCATTTAAATTTAATTTAAAGATTTCGTCATGGCAACAATACCAAAACAAAAATTATTTCTTTTTTTTATAAGTCAGAGCAGCTGGTGTCTCAATAAAATAATGGTATATATTTAATATGAATAATAGAAATACTTGTTTTTCTATGTTCATGTAATATAATTAATTGTAAATAATTAATGATAGAGAATATTTAATTTTTATTTGAAATAAAAATATTTGATTTGGAAAATCGACAATCGAAACGAGAGATATAGTGTGCGACAGAGTGGTGGCCGGCAGAGAAAAGACAAGTGAGCTGAGCCAGTGTCGTGAGCACATGGTGTGTTTTGGTTAAAAGAAATTTCCACGGTTTTACCGGATAATTTGAATGGAACTTCGCTTCTGATTCACCCAAAACGCAAGTGCAGACGGTGGATTACCGGAAGGAGCTAGGAATGCGATTCCATCGGGAGATTTGAGGAAAAGAAGGCAACAGTGGCGAAGGAGAGGAGAGGCTTGGAAGTCCTGCTAGAATTGGGAAGTACAGGCTCTTTTTTTTATTTGTTCTAATTGCATTAATCAGTAACAGGAGGAGAGGACATTTCTATTGGTTTTCTATTTTTTTTTTGTATGCATGTATTAAAGACTTTAATTTCTTTTTATATGTTAGTTTTCTCAAATTAAGGTGTTAATTTTATTCGATTTAGTTGTAGTTTGATTTATTTTGTATCTCTTTATTTTTTTTATATTAATGAATAAAAACCTTTTAAAATGATTTCAATAAATAATGTAAAAGAATTTCAGCTGTAAACCTAGTTACTCTGACAATAGAACCATACTGACAATAGGTAAGTTGAACTGTTACCACGGTTACAAGTAATGAATCATGTTAGCCTAGTGCATAGCGCGCTAGACTTACGTTGTTATGGTAAATGGTTCAAATCCAGGTGTTTGAGGTTACTTTTTTTTTTGAGAAATTATTATTTTTTTTTGTTTGTGTTGATGCCTGACATTGATATTAATTAAATTAATTTTAATATTCATATTAATAATAATTATTACATAAATAATAAATATATAAACCTTAACGAAATTAATTTAATTTTATCATTAATTTTCTTTTTAATTATGGATTAATTTTCTTTTCACCGATTAGTTCACTCAATAGTACACTTTGATTTCTTTGATTCTTTGGTTTGATTGCACTAAATTATTTTTTAAAAAAAATCTAATTATATCAATATTTTCATTATTTTTTCCTTTTCCTCCTTCTGTGTATATTTAATTGTTTATATATTTTTATTCCATTTATTTTTTTTATAATTCGTGGATTTCACTATTTTCCATAGACAAATAGTGTGGCGCCCGTTTTATTTTTTTTTTGGATTTATTTTCATATTTAAATAGTTTTACTTATTCAGTAGAACCCTGGCGTCGCGATTGGGTTATTATCTGGGTAATAGATTGCTCACCCCGTTTGGAGGAAAAACGTGGTAGCAAAGGCACTTCTTACCTTGCCTCCCACCTCTTCCATGGGTATTTTATTAGAGTATAAATAAGTAAATAAAGCCTTTATTACATGAGGAACATAATTATAAATAGTTGCTACTTATGCAACATTTACAATTACTATTTACGTATCATAAACTAATAAATGAAACATGGGGAAGTTGACTACTATTATTACACAACTGCTCAGAGGACATGGCTGATTCCGGGCATACCAACTTAGGTTCAAGCTGGACATGGCTAATTCCGGGCATACCAACTTAGGTTCAAGCTGGACATTACAGCAGAGTGCCCAACATATCCAACAGTGGAAGAGAGCAACGAGCACATTCTTCTGCTGCCCCTGCTTTAATGAAGGGAGGGAAGAATTCTGACAGGATAGTGGATCAAAATTGACTGTCGGTAACATCATCAGCTTAATGCTACATTCTGAAGAGTACTGGCTCGCAGATCATGTATAAAGCAGCTGAGGAAGAGAAGGAGAGGCGTGCCTAAAGAAGAAGTAGCCTAGAAGAATGGGGTGGCACATATCCAATCCCCTCCACGAAGTAATTACTAACGGTGGTTCTGTGGAGGGTGGGAAATAGGTGTAGGGAGGTGCTTTTAGTGGGAGGAAATCCCACACATGGGTAGGTATCCGCGTCTTTTTAAGATAAAAAAAAAACACAAACACGCATATAGTAGAACCTCATTAACCTAGATCAACTAGAGCCAGGACCAATCTAAGTAAAGAAAATCCGCAATATCCAGAGAATATATATACACCATATTATGGTAAATACCAAAAGGCAAAACATTTACTCACCAAACACAATTCTAGTGGAGTTTAAATATTAATATCGGAACACTCTCAGCAAATAACACATTTTTGCACTGTACACAATATAGTCAAACTAAATGGCCCAAACCTAAACTCCAAAAATACATTAGAACAATAAAAAATAGAAGCATTAGAATAGTGTTTCTTATTTTATTCCTTATTAAAAAAAAGAAAGCATATTAGCTTTAAGTTATTGATAAGATTTGAAAGAGTAGTAAATCAGCTTTTAAATGGACGAAGAAACATTGAATTCGGGAAAAATCCTGAGTAATAAATATCTTTATAAATGGTGTGGAATAAATCCTCCAGAGAAATCAATTCCAAAAATTAGTATTTCTTGGTTTCTATAAATATTACGGTTTGATAGAATTTGGATTTCCTAAAAACTAATCTGATAAGATAGTTTTCTTAAATAGAATTTACATAGCCTTCTGTAAATAAAGTGCCTTTGGTTTTTTGAGATTTCTCATGCAGCATAAATACTTAAGTACAATCAGCATTATTATTTTCTTTGTTTACATAATGAACAAATCAATTGATTTAAAACTGGTTGAGATTGGTGACCCATCAGCTGTGCACTCCCTTTGTAAGTCAAAAAATACAAACCAGTCCGCAGTAAATGGCAATGAGCTAGGCTGCTTCAGTTTTTTGTATCGCTTACGAACAGCACGATCTTGTATCTACATTAACATTAGAAGCTAGTTTGCAAAAATTTCGGTTTGACTTTTCAAATACACTATCAATTTTAGCTACTTCTGCATGTGTCATAAGCAAAGCTGGTACGTCAAAACTGTCTAAATCCTCGTCATTTTCATTTCCAGCAACACTACATGATACGATTGAAGCGCAGAGATGCAAAAGGTTATAAGTGCTGGTATAAGTTTTTTTTTTTGCCAAATTTTTATATGGGCCAAAGACATTCTTCAGAAATGGCTTTATTATAAATAATTAATGCTTTGTTGTTAGAAAGTAGTTCATTGAACGTATGGAAGATGGCATGGGTGTAAGCGCCGAACATAGTTCACTCTAGTGGGTATAAGTCAAATGATTTCTGGAAAAAATTTCTAAGACACTTATACTCTTTTGCATTTCCATGCTTCAATTATTTTATCATCAGTGATCGCTTTATAACCTCAATCACTGTCACTTTGCAACCAATGGCTTCTTTATCAACATTGAAACAGCCAACATTATTTCAAAACGTGTCTTTAAAATCTTCTTCCATGCTTGTTTCTTTTTCTTCATTATTGTTTTCTGGTGTCACATACACCAGCAGCCCAAACTATTTTCATAACTTCATCAAAGTTTCTCTCCCCACCTGTAAATTACTTATAAAAATGACAGTGTTTTATAACTGCAAGTACCCTTTAAATAAGGGCTAAACAACATACATACATGTTTGCAAAATTGATCCAGGTTATACAGGTCTGAGTCAATGAGGTTCTGCTGCATGTATGTGTATAAATATAACAGTACATATATAAATATATACGCACTTATAAATTTTCAGCAATAATGAATATGATGTAGTTTGATCCTTCTTGTATAAAATTCAACCCAATTTTTAACATTCATTTTTTTTATTAATAAACTTAATCTTCTAAAAAAATTAATATTTCTACCTTATCCTCCTAAAAGCCTTTATAAGGAGCACCTTGAAAATGAGCAACAAGTCCCGAAACATTTACATAAACAAATTACTAATTGCTTGTACGCCACAAATTTAATCACAGAAGATTAGAAAATACATAGGATATGAAAATCCCTTTAAAAAACAAAACATACAGCTGAATGTATTAATTTGGGACCCCTTATTAAAACATTATCAAACATGAAATACCTTTTAATATTCAGATCATTTATATAGGGATCAGAGATAACTTGAAGTAATGAAACATTAAATATTTAGAGAAACTCTTACGTAATGGAATGTGCAATGAAATGTTTAAATATTTCGCTAACAGAACTTCCTTTTGCTTTTGTTTGGTTTTCTTAAATTTACAGTGTCGCTGTTTGGAATACCTTGCCTTTCTTTCCTTTCTTTTTTAGACCGTAATACCTGCTTGGTTATCGCCAAAAACATCTGTAAAAAGAATAAACAAAAATATAAATTAAAATAGAACCCAGTCAATGCAGGCAAATGGCCTTAACAAAACTTATCATGTTAAGGGATTTTATCAGTAAACAAAGCTTAGGACCGGTGATGCAGTCATAGCCTTATTGAAAGAACAATATCCTGGGCACTATATCACAGCTGCATATTACATATAACATGTAAGGCGGTTTTATTTTCCATTCTGCAGAATCTACTGATTGATGTTTCAACTAGCCTTATGTTATAGAGGTGCTTATTAGATTGACATTGTCACATATATAGTGCTGTTAGCCTCCTCAGTGAAGCCTGCGCATCGAGATATGAGTAGAACTTCTCCCTTCACAATAGTGCTATGAACTGTTTTGGTATTCCTCTGCTATGATTTAACTTTGTTAATGAGCCTACAATTAAACAACAAAGTTGTAAGATAACACTACAACCTGCGGACAATCCCCTCAAGGCATCATTCATAGTTTGGTGGGTCTTAACTCAGATGTGAGCATTCTTTCCTCCAGCACAGCATCAATCCATCTGGACATCACAGCATCCCATACCTTTCCTCTTCATGGCTATGCCATAGAGTAGGAGGGAATTTGATCAAAATCACTTTCAAAGTCAAGAAAGATGCCTGCCATAATCTTTTGTTGTGACAAAGTCTTTTCAATTCTAGAAACAAAGTGATGAAGGGCGGTTTCGCAGATAAGTCGGGTAGGTAAGGAAACTGAGCATAATTTAGTGGTCTGTTTGAAAATATATTATCCCTAATATGTCTGTCAATCACTTTCTCCATACTATTTTTTAGCATTATTATAGATCAAATAAGCCTTTCTGCAGGAGAGCTGGAAAGATTCCATCAGTACCAGCTGAAGACCAAAAGAGTTAATCATCTATTCTACTCTGCAGTAGCTCAAAATTTTGTAAGCTTCTGCCCGTTTATGTTTCCCATTATACCCCACCCCAGGGTTAGTCTTCTAGAAAAGTAATGACTGAGACACTGTTTACTCAATAATGATTCCAATATAATTGTCACATTGTTGAGGCTTAGCTTTATTGAAGATCAATGTTAATATGAAATATAGCCAATATTAGCAGACAAGATGTGTATTCTGAAACCTAATCTCTACACTGATTAAAGCACACTACACTAACCTCCAAAATACACTAAAGTCAACAACACTCACCCAAGGGCAACCTACCCAGATGGGGAACATGCCGGGAAAATCTGAGGAGACAGCCCCTCTACTTGACTGGTGGCAGCTGGGCTAATAATCCTCTCCCCTTAAACCAAAATTATATGAATGAACCTCTCAGTAACAAGGCTGGACTGTCTAAAAGGAAACAACACAGCTCTCATCAAATGGACTTTATGATTGAATACTGGAATGTTCTAACCTTGTACAGATCCGAAGCACTTTAACGACTTCTGGAGGTATAGACTGACACTAAACCGACATGGCTGCACAACAGGAAATCAGGTGGGATAGATAGAAAGGAAAAACCAAACTATTTTCGACAGCTCCCACAATAGGTTTCATACCTATGGAACCTGCAAATTTGTTTAATTAGGATTAAGGGCAAATTTTTAATTACACCCTGATAAATTGCCCAGACCAACTGATACATCTGAGGACCAAGTGAAGGAGCAATTCTATGACTTACATAAAAAACAATAAATAAGGGTCCAAGAGCAGATTGAAGGTGATAGCAGGTGAATTTAATGCTAAAGTTGGAAAACAATTGGTTATGGCAATACAATTGGCAAGCTTAAACTTCTAGACATTAGCTACCATAATTGAAGTAATCTCTTAAATGTCTGCGAATCACTGAATTTGATTGTTGGCAGTACCATGTTTCCGCACAAAAACATCCATTAGGGTATATGGCGAGCCCAGATGGAGTTATCCTTAACCAGATAAACCATATTTTGGTAAGCTCCAGAAATAAGTTAGACCTCTATGAGGTATGAACATACCGAGGAGCAATCCTAGATCCCAATCACAATCTTGTCATAGCCATAGAAAAGGTAAGGACAAGAATCTCTAATGTCAAAAACACAAGAGGCAGAAGAAAAAAAAAATTAACATCAGCAAATGAAGAACACTGAGGAATCTGAACAGTTTGCGTAAAAGATTGAAAAAGAAATTAATCTTCTCGATAAATAGAACGAGCTTGGTCTTGTATTGAAAATCATATTTAAAAAGGTGCTGAAGAAACTATTGGAATAGAATGCTATGAGAGACAGTCTAACTGGTTTGATGGTTAATGTCGAATAGTTACTGATTTGAAAAAACTGGCATAAAGACATTATATCAATGATCCAAGGAGACATACAAGAGCATCAGTGGAACTCTATCACCAAAGAAGAAAAGATGAGAAACAACTGCACAGAAGGAAAAAACAGAACTGGGAAAACAAGAAAGAAGACTGAGCAGCTCAGATAAATAATGGGCGGAAAACATTCAAACCAATCACAACAAATCACTGCATGCAGAGATATGGATGGAACCCTTCTCACTTCATTGAATTAATAAATGTCCGATAAGGCAGAGCTGATGAGGACAATGAGTGTGATGCCATTGAGAAGCTGTGGAACCATACGGCACCCGGGATTCACAGCTTGCCCGCTGAACTTTTCAAGAAAGGAGGCGTGAACCTAGTAGATAGAAGCACTAAAAAAATTTCTGATATCTGTAGGGACATCAGAAATAATACTAAGTACATGAAAGAAGTCAATACTTCGCGAAATTCATAAAAAAGGGGGAAATGCTCAATTGCAGAAACTACTGAGGCATTTCACTATTATCCTACAGACACAAAATATTTTTTAATATACTAAGTATTTCACAAAGGAAAATCTAATGAGTGGATCAATCTAACTCCAAATCATCTTGGAATGGAGCAGAGAATACCACACCCCTACACGTCACCTTTTTGTGGATTTCAGAGCTGCCTATGACAGTGTACTACACAAACACCTTTATAAAGCAATGGGAGAGCTGAACATCCCTGAAAAACTGAGTTTTACTGAACACCCTGTACAAGGTGTCATGTGATAGTTGATCAACACAACATGCCATTGAAAGTCTTCTTTTTTACATTACTTTGGAAAGTTGTAAGATATACTTAGATCAAAACAACAGACACAATTTTAATAATATAATTCAGATCCTAAGACATGCGGAAGACCTAGATATTATTAGAAGAACCCAGGTCGCAGTGTGTGTACCTCCCTTGCTCTAAAAAGGAGCAGCTGGACGATTAAGACTGCATGTTAATGAAATAAAAACCAAATATATGACCTCTGAAGTTAGCAAAATGGTAAATACTGTTCAGTTTGGCCAGACGAAGCAAATACTTATCAAGAACAACCATACTATGTCAGTATAAAATTTTATTAAGACATAATGTTTATGTAAGTGCTAACATATGGCTCAAGTCATGGGTGATTATGTAGTCGGACGAACAAAGCCAACAGGTTTTCGAAAGACGAATTTATGGATCTAAGAAAGTTGGACAGATATACCTCAGAAGAGGTAAACAAGAAGAGTAAAACCTCCTCGGTGAACCTGACATTGTATGGCAGATCAGGCTGGGAAGACTTGTGTGGGCTTGCTGTTGTCTGTTGTCTGTGGATGAAATTTCAAGAAGAATATTAAGTTAGGACATACACAGTAATAGACAAAGAGGAAGACCACAGCTTAGATAGATGGAAAGTGTAACGGAGGATGCCTGGAGCATCCTTGGCTTCGGAAAATTGGAGAAACGCGCAGACTGGTGGTAGTTATTAGGGGAAGCCAGGGACCAGTAATGGTCTTTCAAGATAATAGAAGAAGTTCTGTAATTATATTTATCTTAAATATCAACAGGTTAGCTAGTTCAGATATTGTCTTATTTTCAGAAAATTATACTAAATAAAATAATATATTTCATAATAGCCTATTTTAGATGGAAAAATGAAATATGAATATACCTCTTCAACATTAACATTTTCTTTAGCACTTGTCTCAAAGAGTTGAATAGACATTTGATCAGCAAATCTTTGAGCATCCTCTGTTAAAACAACTTTACTATCTGGAGCATCATTTTTATTTCCAACTAAAACAGAAAATATTAATTAAATAAAATATCAACATACCAATCAATATCATTGAAAAATAAACAATCAAATAACATAAATAACAATTTTTTCACTCAATGATATCGCATGTGTAAATATATTAAAAAAAATAGGTATGTGAATTGATATTTTAGAAAATAAGAATTCAGTAAGGTATTCATTGCTCTAGTTGTGTACACAAGCGCATTAAAACCAAAACATTGCCACCAAAATCAGAATTGTAGTTAAAAAAAAAAAAAAAATAAGTAAAAATAGATGAATAAGACTTGATAGTTTATACTTTACTGGAAGACTTTTTTAAAATTCTTTTTGGTCTTTTATTATTCTAAATTTATATTACAGTGAAAAAATCCAGTCTTCCTTTATGATATATATATTTTTCAATACATTAAAACATCACAACGTTTCGAGGCTCATTGCCTCATCTTCAGGTGTACTGCAACAATATTTTACATAATATTTACAACTTTTTTAAAAAATTTAATTTAAAATAATTATAAAATTTGGAACATAAACATTTATTTACATTTTTCACTGTAATATAAATTTAGAATAATAAAAGACCAAAAGGAATGAATAAGACATTCATGCATAAAATATTAAAATATGACAAATTTCTTTTAAAAATTAGACAAATAAGTGGATTATTAAAAAAAGTTACAACTTGTCTTTTACATAGTTTCTATTTGAATTTATGTAAACGATCAAGTTAGATACACTGTAAGTAGCCCAACCAAGCACGTCATTTCAACTAAAAATATTTATTGTACAATATAGAGACAATATATATAGAAATATTATTTTGAGAACAGTTGTAATATTGTAGCAGAAAATCCTCACCTTCCTAAGCATCAAAAATAAATATTATGGAATATCGTCTTAAGATATTCATTGCTTTAATGAGCTGTAGCTCATTTTTTGCTACGTATATCGCTAAAGAATACCAATTTCAAAAAATCCTTAATCATATACATGACATGAGTATCATGTGAAAAAACAAGTATTAGGTACAGTTAAGGAACCAAGAAAACTGTCGCTGAAACTACTATCAGGAAATATATAAGATTTGGTTTCCAATTAGCGACAACATCAAGATATCCTTGGATGATACAACGCTGTTTATCTAAACATCCCTCTCCCTTACTCCATCCTACGTATTTTTGTTTATTGATTTTTATTCAATTTTTGGATAAATACATATCTATACTTTTTGGATAATCTTTTAACAGGAAATTATTTTTATGAGAAAAAAATATTGCAGTTCCATCATTTTCATGTTAAACAATTTTCACTGTATACATATATATTTATTCAACTTAACAATATGTCTTTAGTTACAAATTGCTATTACAATTTGTTACAATATATATATATATATATATATATATATATATATATATATATATATACGGTTGGGGAAAAAGTAATTTCGGTTTATCCAAATAGTCGCTTATCAAAGTCACTTATCGCTTGTAATCCTTATTAAGTGAAGCCATACTATACCACGTTTGAAAGGTCATAGTCTACAGAATATTCTATATATCAACACAGCATCATTCATTTACTCCGTCAAACATTATAGCGCTTTGAAAATGGCGATTCTAGAAGGGTCATTTTCGTCATACTTTGCTTTTTTACTTCCAAAAAGGGAAAAATGCAGCTCAGGCTCCTCGAAAACTTTGTGGTGTTTATGGTGATGTGTGGTTAAGCGAACGTCATTGTCAGAACTGGTTCCTCTGGCTGGAGAGGCTGGTTCCTCTTTTTCCAATTGTAGAAAAAGTTGATGAAATTCTTCAAAAAAACAAGGTAGACCAACATATGTCATCTCGTGACATCGCTATGGAGCTAAACATCGACCACAAAACAGTTTTAAACCATTTACATAAGAATGGATACCAAAAGAAGCTTGATATATGGGTTTCATAGAATGATTACAGGTGATGAAAAGTGGATCACGTACGACAATTATGTGCGAAAAAGATCGTGGTCGAAGCCCGGAGAAACTTCACAAACAGTGGCAAAGCCTGGATTGACGCCAAGGAAGGTGATGCTGGGTGGGATTGGAAAGGCATTGTTCATCATGAACTGCTCTAACATGGCCAAACCATTAATTAGACTCGCTACTGTCAACAACTAATGCGGTTAAAGCAGAAGATTCAAGAAAAATGCCAAAATTGATCAAGAGGAAAGGCATATTCTTTGGTGACTCGGCAAAAACTACGAGTTTGGCTGGGAAGTTTTGATGAATCCACAATATAGCTCGGACCTTGCAACGTCTGACTATTAATTGTTTCGTTCCCTTCAGAACTCTCTTAATGGTGTAAAGCTGAAAATGTGCCCGTTAAGGGGTTAAGTACCAAGGAAGAACGCGACCATACTGGTCCATCTATCTATACTAGATGGATTAGAGACAGAATAGTTAAAATACATAAAAATTGGGACAAAAAAAATATACATATTAGTTAAGATATGAATCTGAATTATGAAAAATAGTAAATGTATTTCTATATGTTTAAGAAATGATGAGCATGCATGCTGTGTATTTAAGCAGTACACATTGGGTTCAAGTATACAACACTGCATGAAAAAATATAGCATTTCTCTAGTGTCTCAAGAGATTTAGTTTTGTTTTTTTAAATAAAAAAAAATTTAACTATAAAAATAGTAGAACTATCACTTATTTACAACTCACCAAGAACACGGTTTACTACTTCACAATTTTGTTCGATTTCATGGAGCCATCTTTTAACATTAGCAAATGATTCTCCACTGGTAACATCATAAACTACTATCACACCATGAGTGCCTCGATAATACCTAAAACATGGGGAAAAACAACACAATAGTAAATAATGGAGCTAATACTTACTAATATAACAAATGTTTATTCGTCTCACAGGGAAGTTAATATCATACTACACTTCACCTATGCACAACTAGACAGTGTAAATAAAGGGTTTCTACATAAAGGTCAGGCCACACATGTCCGCACCGCATCACTAATATAGGTCATGTTCAGAATATTTTTAATTTAACTTACATATTACCTCTAGTTATGCCTAAAGGTCAGGCCACACATGTCAGACACAGGCCACTTTAGGCATAACTAAAGGTAATATGTAAGTTAAATTAAAAATATTCTGATTAGGCATAACTAAAGGTAATATGTAAGTTAAATTAAAAATATTCTGATTAGGCATAACTAAAGGTAATATGTAAGTTAAATTATAAATATTCTGAACATAACCTATATTAGTGCTGCGGTGCGGATCCGGTGCAGACATGTGTGGCATGACCTTAAGTCTGTCATTTGATTTTAATATTATTATTATTTGACTATAAACTTTCTTTTTTTTAATCTAATTCCATCCTTGCCTATTAGCCTATACATTCAAGATAGAAACAACACCTTATGCCACTTATCCATAACCAAACAGCCACTTATGCTGTAAATAATATTTTTTATAAAAAAATTTCATTTTATTGACCCATTTCTAGTTCCAACAATAACAAATATTTTTTTGTTAACTCAATGAAATTAAATTTTCTATTCTTTAAATGCAGAATATTAATAATCCACATCATCAATGCTGCAAATTATAACAGAATTTTTTTAAAAAATGTATGAGATTACCTCACTGTTGAAATAAATAGAACACTTCAAATCAAAGCAAGTCTAATCAAAGCAGTTTTAAAACTTACAGAATTTCCCTTTCCTATGCTCTCCGTACACACAAAAAACTATTAAATATATAACAACTTAATAATTTCAATTTTTTAATCACATTCATAATAGACCATTAGTTCAAGAAAAATAGATAAAAAATGGTAACAATTTATAAATTCATGAAACATAGTAATATCCATATATTAATGTTGTTAATCGAGATCTGCATTGTACATCCAAAATTAAAAGGAAAGAGCATGAAACCCTTCCCTTGAAGGAGGGGGGAGGTGAAAATGGTGTTGTGTGTAAATTAATTTTGCTGAGAGTTAAGTATCATTTCTTCTGGTTTCTTGTTTCTGAATGAAATAAGATCATTATCACAATGATACAGTCAACAGTTTATAATTAATTACTGATTAAAGGTGAAAAATTGCATTTTGCACTAAAAATCATTATTACAGCCTAAACAAATTATAATATATGTACATATATTAAAATTAATTAGAAAATGTAATATTCCAATGTTAAATAAGGGCAAAATATGCAAAAGTTTATTTAAGTATATTAAGATTCATGGAATCCTTCTGGAGTGGATTGGACTGCTCAGGCACATGCCCCATATTCCTCTCCACATTTTAGAGATTGATTATAATATCTTGGCTCTTGGGTGTTCCCCTCTACATTTAAACAGCTCTGATAGTAGGTACCCCATCCCTGGATTATTTATTCCAGTGAAATAGAGAAGCAGAAAAAAATCTGTCTAAATGCTAAGTATATTTTCTTATGATTAGGTCAGTTTTTCTACACTTTTCAGCATTTGCATGTTTTTCACTTAATATCATCCTTCCTTTCTTGATATCTATATATGATATAATTCGTGAATACCACTTTCACTTTGCTTCTCTTCTTCAAGTCGTTCATGCATGCTTATATGAAACAAATTTTAGATTTTGTTTCTCACAAATAATAATTAAAACAATTGTGCCAGGCTTAAAAACGGGAATCGTTTGTTGTGGCATTATTATAATAAAGTTTAACACCCCTGATATAGAGGTAAAACCAATAAATAAGTGGATGAAAAATTGACTCACGTTGAGGTGATTGTTCTGAATCGTTCCTGTCCTGCTGTATCCCATATTTGGAGTTTGACTCTTTCACCATTTAATTCGATTGTGCGAATCTTGAAATCAACTCCGATAGTAGTTATATAATTTCCAGTAAATGTGTTATCTGCAAACCGTAGCAAAAGAGAACTTTTCCCAACACCTAAAAATATGGTTGAAAAAAATAAAAAAATTATAAAATAATACAATAATGGGATTAATGCAAAATCGTCTTCGTTAACTTAACCATTTCAGATTTCCATAACTATTCCAATATTTTAGACAAAAGTTTTGTTTATTATCTTGTCATATTTTGAAGTAATTAGATTATTAAATGCTGGGAATAATCTTAATATTAAATTTATAAACAAACCTATAAGTATTTTAAGAAAATTGTTCAGAGCAGAGTAAAGGAGTGGTGACAACCGAACATGCTAGTGATGCCCTATTTAGTGACAGTTTAAACCAAGGGTCCTAGGTGAGTGGAAATTTAAGGCGGGTTTACACGATGCCAATTGGGGTGGGAATTTTCTGGGGCCAGTTGTGTAAATGACTGAGGGCAGTCCAGTTGAACAATACTTGTTCACACGGGGAAACTATTGCCGCCACGGCAGTAGGTTACAAAAAATGGCGGAGTGCTCATCGTTGTCTGTTGCGTCTCATGATAAGTTGATAGTGATGTGTGAGGATCTTTGTTAGGAATTTATCGCTGAGGTCTGCGAAGTTATACAGGAAGAGTTAAATAAGAAGAGAGAGTGGACTCCTTGTCATTTCCTTTTCTCCTTGTCTCCTAAGTTAATGGCTTTTGAAAGGAGACAGTCACGGAGCATAATCTCAATTGATAAAGGAATTACGAATGGGGAATCCATTGGAATATATAGCATGATTAAGGATGTCCAAGTCCGCAGAGTTTTGACCAACTATTGCAGCTTGTTGAAAGTGAAATATCTAAATAAGAAACAATAATGAGGAAAGCACTGTCTCCTAAGTTAAAATTAGAAGTGACACTACCGTTCCTTGCTACAGGACATAGTTGCAGAAGTAACTATAGCATTTCTTTCGAGTGTCAAAACCTGTAATATCTGTCTTCCTTCCTGAGGTGTATTGAATCCCTGTGTGATAGACTTCAGGAATATATTTAGGTAAGACTTAAAGTTACGATCCCACAGGCACCTATGCTCCTTATTTAACCCCACGACTTTGAAATTTAAATCATTACTCCATTTAGGAGCCATAGTGGCTTTTGCCACACAGTTTCCAAACAAGCAAACTGGCCCAAAACAAGAGATCTACTGCCTTAAAAGTTCACACAACACCAATTGTCGTGACAACTGTCATGTAGAGTGGTGGGAGCGTCCAGTCGATTGTCCTCAGTCTACTCCTGGAGACAATCGAATTTCAGGACAACTGGAAGGTCTGTTGGCACGGCAATTGGCCAGAGGTGTTTACACGTAACCAATAATTTTATGCCAGTAAGTTGTGCCCTAACAATTGTCTCCTCCATTGGCATCGTGTAAACCCGCCTTTACGCATGGTGAACTTACACAATGAATCTTACCCTTTCCACCCGATTAAAATAGGATGGTTACACCTTTAGAGTAATCTCCCAAATATCAGGTATGGCCAAATAAGAGTAGAGGAAAAAATATCATAAATTGAATCATAATATTTTGGAATAATAAAATTTTGAAAATTAGGCTTTCGTCTTCCAACTGTCAAACAACCCTGATGATGACCTAAAATTTGGGTCGAAACGTTGCCTACCATAAAATATGTAAATCTCACATATTTGTGCTACTTATTTTGACCGCACCCCTAACCATTTCCTGTTCATAAAAGTCTAAGTTATAAGTCATCGAATTGGTAGACATTTCAGAACATAATCAGTTCAAAATTTGAAAAAATCTGGTGCGATGCGCGCAACACACTAATTTCACTTACCAACTTACTTTGATCAGATATTAATGTGTTTCGTTAAATGCCATTTCTCAAAGTCACACATTTTTCCATATTCATTTACTTATTTTTGTTTGTATTTGCTCTTTAAAGTACACTATTTTTTTGTATTATTAAATAAAAGTTTTTACTTGTGATAATTCAATGCAAGCATAATACTCCAAGTCGTCTGATTTTATAATTCTCTATGTAGTTGTTGAAAACTTCATTTAGTTACTGTGAAACAAATAATTTCCATTAAATTAACAGAACGGCTTTAATTATAAACAATGGTCTATCATTAAAGGCATACTCCGCATGCGTGAGCTCAACGTGTTTTATGAGTTGATGGAATATTTTTCTTTTTTTCTCCTGTACACGTTTACTTGATTTTTTTTTTTTTTTTTTTTTCAGATTTTGCCGTTCCTTATTTTTAGGCATAATAAGAGAAATTTTATTTCTCCATATAAACAAAAATAAAGGTACTTTATAGGAAAACAAAAAAGGCCCCTTCTCCATTTAAGCCCCCCAGAACATTTTAATAATGATAAAACTTAACTGATAATAATGAAGACTTGATTTTCATTACACATGACGAATTTGATCAAAATCAAAGCCGTTTTTGAGATAATTCAAAAAAAAAAAAAGGTAACAATTGGAAAAAAAAAGTTATGAAATAAAGTAAAATCTGATTTAAAAAAAAATCCATACTCATTATATCTGGACTTTAGACCTTTGGACCATTGGTAGAGTCAATTTTTTTTTTTTTTTTTTTTTTTTTTTAATAATGTTCTTGTGTGTGATATGTTTCGAAGCATGGCAATAAAAACAAAGGTACTTCACACACCTCACAGCAATACATTTTCTACATTAATTTTCGATTTTTGTGTTTACTACGAACTATAGTGTGGGACTTGAACAGGTACAGCACCTAGTATAAAAAGGTCTGGCCACTCAGACCTGGCATAGAATGATAAGGAGATGCCTACGCTACCTACGGGGTATTCAAAGAGTCCACAGATTGATTTAGAGACTGCTAGATGCTGTTTCAGCGGCACAGAAATATGTGCGAGTAGCAGAAGTTCAGAATCACAGATCTGTGATAGTAGCACTGGAGCGCGCTCCCTTAAGCGCAGAGAGCTGTGTTAGTAGCACCAGAGCCACGCCTGCCCAACACACATAGCTGTGTTAGTAGCAGTCAAAGGGTTAAATATTTATAAATTGATCCTAAATTATAGCCTCACTCATTTAATTAATGTTTCGACATTTAAGCCATTTTCAAGGTTAGATTGCCTAAAAATGAATTTCTATTTATCCTGAACGAACATGAATTGTTTTTTAATCTTTAAGGTGTTTCAACCCACCCTCTGGTCCCATCGATATCTGATTAGTGAGGTTCTACTGTACCTTTAAATGTTAAGTTTGGTAAAGCTATCGCTATGCTCCTTCTGGGCGTGACCTATTGTGGAAGGTTATATGGAAATAATATAAGCTCACTATAAACATGCCCTTTTCAGTAAAAAAGTGCTGAATAGCTATATTAGATCCCAGATTTCGACTCCCGCTCCCTATGCTTGCTCTTCAGAGATAAATAAGCCCCCGAAAGGGTGCTTTTCAGTTAAGATCGTGGCCTCACTAAACAGCACTATATTAGAGACGCCTGGAAGTTGCAAAGCAATACTAGTGCCTTAAGTTTTTATCTTTAATTTGTTATTCTATGCGATATATTGTAATATTTATTGATAACAGAAAAGCCTGTTACCTAAATGCAATATTTTTTTCTGGAAACAGATGAAATACAGATAGATATTGCATAAAACCTAACCATCAAATTAATATTTTGATGAAAAAATAATTATGTAACTTAGTATATAATACCTTCAAGTCTGTTTTCATACTATAAAATATTTACTACATATAAACTTTGTGACTAATTGACAACTAATTCGTGCATCTATCCATTTACTTATATCATCAATAACATGTTAATATTATAGATGATATTAATAAAATAAATATAAACACTAAGATATGAAAAAATTAATACACTAAAAAAATACATTGATAGCCTGTTCAATAAACTGTCTTTTGATATGATTTCTTAAGACTAAAAACAATCTTAAATAATGAGTATAATGTACATAAAATTTAACAAAACTGTCCTAAATCTTAATGGATAAAAAGATAGAAGTCTACCTATAAACATGACGTATCATATCGCATACATACTAAGACTTAACTAATCCATAACAACTTTTATTGAATTTAAGAATCAGTGCAATTTATCTACAAATTCTTATCAGATTCAAAAACTATCAAACATCTAATACAATTTAAACAGATAACTAGAAGAAAAGATAGTAAAATCAGAGTTCATATTTGCATTAACTACACAAATTTAGTGGGGTAATATGGTTTAAGAGGTCAACCAATAAAATAAAAACCATTCACTGTATCCAGAGAAAGAATTGGACAGTTTAAATTAAAACAGTTCAATATAGAGTTTGATAAAACATTAATTTTTCATATTATCATTTGATATTATTTCAGTTCATGCAAAAATGCATTCATGAATCAAAAAAATTTTTAGGCATTGAAATCAGATTGATAACACAATGGAATAGAGCTATTTAAAGAAAAAATTAAGATATAATCCATGATAATTGATTTTATGTTTTAGATTCGAAGATAAAGTTTTATT
The DNA here is from genome assembly GCA_911387785.2 of Aelia acuminata. Classification (NCBI taxonomy): domain Eukaryota; kingdom Metazoa; phylum Arthropoda; class Insecta; order Hemiptera; family Pentatomidae; genus Aelia; species Aelia acuminata. Next base: position 18,542,763 of record OU426980.1, read on the forward strand.
TCATAACTGCATTAAATAAAAGGTAAGGCAAATGTGCAGCAGTAATGAAAAACTAAAAAAGTTAACTATGATTTTAACATTAAAGGTTAACAAAAGTCCAATTTTCAATTAGGGTAAAAAAAGGAAGGAATACAACTAAAATAATTAGCAGGAAGTAAGTTAAATCACCAGGATTTGAGCTTATTTGGAAGCATTACCTGGTTTCGAAAATATAAATGAAAGATTTTTACTAATTTACTTATTCTGGACTAGATAAGATAGACACACATACCAGCAAAATAATAATTGGGAAGAAATAAATGGATCATATTTTTTTAAATAAAATGATGAATCTGTTCAGCAATCCCATCAAATTAGAAAAAAATATTATTTACATGCATGAATTGAACTTACCGCTATCACCGATAATCAATAATTTAAATAAATGGTCATATTCCCGAGCCATGTTGTGAGCAAAACAAAACATTAACTGCTCAGGTTAAACAAGATACACACAAGAACAAAACACTAATGAATAGCATTTTAAAAACATCGATGAAAAATACAATAACTGAACTTAACAAGGAACTAATTTAGTACCTTTCTCCACTTTAAATGGTAGATAGCGCTACTAAAACTAACAGCTACTTGATATTGGGTAGGTACAATCTCTGATCGAAAATTAAATGTTAATTAAGAGAAATCTTTCTCATTGGTGATTAAAAATAAAACACTAATCACCCGCCTGCCCTTTCAATAAGCATTGAAATAGTTTTACATGAGCTACGTATATCTCATGTGATAAAAATATGTATGTGTATGTGTGCACACACACGCACAGTTAAGTTAAATTAAATAAACTGATTTTTTTATTTTTTTATCTAAAATAAAAATAAAATCTACTCATCCTAAGGATAATAAATATAAGTACCTCATACAAGGGCGCCCGCAGGGGGCGGGCATGGAGGGCTGCTGCCCCCCTCGAAATTTTGATTAAAAAAAAACTACAAATTAAATAAATTCCTATCAATTTTCTACTTTCATAAAGCATTATATAAACAAACATATTATTTTTTAAATATCAATAAGTTTTTTTTGATACATTTAATGAGCCTTACGAGGTCAAAATACCTCGAAACCTTCCGTAAGGTATAAGAATTTTATCAGCAAGCCCCCCCTGACGAAATCCTGCTCACAATTTCGAAATATATTTTATTTTTTAGAATATATGATTTCTTTGTTTTTGGTAGAGGAGGCTAAGCAGGACACTATCTGAAAGATCATTTGTATCAAATCACAAAAACTGTTTTAACGCTAAATACCTATTCAGAATCTTCAATATTAGTATAGAAAAGCAAGATAATAGAACTTCTTTATAAATTTTCAATTTTAACTAAACTTCTATTAACTTTTTAATCAGATCTAGTCAAGTTGGAGAGAGAAGCATGTGATTCGCAATGCCTCCTCTAATGCTACAGTTATTACAGCTAGTGTAAAAAGTATAATAACTTTTTGCATTATACATTGTAACACTTCGAATATTGTACCATAAGTTTATACAACGTAATGAGAAAGGAGCTATTTTTGAAAAAGTCTGGTGCTCATTGCCTTGTAACTTGCCACAGAAGGTTCGGAAACCACCGGCAGCAGTGTTAAGGTCTGGTCACACATAACCGCACTGCAGCACGGGCGTGTATCGGATCTAATTCAAATACGAAGGATAGATAGAAACCGGTCACACATGCCCGACCCGTTACTATCAATCCTTCGTCAGGACAATATCAGCAGAATCAGATCCGATCCATGCTCGTGCTGCGGTGCGGTTATGTGAGACCAGACGTTTTATTGTAGCCTAGGGACAAAAAAAAGGTAGTCATTATTCTCAGAAAAAAGGGTAATATCGGCAAAACTAACATAATTAAAAAGTCTTTTGAGGGTTTAAAAGAATAAATATATTCATTCATAAAAGATATTTTGGGCCGAAAATATATTACCTCATGATGAATCCTTTTTTCAGGTATTGTTTCGTAGGGATCAAACATGAAGCTAAAATTGTTGTCCTGCAGTATTAGAACATTATCTGTTAACAATGGAGCTGGATCATCAGCAGCAGCCTTAAGCCTCCACTTCAATATCTGGATGCTGCGTTCTTCGAATCCATTCACGGGACCATTCGAAGAGTTCAGGGTTCACAGCCCTTCACTTCATGTCCTTGTCCAAGCATTCCCAATAAATGTATCTCCTGAAGAGCTGCATCTTCGTATTTCTCAAATGCGATACATGAAGCTCTTGCATAATTAAGACTTTAAAATCACTGCTTGATCGAAACAGAATAGCATATTGCCGGAAACTACCAGGGCTCTCTTCGAGGTTAGTCTTGTTTTTCGTAAGCCTTCTGGGGTGTTATTGATGTAAAATATGACTAGCAAGGAAGGTCATTAAGGAAAAGTTTGTTCCAATGAGTATTGTAGGCTCTGTAGGATATAGGAAGGTCGCTGAGTTTTGATAGCCTGGAACAGGAAGAAGGCAAGTAGGTACTGACAGCAAAAGGAGGGGTAGAGCCACTTCAACTCGGCGTGATACTGGGTAATAGGGTTTTCATTGAGATCCCGAAGACTAAACATATTAACCAATTGATTAGGCGTTTGAATTCTCCCGACAGTCCGCCATAATCATACAGAGGTAGTCAAATCGGGGAAAGATATTCAATAGAGAAGACTAGGCGGAAAGAATTGAAGGAGATTACGTAAACGTTTGAACTATTTTTGGGTGGAGATAGTACGGAAGAAATTTGGAAGATGTGCGGTTTCAAAGAGATGGTTTGATTAAAGGTAACGCCAAGATCGTTGACGGAATTAAGGAACGAGATAAGTGAGTTGTTTCTGATTAGATTTGGAGGTATAGGGGTGGATTTGAGGAGAGAGGGAACCCAATTAAGAAGTCTGCTCGACGTTCAAAGTGAGCTTATAGAAGTAAGCTCATGCACAACTCCATCGATATCTTATCTTTTAGGATGTCGTAAAAGGAAAGATAAACTGAACGTCATCGGCAAACAATACAGATGATATTGGCAGTCCGAGAAGGAACCTTAGAGTGTAAAGAAGGAACCCCTTGTCTAGAGGTAGAGGGTACAAGGGTAGAGCCTTTGAAAGAGGTTTATTAGGGACTACAACATACTGGGAGCAGCCAGTGAGATAAGATTGGAACTAGTGGAGGGCGCTGAAAGATTATTTGGGGATTATTGCTTGGAGATTATTTGGGAGGATATTGTGACCTACTGAGTCAAAGGCTTTGTTAAAATAAAAAAGAATAAGAATAGTGAGTTTCTTTCGGTCTATCTTAGAAAAATTTAATGAGAGAGGAATGAGTGGAGAAGCTAGGCCTAAAACCGGACTGGAGGTCGCACAGTGTTTCGCTTACTAGAAGCTAGGAGAACAAAAGTATTTATCGCCATTTTTTCATCTCTTTCGATCAATTAAGTAATTTGAATAGTCATCCCGCAGTAACAAGTCATACTTAATAATACCTCTTATTTCCAATTGAATTGACTTCCATTGGATCACCTACATCCTATGGAAAAGGTCACCTATTTCTGCCGCCCTTGAGTCACTTGAAGGAAACGGCCTTTTTCGTAATTTTACCCCTCTTGCAAGTTCAACAAACAAACCGTTCATTTTTATACTGCAGTCCATGTTTCCGAAGCAATTCCTTGATGTAGGTAAGATTTTGGTGTCCGAGTCTTCCATGCCATTCTTTTAATGTCAAGTTGACAAAATCAGATTCTGCTTCTCTCTTTATTTGAGGAACTTGAAAACTCGAATATTTAAAACATCAAATCAACAAGTCCTGATTTTAATTCTGCAGTGAGTAAAACATTGCTATTTCTTTTAAACTCGCAATTTTCCGGTCCGAAGTACAACTCGATTCCCTTTGATATAAAATGCCTGGTTGCAATAAGATTAAATTTGAGGTCATGCACATAAGGGACGTCATTTAATTCAATTTCAGGAGTATCTGACAAAAGGATTATTTTACCTTATCCTGAATGTTTAATCATTTTCTCACTTGTGTTTGGAACAAGTCTCGAAGTGGGGTCACCTGTAGTGTAGTGGTTAGCATAGCAGCCTACAATAATAAAGGTCGCGGATTCGAAAGCTGCGCTGGCCCTAGGATTTTTTGAACTGCGTATATAATGCTTGGCAATGCCTTCTCTTGGATTGGGCATAAAGTTCCCGAGCCTGTACGATGTAAGATACTCGTAAAAAATCCATATCCTAATTAAACCTAGATAGGCAATTTAGAACTCCCTCTGTAGCATCGTCCGATTAGCCTTAGTATCATAAAATGACTTTATTTAAACAAATCTCGAAATTGTGGTATCTGAGGGGAGTATATTGTTAAATACATAATTTAAGTTCTGCGTTATCAGTATGTCGTAGCATGCAAACTAATCCTTTCTCTATGGCAATGTTTGGAATATTATCATTTATTCGAAATGTTTGATTTGATAAGTTAGACATGCATATTTAAATTTTTTATTTCTTACCGCTATCTGCTATGAATTTAAGTTTTGATATTTAGATAAGAATACAAAATCTTGTCAATGGATTCGTGATTTGATATGACATTTTTTCAGTTGAGGTGATCATTGTTTTGTTTTTTCATCAATAAATGTTGCTGTTTAAAGTTTCTTAAGACTGATTTCAATATTAATCAATATGTTTCAATTTCAGACATTATCATTAAGAAGTTAAAGGGAAAGGTAAGCCCAAGTTTCTTAATTTCTGTTCTAAAATTATTGCCCATTAAAGTATTCTTTGATCTTCATTATCTTTTATAAGTGTATAATTGTTCTATTTCTTTATTGAATAGATTTTTGAATTGAGAAAATTTGTAAGCCCTAAGTTGATCAATGTGGCTTATTTTATCTCAATATTGTATTTGAATTTCTAAATTAAATTACATTAAAATTAGTGTTATCAGTAAAGTTTTTGGAGCTCAAAGAAATAATGTGTATAAATAATTAATAAATTATAGTGGATTATTAATCTTTTCAGTATTACCTCTTAGATTGTATTTATCATTATTATGGATAAGGTATTTTGAATTTTAATCTTTTGTTTGATATCTTTTAATTACATATTTTCTATTTAGGAGTACCTTATACTCATAGATAGGGTCTATTGTTAAAGTTTCAAGACCATGAAAAATAATTATTTTAGACTCTTTAATATGTTTGTCAGGTTAGATTGAATTAAAATTATGGTATTAATATCGCTATGCTACTTCTAAGTGTGGCCAATAAGTTGGCAAAATAGGATTTGCACTTGCAAGCCTTAAAGCAAAAAAAAAAAAATGCGTGGGCAATATACCAGGTGTGTAAATATGAAACTGGAATTCGCCAATGATAGGAGTTAGCAGTCAATATAATCTTCTAACTAATCCGTCAGTGGTGTTATCTGCTTTTGCCTACATGTAATAAAGAGATCCAATTGATACCAACATCAGTTTCATTCTATAACCGTGTTTTTAGTGGCGTTGAACATGTCGACTTTTGTGCCAACAAATCAAGATTTGTGGACAGCATTTATTTTCCGTTTCCTTCTGAAAAAAATTGGAGCATTATCACATAAGATGCTTGTTGTAGCTTACGGGGAGCATGCCCTAGGCAAATCTCAATGTTTCGATTGGTTCAAAAAATTTAAAGATGGATTTCGATAAAAGAAACAAAGACCATGGAAAACCACAAAAAAAAAATTTGAAAACGCTGATTCGGAAGCGTTTTTTTGGACAATTATTACATGTGACACCGTCTCCATTTGTTTGAAAGGCATGGAAAAGATCCAGAAGGTCGGAAAATGGGTACCTCACCAACTGAATGACAGGCAGCAGGAAGCTCAAAAAACCTCATGGCAAATGCTGCTTGCCAGGTACAGAAAAAAAGTCATTTCTTCATCAAATTGTGACTGGTGATGAAAAGTGAATTTACTTCGAGAATCCTAAGCGTAAAAAATCCTGGGTAACTCCTGGTGAACCATCGGCATCACTTGGGGAGGAAGAAAATGCTCTGTGTCTGGTGTGATCAGATGGGTGTTACCTACTATGAGCTGCTGAAACCTGGGGAAACTGTTAATACAGAACGCTACCTACAACAGATGATAAATTTTAATAAAGATTTGCGCCAAAAAGTCCCAAATATCAAGAAAGGACACACAAAGTGATCTTGCTCCATGACAATGCCCCATCACATTCGGCTAAACGGACCAAGGAAACGATCCAAGTGTTTGGTTGGTAAATCCTTCCGCATGCGGCTTATTTACCAGATTTGGCCCCATCCGATTACCACCTATTTGCATTGATGGGACACGCACTAGCTGAGCAGCGCTTCACTTCTTATGAAAATGTACGAAATTGGTTAAGTGATTGGTTTGACTCAGAAGAGGAAGCATTATTTTGGCGGGGAATCCACAAATTGCCTGAATGATGGGAAAAATGCATAGATAGCGAAGGACAGTACTTCGAATAAAAAAGTATGTATCATTTTTACACAATCAACTTTTATTTGCTATTTGAAAAATTCCGGTTTCATATTTACACACCTGGTAGGGCTGTTAAGTAATGTCCCGATATAAACTGAAAAAGAGCACCTTTTGGGGGTTTTCGATCCCAGAAGAGCAAGCTTAGTGAGCGGGAGTATAAAATTGGGATCTATTTAAGCTGATCAAACTTCTTTTTAACTGTAAAGGATGCAATGCGATTAAGCTTATATTATAGTTACATAATCTCCCGAAATAGGTCACGCCCAGAAGTACCAGAGTGATAGCTTATTATTTTAGAACGAAATGATCAGAAAACGAAACAAATGAAATTAGAAAGTTATTTTAATTGAATAGGAAAAGAAGGTAAATAAGGAGGTATCATTTAAACCGGGTATGGGCAACCTTTGACATGTGGGCCAAACTTTAGTGTGCAAATACGTTCGCATGCCGCTTTCAAAGAAGTGCATTTTAAAGTAGTGTTCATAATTTTTAGCAATAGATATCAGACATGAAATAATACGACAATGTTATTTTAATACAAATTATTAAAATAAAAAATAAAATGAATAAATAGGTAGAACATTATAATTAAATCGTGAAATTTGGAATTATTGCAAACTACAAAAGTTAAATAGCGTCACCGATATCAATGAGTCAGTTGAGCTTGAATTCGGAAAACTAATCTATTGATGTTCGGATTAATTCCACTGATACAAAGACATGAGTATGAATAAGAAGTGTACAACAAAACTAAAAGAGGTACGGACACATTTTTTTTTTTAATTGGGTTTTTCAAAATGCCTCGCGGGCTGAATCAAATCTTACAGCAGACAGGTTGTTGCCCACATACGATTTAAACTGTTAAAAATACTGTATAAAAATATATTTGTAAGAACAGTTACAGCTATATATGCTTTTGAAACTCGAGTATAGTACATGTAAAAAAAATTCACTATAACAACAAAAAATATTTACTATTTGCATTAGTATGCTTGCATACCAATATAATTATAGTGCACTTTATTTGACAATATCATTGTACATCAGCCACTAGCAATACAAACCATTTTGGATTTTCTATCCTGATCCCAGTTGCATAAAGAGCATCTCCTATATTTACCATGTGTTATACCAATGTAGACAATCAGTAATGGGGTTGAGGTTGTGTGTTGACCAAAAATTTCATGTACGTATACTTTTGAAATTCCATTTAAATCTATTTTTCGTAGATTGCTCCACTGAATATGATTTGGGTAATTGGAATGAATAAAGTTAATGTGTAAAATCTTTTCTGGGCATTGGCCTCCTCTAATCAACTATGCAATATAGTACACCTATGTTGACTCCAGCTTATTATAGCATAACAAAAAAAAATGTGTCCGTACCTCTTTTAGTTTTGCTGTACATCATCATGATCTCAGGCTTTCCTGTGACAGAATTTATGGCATTGTAAAGAAAGTAACAAAATCACTTTATTATTTTGGGTGAACATTTTTATCTAAACCAAAAATACTTTTACCGACTTAGAAATTTGAAAACTGACCTTTCTTGAACCTGAATAGAAATTAATTTATGTTACCTATTAATGACAAAGCCTTTACATGTTTTATGACAAAGGAACCTATGGTTTGTATTAAAAAGAACGATATAGATAACACTGTGGGGTGTGAGATATCCCATGGTCACTTCATTGATGATTCCTGAAGTCGCAAGATCCTGCAATAGGTGAATAAAGTCCCAGTAAGGTTAGAGAGGTTATGACTGTGATTTACATATGGCTGAGAGGGGAGACTTGTGTAAACTACGGGAAATTAAGTGTTACATTTGTAACTTTCGATTGGGGTTTCATTCTAGGGTTAATTATTGAACATGTTAGATTGAGCTGAGCTTTTGCTCTAGTATTAGTTTTCTCTGTCAACTTGCTACCCTCTCCCCACCTCCATATCATATTGTATAGTTTTAGAGTCAATTTTTATTTAGAGCATCAATTTCTTGGGCCCTATGCTCACGGAAACTGAATAGTGATGTGAACTTTCTACTGGTTTACTTTGAGTCACTACCTATGCATTACAATGGGACATTGCACATGGCGCTACTGGTTGGGGACGGATTTGTGATTCAGGGAACTCGTTTGTAACTAGTCACCTGGGTGATTCGCATGTCGGGTTGCCTGGTGATTTGAGTTTTTTACTTTCACTTACCTATATATGAAATATATAGTAAGGGAAAGGATTGCCATCGTGAAAAATTTCGACTTCCGGTTTTCAACGGAAATACACGTTTGTCCAAATAACCAAGTCCTGCAAAATGGTCTGTGTGTGTGCGTGCGTGCGTGCGTGTGTGTGTGAACAGACTAGCTCCAAAACTATAAACCGCACGAACCTGAAAATGGGTATTGGGTGTATGTATATACCTGCGATATGACAGAAAATATTTCATTCAAATTGATCAAAGGGAGAGAGTACTTTATTTTAAAACCTTGTTTCCAATGTTTACGTTGTTTTTCTCAAAAACGGCTTTGATGAATTTGATCAAATTCGTTATGTTTAGTAAAATCAAGTCTTCTTTAATATCAGGTAAGCTTTATCATTATTAAAATGTTCTGAGGGGGCCTAAATGGGGAAGGGGCCTTTTTTGTTTTCCTATAAAGTGTCTTTGTTTTTGTGTGTATGGAGAAATTAGCTGTTTCTCGTTACGCCTAAAAATAAGATATGGCTAAATATGAAATATGAAAAAAATCAAGTAAACATATACAGGAGAAAAAAAAAAGAAAAAATATTTTGTCAACTCATAAAACAGAGCCCACGCATGCATGGTACGCCTTTTATGACAGACGGTAGTTTATAATTAATAAATATCACTTGACTTCCCACATTGATCGAGCGATATCCATGACATCACTGAACGAACTGGAGATTTTGGTTACTGTTGAGTAGCCTCATGTGCGGAGTCAAGTCACCATTCAGTCTGTAACTGGTGAGAAACCCAAGTTACCAACTGGTTTAGTTCATTTCCAGTATCCCTGTTAGCATAGGGCCTTAGCCAAAATATGTTTTCCATTCACCATTATGGTATCTTCTTATTTTTTTCCAAGCAGGCCATGTAATCATAAGCAGCATATCATTTGCTTTAAGGGAAAAAAAACGATAGGGGCCCGGTGTGGCTGTGCGGTAAAGCGCCGTACTCCCATGCTGGAGCCGCGGGTTCGAGTCCCGCCCTGGGTGGTGCTTTTCTTTCGTAGGAGAAGTACCATCCAGTGCCATGGGTGTTAGTATGGGCAGTATAGGGCTTCAGTAGAAGCCTTAAAGTCCCCAAAAAAAAAAAAAAAAAAAAAAAAAAAAAAAAAAAAAAAAAAAAAAAAAAAAAAAAAAAAAAAAAAAAAAAAAAAAAAAAAAAGATTTTAAAACCATGCTTTACCGTCATTATTTGTTATGATTATGGAACCCCCACTTGTTCTAACCGTCTTAATATACCATCCTTAATTTTTTGAGTAATTATATGTATTATTGTTTTTTAGGTCCAGTAGAAGATGGCTTTGAATAATGTCATATTATTAAGTCAAATGGCTGGCTATGTAATTGCTTTTATATTGTCTTTATGTATTGCTATTCCAATGACATTGCATCAGGATGAGTTCAGGTATTTTTTCAAACATCATCATTTGTGTACTTGTTTATTGCATAAAACTAAATCGTAACTCCAATTCTAAGCCATCAAATTGTAAAAAAGGACTATTTTGAAGTACAGTAGGGTTCCGATTAACCAGGGCCGGTCAACCGAGGTCCCGATTAACCGAGGTGCCAAGTATGAGGGGGGGGGGTGTATGTGTATGTATATGAGTTCATTTAAACAAACTACAATAAAAGATTTCTTTTTAAAAAAATAGTTTCATGATTTATTTTATTATTATTGTTATTATGCATTATTATTATTAAATATTCATTAGGTTTTTAATCAGATATGTAGTTTTTATTTCAAGTAACCAACATTTTCAGTTGGTATTGGTATGGTTCCGATTAACCGATTATTTTGATTAACCGAGGTAACCTTGGTCCCCATCGACTCGGTTAAACGGAACCCTACTGTACTTTTAAGAAAGATGGCAAGAAGTGCGTGCTGCTCCAAATGTTTACCAATCGAAATAAATAATATTCTGTAACCTTTAAAAAAATTTTAATTTTTATATATATATTGTTGACAAACAGTCTAAAATTCGGCTCTTCAGTGGCATAACTACATCATTGGGGCCTGGGCTTGATTTATTTCTAAGACCATTCTAAAAGAAAAGTTAAATAAAAATTTAAACGAATTCCCTAGTAATCAAAGTAAGCCACTCCTTCTCCACCTCCTAACTATACTCTGCTCCTTCCTAACTACACCCAGCTCCGTCATGATAGAGTGGATAGGACTGGTGATGGAGTAGGTCTCTTTGTCCATGTTAGCCTTAAGTCAAAAATTCTCCTTTCCCCCACTTCCACCTCCACACACCTGTTACTCTTTGGTGTCATCTACCGGCCTCCGAAAGTTACCTTTGATGAAACATTCGAGTCCATCCTATACATATCCTTAATCCCTTGATATTCCAACATTGTTCTCTCCAGAGACCTCAACACCAATCTCTTTTTATTCTTTTCCATCAAAAGTGCCCTATTTTTGCTGTGACAATTTCTTCAGTGATAGATGTAGTTTAAATATGTATTAATACATTGATTATATTAAAATTAATCATATATTCTAATTTTGTAATGTTTTTCATGTTACCTATTTATAGATTTGACTAATCTGTTAAGTAATAATATATAAATTTTATTTTAAACCTTTTTTTCATTTCTATTTTATAGAGGGCATTGTTTATTATTTTCGAGTGGTGAATGGCAAGATAGTGGACAATTTTTTGTTCACTGGGCATCTCAAGCTTATTGTAATTATACTATTTTCGTTGGAGTTGTTCTAAGTATTATTTCAATATTGCAAATATACCGAATGTCCATTCTAATCTATAAAGGAACTGACAGGTAATAATAAAATATATTAATTTATTGTTTGTTTTTTTAATATACTGAAATGAAACTATTAAATTTTATTGATAAAATTTGCTTTCCCTTTATTGTTTACTGCTATATGTTATTGAGAATCAAGAAATAACTGATGTATGTTGAATTTACTAATCATCATGATTATTTTAGATGAGGTGATAGGTGATGATTTTTGTCTCATGTAGATCCTAAAATGTTAAGGTGTTATTCTCTATGACTTTGTGTTAACTTTCTCTCTTCATTCATAAAGTTTATGAATTTATGTGTATCCATTTTTTTTTTCATTTTAGGAGTCATATTACATGCAAACAAATGGGACTAAAATGTACCCTTAATAGTTTATTTCAAATGGCAGTGGCAATTAAGGGGAATACATTTTCCTAAATAAACAGTGAATTTGTATTTAAACCAATGCAGGAGGAAGCAATACTGACCTACCAGGCAAATGTTATTTTTCTATTTGTTTATCATCCTCAGTACTTTGTACATCTTTGATAGTGTCCGATGTGTTGTAGGTAGGGAAATAAATTCTTTGTTTTGTTTCTTAGAGAAAAATGATTAACGATACAATTATTATTCAATTAACAAAGTAAAAGTCATGATTTGATTTTCATTTTTGATATAAAAATGTATAAAACATTTGATTACCTAACAGTGACTTAGATTGATTTCAGTTAAAAATTCCTTTGCCAAAATATTATTTAACACTTTCCCTTTGGAGGAGTTAAAACTACATCTTGTTGTTTGCCTATGCTAATGTAAGAGTTACATTTACCTCCTATGGAAGAGGCTCCATTATGTTTCTTGGGTGGTCTGTAAAGCGCAGTAATATCATTTTAGACCTGCAGACAGTTACTCTTACCTTCAGTTGAGGTTAAGCTTTATCCATACCAAATGTTTTAAAATCAAACGTCTCTTACCTGACCTAATCTGAAAAATTTCATTTTTTAGATTTTCATTGGTTTTTACGTTATTGATAAGTAATCGGATAAAGGATAAATTATTATTGTTAAGTAATCATGTTAATCCTATATTAACACATGTTTAATTTCGTTTTCATTTAAAAAAATTGTTGATGGCCTGAGGCCTCTTTGAGTGAAGCAAGCAATTAGTAGTCAAGAGGCACTAAATCACGACTATACCATTACTTCAAACTTGAGCTTCCAGAGGGTTTCATGAATGTGTGCAACACTATGTGAATGCCACAAGCCTAGTCTAATGTGAATGATTTAATAGGCAGTTTTGCTACTTTGCAATGTGCCTCTTCATCAATATTCACTCTTCTATCTAGCAAAACAATGTCACGTGCACTCACAATGTTGTCCTGATTCTTGACTGTAGACACTTGTTCAGCTCCTTGTCTCATGCGTTACATCCGTGCAATACGGGTCTTCCAGCCTTATAGCAGAACTGATTTAGTTATTGCACCTGGGAACGATTTTCGCTTTAAGCAGATCTTGTTGCTAAGATGGATTTTCCAGCTTATAATCATATATTGGGTTGGGGAAAAAGTAATTTTGGTTTATCCCAATAGTCCCTTATCAAAGTCACTTATATCTTGTAATCCTTATTCAGTGAAGCCATACTATACCATGTTTCAAAGCTCACAGTCCATAGAACATTCTATATATCAATACATTATCATTCATTTACTCAGTCAAATGTTTGAATGAATGCGCTTTGAAAATGGCGATTCCAGAAGGTCATTTTCATCACATTTTGCTTTTTCACTTTTCTTTTTGCCCGAAAAGGGAAAAATGCAGCTCAGGCTCATCGAAATGTGTGTTTAAGCGAACTTCAGTGTGAGAACTGGTTCGCTTTATTTCGTTCCGGAAATTTTGATTTTAATGATGAATCTCGCCCTGGCAGGCCAATTGTTGAAAAAGTTGATGAAATTCTTCAACAAATCGAGGTAGACCGACATATTTCATCTTGTGACATCGCTATGGAGCTAAACATCGACAATAAAACAGTTTTGAACCATTAATATAAGAATGGATACCAAAAGAAGCTCGATATGTGGGTTCCACATGAATTAAAAATAAAAAATGTAATGGACAGAGTTTCCATTTGTGAATCGCTGGTGAAACGAAACAAAATCAAGCGATTTTTTAAAAGAATGATTACAGTTGATGAAAAGTAGATCACGTACGACAATAATGTGCGTAAAAGATCGTGGTCGAAGCCCAGAGAAACTTCACAAACAGTGGAAAAGCCTGGATTGATGTCAAGGAAGTTTTTGGTGGGATTGGAAAGGCATTGTTCATCATGAGCTGCTCGAAACTGGCCAAACCATTGATTCGACTCTCTACTGTCAACAACTAATGCGGTTGTAGCAGAAGATTCAAGAAAAATGGCCAGAATTGATCAATAGGTAAGGTAATGGTGGAAAGGGGTATTCCATCACGACAATGCTAGACCACACAAATCTTTGGTGACTCAACAAAAATTACGAGAATTTGGCTGGGAAATTTTGATGCATCCAACTTATAACCTGGACCTTTCAGCATCTTACTTTATTTGTTTTGTTCTCTTCAGAACTCTCTTAATGGTGTAAAGCTGGAATCAAAAGAGGCTTGTGCAAATCACTTGGTTCAGTTTTTCCCTCAGAAATCACAGAATTTATATAGTGACGTTATAATGGTTTTACCGAAAAAATGCCAAAAGGTCATTGATCAAAACGACACATATATCATTGATTAGTATTTGAAATTTATATAAATTAATTCGCTTTGAAAAACATGAAAGATACCTTTTTTTCCTCAATGCCATATTTAGTTTTATCTTTATTTACTTGTATGTCTATTTGTTCAATTTCTCTTAACAAGTGGGTTGGTACACTGTTGAGTGAGTATCTAAATGTGCCCTGGACTGTTTCTAAGGACAGCTATATTATCAGCATATCCTAGGATTTTATGATTCATTTTGACATACAACCCTCTATTTGCATGCAATTTCGTTCTTATCACCTTCTCCAGTGATAAGTTGAACATCAGCAAGATTCTGTGTCCATTTTAAAGGCTTTAGATACTTCTCCTGTATTTAGAGTTTTTTAGATACTTTCGTATCTCTCAGCATTTATGGTCATTGGTTCATGCTTTCGTCAATCTCACTCATATTCCTAGTACTCCCAGCTCCCTCAATACTCCCAAAGACAATCTCTGTCCAGAGACTGCTTTGAAATTAACCAATAAGGCATGCAAATCTTGAGCTACCCCTATAATTTTTCGGGCACCTGTTTGAGGATAAGATCTCGTCCAAGTGGAAAAATCGGTGAATTACATATTCCTCTTCTGAATCTGACTTGGTTCACCTATTATATTTTCATAATATTTATATATCTGGTTTAGGAGGATATTAGTATTATCATTACATATTGTAAAATAGTATTATTGTAACATTATCTTGTCGGTGACCATAAGGAGTGCTATGTCTCTGTAATTATTTCTCTTGTACATGGAACCCTTCTTTAGAATAGGACAGGTTAGGTCCATGTTCTAAGGCCTCGTCCACGTTGGTGCACCACCCCTAGCCCCCGCTAATCCCATTGCCCATCAAACCAGTTCGACCCTTTCCCCCGGCCTGTCCACAACGGGGCACCGCAACCAAGCA
Source organism: Aelia acuminata (assembly GCA_911387785.2). NCBI lineage: Eukaryota > Metazoa > Arthropoda > Insecta > Hemiptera > Pentatomidae > Aelia > Aelia acuminata. Next base: position 18,557,929 of record OU426980.1, read on the forward strand.
TCTCTGTCACCTTTAAAGGGAAGATGCTGCTCCCGATAGATATGTAAAAACATCGTGAAGAGCATGTGGAACATTATCTGACTGAGATATTGGGCTGGATCCAGTGTCATCCCATCTTTCATAAATATTTAATATTATAAAACATAAAAATTAATTGAAATGAGTACCAATTTATATTATCGAAGACTTTTCAGAAATGGATTGTCTTAAATCGTTGGTGAAATTCTGCATTAGTTATAATTATTATGTTGATATTAATATTTACATAAATACCAATTAACAATATCAGTGTGTTATATCCCCAAGTAATTACTCTCAATTAATCAACAACCTATGCCCGTTATATCAACCTAATCATTAATATCATTTGTTAATTTATTTGAAAAACTTGTTAAGTGCATATTTAAATAAAGTATTAAAGAAGTTCAATTAGAATGGGTTGTTTTAAAAATAAAAAAATATGAACATATGTCGATATATCAGTGCCCGCTAAAGTAAAGCCCGCTGGTGAAAAATAATTCTGGATTTTCATTTATATTATATGCGTAAAGCCCAATTTAGTAGTAATGCATGGACCTTTTATATTTATTTAAACAATTAAATTTAGTTGAATCAAAGAGCAAATTTGCATCAATGCAAACTATTATTTACGTAAAATTATTAATTTCATATGCGTTTTATTAGAAGAAGTTGTACGATCTTAAATATCAGTTAAGTAAATAATTATATAGTTAATTAAAGAAATTAAATTTGGATAGATAATTTATTTTTTGAAGAGAAAAGATTTGGCTCCGCCGGGAGTCGAACCCGGGTCTCCTGCGTTACATGCGAGGATGCTAACCGTTACACCACAGAGCTCGGCTCAAAGCAGAGCAAATCCTTCCTCTTCACTGATTCCTTCCTGATGAAGGATTTGCTCTGCTTTGAGCCGAGCTCTGTGGTGTAACGGTTAGCATCCTCGCATGTAACGCAGGAGACCCGTGTTCGACTCCCGGCGGAGCCAAATCTTTTCTCTTCAAAAAATAAATTATTTAAAAATAATTTAAAATTGATTGTCAGCCACAATTTAAGATTGGATTAATTTAAATTTGGATAGGTTTTAAAAATAAGTGAGTATAAAAATGTTCCGATAAATGACGGTGCCGTATAGCCTGCTGGTATCAAATCATTTTGGGTTTTCGATTTATATTATAGCTATAAAGCCCATTTTATTAGTAATCTATGGAGCTTTTATAAATATTTAAAAAATTAAATTTAGTATAACCAAATTTAATATCAATGTTTATTAAATCTTGCTTATTACTTAAGAAATCATTAATGTCATTGACTAAATTATTAGAAAAATATGTCCTATTTTAAACATCAGCTAGTACACAATTATATAAAGAATTAAAAAAAGGATAGGTTTTAAAAATTCACTAATATTTCGAGAAATGACCTCGCCGTAAAGCCCGCTTGTGCAAAATAATTCAGGATTTCAATTTAGATTATTATATTTACAAAGTCCAATTTATTAGTTTCAGTGTACCTTCTATAATCAATTAAACAATTAAATAATTATGTATTTAATTAAAAAAGTAAATTAGGATTGGTTTTTAAAATACGCAAATATAAAAATGTTTGATAAATGACGGCGCCGTAAAGCCCGCTGGTTCAAAATAATTCAGAATTTCTATATATATTAAATTTATAAAGTCCAATATAGCAGTAATCCTTGTATCTTTTATAATTCGTTAAATGATTGTATAATTAATTAAATATATTAAATTATGATAGGTTTTAAAAATACGCAAATAGTTTGATAAATGACGTAAAGCCTGCTGGTGCAAAATAATTCAGGATTTCAATTTATATTATATTTATAAAGCCCAATTAAGTAGTAATCTGTTTATCTTTTTTAATTAATTAAACAGTAAAATTTAGTAAAATCAAAATAGCAAATTTGCACCAAGTATTACTTACGGAAAATCATTAATTTCATATTCTATTTTATTAGAAAATATTGTACGATCTTAAATATTGGTTAAGTATATAATTATATAAGCAACTAATGAATGAAATGAAATTAGTTGTTCAAAAACTATTCATATATACAAATATTTCGCTAAATTGGAAATATTAAGTATTATAAATACCGCCTTTGAAGGACGGTGGTGCGAGGGGCGAGGCTAAAAGAATAGGAGCTTCAATTGTTGGATTTGGTGCGGTGTGGGGTGGTACTTGGTGCAGTGTGGGGTGGTACGTGGTGCGGTGTGGGGTGGTGCGTGGTGTAGTGTACTTTTAAAAACTCTGATGGTAGGTTGTTCATCCTTGGGGCCTTTCTTGTTTTGAGTCTTTCGACAGGTATTTCCAGTAGATCTGGTTTATCAACTTCATGTGGGTAGAGTTCTTCAGTGTGGTTCAGTCTTCTTTCTTTATATCCAACCCTTTCTTTCCTGATTCCTGCATAGAATTCTGACCACTTTTGACATTGAAACAGGTATTGTAATTTTTTTTTTTTAATACTCTCATCCTGTTCTCATACATTAACGCTGTACATAGGCTTTGTATTTGCTAATTTTCACATTATCTACGCACTCAACCTAGTGCAAGTATCTATATATTCAATGTGCAGTATTGTAATGTATTTTTTAGAATTCATCATATTTATTATTTTAATTTTATAATATGCTTTAGTCATTTTTATCATCTTACAATTACTTTTTGTTTTCAGTAACTTTCTCTCTGCATTTTTTGATGTAGTGGGCTGTTTTGTTTTGTGTGGATTGTCATTAATTGCTGCACTTGTTATTACATTTGGATTTATTGTGTGGTGCAATGACATGACTATGAGATTTCCATCGTAAGTACTTTATTTTTGTTAGTTTAGTTTTAATCCTGTTATGAGTAGTTATTATTATTTTGTTTTGTTATATCTGTTAATTAATACTTAATGTTCATATACATCTTATTCTATTTTAAATAGTTAATTTCTGTTAAGAAAGAACAGGATCAATCAGTGTTAAATTTCCTCTATTTTAACATAATAACCTGTTAACAACATTTAGTGACTCTTTGATTCCCCATTCACATTAAAATCTTTTTTAAGCCAACAAAAAAGTTTTAAAGCAGATCCTATGCAATAAAACCAGTCGCTATGGGGTCATTTATCAAACCATTTGCATATTTTTAAAACCTATCATAATAAAATATCTTTAATTAATTATACAATTGTTTAATGAAAAATTATATACATATATATATATATATATATATATATATATATATATATATATATATATATATATATATATGTATATACATGTATTATATAATAGTTGTTGAATACCATAAATTTTATTATTATTTTTTTTTAGTTGCGATATGGCATCCGGACAAGATATTGATAAACAAGATGGCATAGACACCTCAAATTTTTATATTGAACTTGGTACTGCTCAGGTTGGTATGAATGGAAGTAACTTTTTCCCACATGAAAGTGATATTTTATTAGTAAATTATACCTCCATAATTATTTAGCAATGTGAGGCTGAACTCAACATTAAAACAAGGCTGCCAAAATAAAGCAAAACTGATGTTTTTCTTGTCTCAAATACTATTCACATGTTTTCTTGTCTCAATGCCTATCCACATACTTAGATTCTAAGTATGTGAATAGGCATTATGTTACTAAGTTACAGTATCAACGCTAAATACGCTTCATAAATATTTTATGAATAACTTTCTGTTCCCAGTGGTTTCTTCCTTGTAAAGCTTGGGTTATTTCCACTGATATGATGAGTACATAACAGTTGGTTGTGTTCGTAAATATTCGTCTTCCATCTATGAGTATTTTGGCCACTTCATTATTATTCATTCCTGCAACCTGGCCCAAAACGGTGTCCAGCCTTTAAAGATGTAAGATGTCATGGTGTTATGGAGTTTCATAAGCTCATCTTTTTTCCTTACTCTCCATATACCACTGACACAAGTAGGCCAAATAATCCTTCTCCGCATTTTTGTTTCAAATTTGTATAAGTATAATTCCAAAAATTTTGTAAGAGTTCAAGACACTGATGAATATGTGAGAACAGGCCTGATTAGGGTCTTATATATTTATATCTCGGTCGTCCTAGAGAGAGACTTGTTATAGACTTTTAAAGCATAATGTAACATGTATTGGCTGCCATAATCTGATACTGAATCTCTGGCTCTATTGTTCTCTATCGGTCAAGTTCATTGTGATTTCCTAGGGATATTAATTCTTCTACACGGAGGAAGTTGAACTTTCCAATTATTATCCTCCCCCTGTGATATTCTCCTCCTAATTAGTGCATAGGACATACTTTGTTTTGCTTTCATGTACTAGCAATCCAACTTCATTATTTTAAAATTAAATAGCCAATTTTTGGAGTTCTAGGAATGCATTCTTAATACTAATGAAACCGTGTCTAACAATATCAAGATCATTGGTATAAGCTCCTCCACTACAAGGTGTTTCCTTAGCTACTGCAGAACTGATCAGTCTCTTTCCATTTCATTTGTGAGCTCATGTTGTTGATGTAGTTTCCAACAGAGATCAGATTCCCTGTCTATTTGAACATTCAGATCTCCATATATAATTTTCTCTTAATGTCTTGGGTTCTCATCGGCAGTTTACACAAGTGTAAAGCAAAAATTATCCCTTTCCTCATCTAATTTCTCTGTTGGTGTATGCACAATCAGTATTAAAAATTCTTAACTTCTTAAGATTTATTAAATGAACTATCTCTCTACCAACCCAGAACATAACTGTTAAATTTTATGTCTCCAATCCTTACAGAGGTTGGGTTGGTGCCATTTCATGTAGTGCTGCTTCCTAGCAAAATCAAAAACAGCTGAATAGATATTCGTCAAAGGAATGAATGATCTATGGTAAATTTCCTTTTGGTTTATTAAAAGAATGAAATATTTTGAATCCATCCTAACTTAGGACTGAAAGGAACATTGCAACTACTTTGACCCCAACATACGAGTAATTTGCCCATATCTCTTTATGAAGTTTCCAGTTGTCTGTTTTTAATAACATCCAGTTTCTCAGGAATTGGAATTTGTGAAGTCATTGAATCGTTCTAAGCTACTAACCTGACACCATTTTTTATGTCATAAATACTTTTAATGAGACCATAGACCTTTTTTTAGCTAGCACTGAAATTAATAATAATATTTATTTTAAAAAGTCATAAGTTTTAATTTTAATGAACATATGTTTTCTAAAAAATTAGTATCATTTATAAATATTATATTAATCATTATATTTCTTACCAGAACCAGTTACATTAACTATTTTTCATCTCTCTTGATTTTTAGCTCCTTCAAGTTCCCATTAATTTTTTTTGTTTTAATTTTTAAAGTCAATGCCATTATTTGCATTGTTTTTCTTATCTCTTTTGAAGTGTCTTCTCTTTTAGGTATATAATTTATTTGGAATCAAGTGGAGAGGTGAGGCAACGTTCCAGAACACTCGAGATTTGTTTAACAGCTTTAGAAAGAAAACTCACTGTTAAAACTCAACTTAAAATTTGAAATTAGCATTTATGAATTTTCATATGCCCTTTGTTTTGACACATCATTCATCTTAATCTCTAGCTCTTGAGAGCCAGAAAAAGGATCTATACTATCGTATCAAACCAGATGTGTAAATATGAAACCAGAATTTGCCTATTGAAAATACACAATTATTGTATAAACATGTTAAAGATATTTTATTCAAAATATATTTTATCGTTAGCTATTCATTCATATCTTTATGTATGTCATGCCAGAAAATCTTTTGGTCTGCGCTGAACCAATCATGAAGCCATTTCTGTAAACTTTTATAATTAGTGAAGTACTGCTGAGTAAGTATTAAGTATAAATCAATGCAACAAAATAGTAGTTGGGCGGAGCCAAGTATGGTGGCTAAGCTGAATTTGATAATATTTTCTCATTGAACCCCCCTATAGTTGTCAATAGCATTCGTTATTTACGGTTTTGCCAGGATTTAGCAGCTCATAATAGATCACACCCTTCTGATCCCACCAAACACAGAGCATGATCTTGTTTCCATTAAAATGTTGGCTTATAAAAGATGTTAGTAGTTTGCCTGGATTTACTGCTTTCTAACTACCAATTTGATGCTTAGCATTCTCAAAAATTGTCCACTTTTTATCACCAGTCTCATTTTGATTGAGAAATATTGTGGCTTAAAGTCATCAATAGGTTTGAAGCTTTAGAAACTATTTAACAAGCTATTGGGAAATTATGCATTGGAGTCAAAGATATAATAAAATATTAAAGACCTGTAGTTTTTGTCTTAGAAAATATAATATATTAATCCCATACAGGAAATAATGGTTTCTTTATTTATGACTTACAGAAATAATCTGTTCTTATTTTGATTCAAAAAGATACTGAGTATACTATATTTCTCTGGATCCGCTTTTTTAAGGTTTTATCCTCTGGAATAGGATTAAGACTACTGGGTCTTACTAAAATTTAGTAAGCAGTCTATCAACATGGTCAAAGACTATATAACTTCTGTAATAATCATTGTGTAAAATTGAGAGAACTATTGGTTTAAGCAGCAAATCTTTATAAGTTACTTGATGGAGCCTAAAATTGGATACTTTTCCTAAGGTGCCTTGTTAACCTATTTACAAATATAAATGTCATAGTGGTATGCTGGTTAAAGGCATTAAAAAGAAAAAGTCAATATTGATCATTTTTAATTTCATTATTATTACTATTCTTGGCCAAATATAAGTTAAATCCATACTTATTATTTTAGTGATAAGAGAGACCATATATACATATTTATGATTCACTTATTTTTTTGTTTTTTTCAGTTTGGAGCTTGGGCATCTATGGCTTGCTGGGTTGGTTTATCAATTTTCGCTTTATTGAAAATGTTTCAGCAACATGAAATTCAGAATATGCGTGCCAGTATGCTTCGGGAAAGGCAGCATCTCATAAATGAAACTGGTTCAGAAAAGCAAACTAAGTCATTTCCAGAAACAACCCACACCCCACCAAAATTTTAGGAGGTTAACCACAGAAAAAATAGTTATTGTTTTTTGGCTTTAAAAGCAATTAAGAATGTTATATAATTATTTTTAAGTTTTTATATTTTCATGATGTTTAAATCTCCAATTATTTTAATGTAATATATAATTTTCATATTTCTTGTCTTTTTTTATTAATCCCATATCCATAAATAAATGATGTATTACTTTAAATATTTTGCTTATATTGTAGCCTAAGTCTATGAATATCTATATTTCTCATAAGGAATATAGGAATGTAAAGGATGATTTATTATCATCCATTATTTTATTTTAGTTGGATTGCTTTAATTTATTTATTTAAAAGGGTTTCGTTCATTTTGTTTTCAACATTAATTTGTTCGTCAAAGCTAGGATATAATAATAAAATGCATTCCTGAATATTTCTGAAGCATATTTGCAAACATAATTATATTAAAAGAAAAGTGGAACTATGTCACATAGTGGCAGTTGAAACGTGTCTATGTCTAATGTTGCTAGCATCTTCCTTTTATTTCACAAAGGTATGCTGTGATATTTATTTTAAGCTGATATTATTTTGGAAAATATGGCTAAGGGTAAAAAAAAAGTTTCGCTCATTTGATATAAAATTAACTTTAAAGTCAAATATTACAAAATGACCACAAACGACCCTTTCCATTTTTTAAATATTTGCTAACTAAATTAGAATAAAAATATATAAAGATCATTTGCAAAAATCTGGGAGCTGCCTTAAACAATTTTTTTTCAAATGAAATGAGACATTAAGCGCTTGCTTAAAAACCAACCCTCATCCACACCAATTAGATTAGCCGTTCTAACGAGATAAATTTTAACACCCAAGTCCATAGAAGGTATTATTTTTAACTGGAATAAATTGGCCAATATCAATAATTATATGCAGTGTCTGAAATGGGGCACTAATTTGGAAGATATACATATTTAAAAAATCAATGTAACTACTGTTTTTATTTACATATATTTAATTTTTGTTTGGGAATTGTGTTTACTGCATTACACAATGAAACTAACGTGTGACTTCCTTCTTTTCTTTTAAAAACATTTCATCATTTAATGTTGGAACTGAATTTTCATAACATTGTCTCAATAGTCATAAGTATATTTTGTAGGTCTAAAAAATTGAGAATTCTTTGAAAAAGTAGATTCTGTGGCACACAGCTGTAAATAATATGCAGTTTTATCATATTTATTAGAATTGGAGTCTGAATCAGGAAAAGAAAAAGGTGAAATCGGCATATATATTGTTTAATGGACTAATAATGTAAAAAAGTAGTGATTGTGAGCAAAATGGCCACGATTTTGCGATATCAAAATGCGTTTGAGGTATTTTATTTTTTATTGTGATTTTCATTTCATTTGTATATTTTCGTGTATCATTAACACTTAAATAAACCATTATTAGTACTTTAGACTGCACCAAAAAAGAAAAATTTTAACATTTAATGCAGTTTGAATTTTCATAGACAGATTTGTTTACTTTTAAGGATAGTGGAATTGTTTTGTCAGGTAGGTAGGTAAATCATGATAAGGGAATTTAAAAAATAATTGCTAGTCAGTTACTTAAATATGTGCTTTAGATGCAAATATTTATGACTATGAAACTAATGTTTGACTTCCTTCTTTTCATTTAAAAACAAGGGTCACATTTCAATTTGGAACTGAATTTTCATTGAGCCAATGCAATTTGAGTATATTTTTTAGGTCTTAAAAATCAAGATTTATTTGAAAAGTGGATTTCAATTCTGCCAGCTGTACAAAGGATGCAGTTTCATCACATTTATTAGAAAACAAATTTAAATATTATTAAATGTTTAGAAGAAAAAGTTGAATTATTTATGTGAAGCTGAGCCAAAAATTTAGTGAGTTTAGTCAAAAAAAAAAAAAAAAAAACTTGAAAGCTGCTACAAAGAATGGTTTAACATGGACTGGTCATTTGTAGTAGGCAACAAAAAGAAGCTAACAGAAACAAGTTTAGGTTTGTTCACCGAAATAAACTTACAAGATAATCTCACCTGGAAATATAAAGGTGAATATATAAAGTAATCAGATTAATTTTTATAGTTGTAAATTTTCCAAAAATTGTCTAAGGCAAGCTTCCATGATGAATGCAAATGATCTTTATATATTTTTATTCTAATTTAGTTAGCAAATATTAAAAAAATGGAAAGGGTCGTTTGTGGTCATTTTGTAATATTTGACTTTAAAGTTAATTTTATATCGAATATTGATATATACAGTTGTTCCTATCCGCCGCCATCCAGCTCCTCACTCCCAACATGGACCTGGCATCACTAGCCACACAGTCAATGCATCGCAGCCGAGGTCTTCCTCTATGCCTTGCTCCGTGTATTACTTCAGTAATCATTTTCTTCGGAATGTCATTCTCAGTCATTTGAGTAACGTGCCCAGTCCATCTTAATCTATTGTTTCATGAAATGAACCACATCTGTTTCCTTAAATAAATCTTTGGGCTCCTGGTTTGTCCGGCATCTCCATACCTGATCAACTTAGACACCTCCAATGATTTTACGCAGAATCTTCCTCTCAAAGACCATTACATTCTTCTCGTCACTCTTGGAGATAGTCCATGTTTCTGAGCCATAAAGGAGTATCTTCCGGATAATTGTTTTATATAATAAGATTTTTGTGTCTCTGGACAAAGGACGGCTCTTAAAATGTTGGCCGAGCTATAATAACATAGGACTCTTCGCTTAATTTCTGAATCCACAACATTGTCTTGAGTTATGAGGGATCCGAGATAAATGAATTCTGACACTTTCTCAATTGTGAATCCTCCGATGATAATGCTTACGCCAGGTCTGAGATTTTCCTCAGTGACCAAATATTTGGTTTTTGTGGCGTTGACTAAGGCCTATTTTCCTTGTTGCGTTCGCTAGTCTCAAGAATCCATCAGAGACTGTCTGGAAAGAGTGTCCGGCTGAATACAGTTCCACCTACTTGAATCCAAGAATCTCTAACTGACTTAGCTCTTAGCTCTTAAAGTATAAATATATAGTATATTGCGATCGTGAATAATTTCGAATTCCGATTTTCAACGAAATACACGTTATGGGGTCCCCTGAGTCCAAATAACCACTCTTTAATAGAATAGCTCAGATTTGCCGTACAAAACTGAAATTAATTACATAGGCATTTCCAGTTGTTATATTAGTGTGGTGTCTTAGCTGAAAAACATTTCACATCTAGCAACCAACTTGCCCTTTTGGATTCAGATATTACAGGATTAGATGGATCTAAAAAGCCCTATAGAAACGTGTCAAAAAAATTTGGCGGTCGTCTTGATGACATAAAAACCGCAAGGGGGCCAGGAAAATTTGTTTCCTATGCTTTTTAGACCCATATAATCCTGTAATATCTGAATCCAAACGGGCAAGTTGGTTGCCAGATGTAAAATAGTTAGGCAAAATTTTCAACTTTCACACCACACTATGTGTCCGTGATGTGGCTGAGAGAGCACTCTGAGAGAAGGCGAATTACGTGGTGCTCAAAATATTTTCAATCGGAAAAAACTAATGGCGATTCCTAATGAATCATAGGTATGTTGGAACATACCTATGATTCATTAGGAATCGCCATCATTTACAATCATTTATCAGAAAGATTTTTTCTGCAACCGCAAGAAAAAAATAAATAAATAAAAACCTGATTTTTTTATTGTCTATGAATCAAAGCACTGTTTCCCACATCCTCATTAACAAGTGATTTTACCTATGCGCTGTACTCAAACTTTTCACGTTCTAAGTACCTATATTTTGCAACTTGCGCCATAAATCCCTAAAGCACACCCCACTTGGAGACCCGAACGGGGGACTAGTTGTCCTCTGGATAATTAACCTTATATCTTAGACTGACTATTTGTGGTGTTTAGGTGAACAAAAAAGTTTTAGTAGGGCTTTCAATCTACGTTATAACCTCCAGCGAGCCTGGGGGCCACTCTCAGCTAAGGCGCACATTCAACTTTACCACGCAGGCGACGCAGAGCAGAAAAAGGCAAATAGACACAGATCAGGGCAGGGCAGTACGAAAAACAACTGCGTCGCACAGTTTTCCGCGGACATTGGATCGCGCGTTTCCTTTCTAATTCACGTTTCACAAAAGCTACTCTGCTCTGCTCTGCGTCGCGATTGTCTCAATGTGCGCTCGGCCTCATTGTTGGTTAACGATTTAATCCCACTAAGCTAGGAAGAAGTTCATAGGAATTTCCACCGAACACCGAAGCTCACCATTCTCGGTAATAAGACCCGTGTGAGTAACTTCAAAATTATGTAAATAAAATATTTTATTAAATTAGTTATTAAATCATAATCTGGAGAGGAAAATTGTTCTTAACTAAAATAAAAAATAAATAAATATATATATAAACTATATATAAACATGCATAGTGGAAATAAATAAATGATATATCCTTAATAATGAAAAGAAAATCTTAACTCCAAGGTGACTGCGGTAGGCTGTACATGTATATAAAGACGTCTGTTATTCAATCTTCTTCTTTCTATGGACTCATCAAACAGTACCTGAAAACTTTATTTGTCTTCCAGACTCGATGATGTCCGATTTTCTTCAAACAAAGACTTAAATCTTTAAGGGATATCTTATGACTCGACAACACTGTACCGATTGCGCCAGTTTCATATTCAATCTTAACGTTAAGTCTTTTTTATTAAAAAGGTTGTTTGAGTATTAAAGTACATAAAATTCGAAATGAATAATCAGGAAGAAAGGAGGTGCATAATGGGGCAAACGTTCAAATAACTGAACAAATTGTACCTCTGGAAAATTTCTATAAAATCATTTTTATTTCATTAATTTTTTTAAAATAATATAAAAAATGTTTCCAATTACTTTTCAAATTGTTTCAGGGGAGTTTGGCATTAGCTGTTGAGAGAGCAACATCGTGTCTGTGTAACTTTCTCATTTAACTTTTTAAAGTGAACAATATCCTATACAATTTTGCTTAAATAAAGTGTAAGTGTTACTGAATAATTTGGCAAAATTTAGAGACCATTGGTGCTGTAGTTTCGTTTTAAGAAATAAAATAGTTTAAGTGATTCTAGTGGAAGTACCCAGGTTAACTAGTGGACAAGAAGAGACAAGCCAGCCCCCACCTAACCTTAGCCAGCTGCCTTCAATAAACAACCCACAGGTTATAAACAAATTATTGATATAATTATTATATTTGTTTTATCCTCATAAAAATGGAAATTATAAAAGACGTAGAAGATATAATTAAAAAAGAAATAAATATCAAAGCATTTGTAGAAGATCAGTTGAATAAATATCAGGATTTAAAAAGAGAAAACACTGAGCTTAAAAAGGCCATACTAAATCAGCAAAAGATAATAAACGCAATTCAGAGACGAAATAATGTAATTTTATTTGGAATGGATGAGTCCGAAGAAGAAAGCTACGAAAAACTACAAAATAATATCTTAGATTTGTGTAATAATGTGTTAACTATAAAAACGCGAAAAAGTGAACTAAATCTCGTTAAGAGAATAGGAAAAATCGGCTCTAAACCGAGGCCAGTTTTAATTTCTTTTGTTTCTTTTATCAAGAAAATTGAAATTTTGAGAAATTCCAAAAATTTAAAAGGAAGTGGTATGTTTATGTCGGAAGATAAAGACAAAGAAACGCAAAAATTAAGCTCTGAGCTTCGAAAAATCGCTTTAAGCCATAGGGCGAAAGGAAAACTATGCAAAATTAGAAGAAACGGACTTATTATAGATGGAAAATTTCACTACCACTCCGTACTGATTAGTTCATCTCAAAATTCTAAATCGGAGGAAGAAGAGGAAATAGAAGAGATCGGCCCAGAGGAAGGAGCTCGTGGAGGTTAGGATAGTGATTCGTCCGGAATAGCGGCCGCTGTGAAGAAGAGGAATCGCGCGAGGAAAGGGTTACAGCCCCAACTAGCCTCGGCAAATATTAAAGACTTTTTTCGTCAGCGCACGGAATCAGGGACCTCAAGAAAATAAATCTAAAGGTAAATTGTCTAATGATTTTTTAAATATTGTATCGTATAACGTTTGTGGGTTAAAAAACAAAGTGTATAATTTGAATTTTTGTGAACTTTTAAGAAAGTACGATATATTCTTACTCTATGAAACCTTTTTAACTGAAGAAAAACACTTTTTAATTTTTCAAAAACGATTTATAGAATATCATGTTAAATGGATTCCAGCAACCAAAAAAAATGTATTTGGTAGACCGAGTGAGGGATGTATTTTTGGGATACACAAAAAGTTACTGAAAGCCAACAATATAAACTTAAAATCGCTGCTTCATTATGACGTGATCGGAGTAAATCTTAATTATTTTTCTTATTACATCGTTCCTGTATATTTGAACTGCAATAAATGGGAGGATGACTTTCTAGAGCTTTATAAGGTGGTTGAAAATTTTTCAAACTCAAAATTCATCTTAATCGGAGATTTTAATAGTAGAGTGTCTAACTTACAGATGATTTCCAAATATCAGCAAAGCGACACAAAAAACATTTCTCTTCATAGAAATTCAAAAGACTGTGTAAGTAATACAAATGGAGAAACCATGTTAACTTTCCTGGAGGACTTTGACCTAATAATATTAAATGGCCAAACGAAGGGGGATATTTTGGGAGAATACACATTTATAAGTAATCGGGGCTCATCTGTAATAGATTTATGCGCAGTATCGGCCGAGTTAATCAGTTACGTTAGGGATTTTGAAGTTATTCCAGTAAATTATTCGGACCACATGCCGATCTGTATCAAATGTGCCATAGATATGCCTAGAAACTCAGATCTCCCGATCCCGTTACTACCCAAATTGAACTGGAAATCAGAAAAGAAAATAGTTTATTGCAAATATTTAGAAACCAAACTATGTAATTCTAAATTATCTAGTAGCTCTACTCAGAAATTAGAGCAACTGATGAGCATGATAATTGATTTTGAAAATTACCATAATCTCATAAATAAAAAAATAAATAAAGCTTGGAATAAAAAACAGCAATGGTTTGATCACGAGTGCGCCCATTTACGTTCGAAAACATTTGATTTGCTAAAAATTTTCCGAAAGACAAATTCAGAGTTCATTAAAATTTTATATTTAAAAAATAAAAAAAAATATAAAAATATGTGCAATATTAAAAAGAGAGAATATTATCAGAATACTATAAACGAATTAAAAACTGTGAAAGACACGAAAGCATTATGGTCTCTAGTTCGTTCATTTAAATCACAACATTTCCTGTATGATAAAAGTATAGAGCCGAGCGAATGGCTCCATTATTTCAACAATATTTTAAATCCTCCCTTAAATGCAGTGAGAATCAGTTACGCTGAGCCCTATATAACTAATGATATCCTCGATAAGCCTTTTGAAATGTTAGAGTTAGAAAAGGTATTTCAAAAAGCAAAGAATAACAAGGCACCGGGGCCGGACAGTATACCTTACGAATATTTAAAAAAACAGTCCTTTAAGTTTCAAAACCGAAATCTTGGCTATATTTAATAGCTTTCTTAATGAGGGTCGATTGCCTAAATCCCTTAAAACCTCGATTATTTTTCCATTATTTAAAAAGGGTAGTATAGAAAATGTAAGTAATTATCGGGGAATCTCCTTTTGTAATACCATAGGTAAAATATTTACAGGCATACTACTGTTAAGGCTTACGGAATGGGTAAATAAAAATATAATACTTAGAGAGTTCCAAGCGGGATTTAGAAAATCTCGCTGATATCCTCATATATTAACCAAGGAAATAATAAAAAGAAAAATATTTTTTTTTAAACATTGGGAACTTCTGTGTAATCGTTTTAATATTTTATTAGACATTTTCGAGAACTCTGAATTTAAGGTTGAGGAGATTGTTGATAATATAAAAATAGGTTTGATAAGGGAATATAGATTAGCAGCTCAAAAAAGCTTACACCATACTATGTATAAACAGCTAGAACCTTTGCCGACCTTGCTTAGTGATGCTAAACTCGACCCAGTAGTGATCAGCTGGATCAGTAAGGGGAGAACTATTGTATTTAAACAAATATACCTTTTCTGCCTCAAATAAATGGTGTTCGCTATGTAACCTTAAGGGCCTATTCACACTATCGGTTTCGCGCCCGCTCCACTCTCGCTCCGCTCCCGGTCCGCTCTCGCTCTACCCCATTCACACTAGCGCTCCGCTCCCGCTCCACTCCCGGTCCGCTCTCCTAATGTCTTACCATATTCACACTATATAATTTTACACCGTTCAATTGTGAAAGGTTTAAGCTATTAAAGCCATTAATAATCGAAGTTGTCTGTATTCGGATTTTAATTAATGATTAACTTTCAGTTATTTAAGTATTCATTTATTCTTCAATTTTACTGCCAAAAAAAAATCTTTCTTGATGAAGAAGATAATATTATCAAAATATATAATAAGAAGAATATATTGCAACACAATGATAATTATTAATAATAATTATAAATTAATTTAATTAATAGTGAAGAAATAATTTAAATTTTTTTCGGAATGTATTCGAACACGCATGAAAATTACAAGTTGAAATCGGTAAATGCTACAAATTTACCGATTGTATTCTCTTCTTTTCCTGATTAATATTTTGATTATTTTTTGCTTTAATATATTTTTTTGTTAATTATCTGACATTTTTCATAATATACTGCATTTTTATTCGCTTCAAATTAAACGTTATTTTATAATAGCAATGAGTGTGTAGTCAATAAATAAATCGGTGACCATTTTTTACGAGTACATTAATTCATAGCAAAATATATCTCAAACAGAACATGAATTTTTCACGTCGAAAAACCGCGCGTATTGTTGGTGATTTTTTTTTTTTTTTTTTTTTTTTTTTATCATTTCAAGCGTATTCCAATACATTCGGAAAAAAAATTTAAATTATTTCTTCACCATTAATTAAATTAATTTATAATTATATATATATATATATATATATATATATATATATATATATATATATATATATATATATTTTAAAGTTGAACTTTTTTTTCCGTAAAATTGATGAATAAATAAATACTTTAATAACTGAAAGTTAATTATTAATTAAAATCCAAATACAGACGGTTTCGATTATTAATGGCTTCAATCGTGAACGGTGTAAAATTATATAATGTGAATATGAAAAGACTTTAGGAGAGTGGAGCGGGAGCGGAGCGAGAGTGGAGCGAGTGTGGAGCGGGAGTGGAGCGAGAGTGGAGCGGGAGCGGAGCGAGGCCGGACCTGTGCCAATATTGTGATTAACCTCTCTCTATTCCTCTTTAGAATATTTTGCCAGTGAGACCGGACCTGGAGCGGAGCGCTAGTGTGAATGGGGTAGAGCAAGAGCGGACCGGGAGTGGAGCGAGACCGGAGCGGTACCGATAGTGGAATTCTCTGTCTATTTCTCTTTAGAATATTTGAGCGGACCGGGAGTGGAGCGGGAGCGGAGCGATAGTGTGAATCCGCCCTAAGAAGGACGAAGACATTTTCCATTTTATTGCAATTTGCCCTATTCTTAGCGAAATCAGAATACAATATTTTAACAAAACTATACTCAGTGAGGTAGAGTTTGAAGTTTATTTGAACGGCAAAAACTGGAATAGTCTTGTTGGCTATTGTAGAGAGGCCTGGTATTACAGGTACGAATTAATAAAAGAATTTAATTATTAATGGATAACAGTTAATTTATTTATTATATTATATTATATTATTTTTTAAGATGTAGTAAAATAGTTATTTAGATATTACATCATTGAAAAATATTAATCTGTAAAAAGAGAGAAAGATATTTTATTTTATTATTATTATTATTATTATTCATATTTTATTTATTTTTTGTTATGAGTATTTTTTAATTAAAGCTACTGCTTGACTCCCTCAGACGGTAATTACCATGAGGATTGTCTTCAGCTTAAACTTGTTTTGATTTTGTAATTGTGCTATTTCATGAATAAAGACTTATTATTATTATTATTATTATTATTAAATTGTTTCAGGGAAATCAGGATAGAAAAAATAAAATAGGATTATAACTATATTTAACAACTATATCATTTTATTCTATAATAATATAGAAAATTTATGAAAAGACATTTTTAATACTTAAACAAAAGTAATTAAACTTATTTTTAATTGAATACAATTTTATTTCATTTTTAAAAATAATAAATCATAACTGACTTACCATTCTTTTTCTTTCTTTTTTTTTGACGATTTGAGGTTTGGACGGGTCAGAAGAATCCAATATGTACGAGTAATTACGTAGAAAAGTGAAAAAAATAAAATGAACGTTTAGGTTTTATTAATTCGATATTCAAATCAATATTGCTCGCTGGCAAATTTTTCTATTTATCCTTTACTAAATAATACTGCATAGATCGGCATATTTTATTTTAATAGTCTCCATAGTGATAATATTCAAGTAAGAATTTTTTAATAATAAAGCTGAGTGATAATTATATAAATAATCATAGAGATCGCGAAACACGAGCGGATTCCAAGAGAGGTGAAGACAAATATAATCTGTTACTATTTCTATATAAAAGGCGTCTTTATTTAGTAATAGTTTATGTCCTTAAAAGGAAAATGGATTATATTCAAATATTAAATAGATTTACATCGCTTGAAGTACCGATAATTTTTCTATATTTTTAAAATGTAATAAAATTCTAATAATTTAAAATATTTCAGTTAATTTATGTTTTTACTCTGAGAGTCTTAAGAATTTTGGCAGTATTATTTGGCCCAAAAATATCCTATTACTATATCTTTAAAACAATGATTTGCTCTTTGTAATTAACTTTTGATTTTATTGCTTTATCTTATTAACTATTGGAGTACCTCCAGTTGTCAATGGAATTTATATTTACAACAATATGCTTGTCACATGTAATTACAAGCGTCTTTTGTCATTTATAACCCCCCCTCCCCCACCCCCAGGAAACAAACTAAAGTTGGAATGACTCGAACACCTATGGAGACCGAACAGCTTGTTTTGTGGAGATCTAAATTGCACCTAATACTCACCGGGGTTACTAAAATACTGATGTTACGTAGGCAACTTTTGGGAAGATTTCTCTAGATGCAAACACGGTAATGTTAATCGACAAGTAAGGCAGTTCCTTCTTATCATACTGTGGGCATTTATCACATCCTGCTGCAGTCATGGCACACCCTGCACTTATCGGCAAGATTAAGCACAACTTGTTAAACTCTCCTGGAGGATTTGGTCACAAGGTCCTTGGCACTGAGATTGTTTACCCTGCGAAAAATATGCCCAAGATAAATGCTTTAGCCTGAAATATGAAGAAAGCAAATTGGAGAAAATATGTAAGAAAAACCGACGAGCTTGTGAGCCCAGATCTAATAGAAGGTAACAAAGACAAAACACCGAAGAATATAAATAATACGATTATTAAGGCAGCCAAGCTCTCCATTCCAAAAGGAACGGCGAATAGAGCTCAAAGCGAGCTATAAGACTGTCAAAAAGGTCGTTATATAAATCCTTTCTAGAAAAACTGGATTTCAGGAAACATGCAATTAAAGCACAGAGGGTCCTTTCAAAATTGAATAATGATAAAATCCTTTCAAATAACTCCATCCAGGCAGGACTAAAGTTGCTTACAAGTGAGAAAAACATAGCTGAAATTTCTGTAAGCACTACTGTGTCATTAGCATGGGCAGATCCAGCCGATCGGAAAGGGGGGGGGGTTGCAGTCCTAAGGGGGGCTGCAGCCCCACAGCCCTTCATTTGGATCTGCAAATTAGCTTTTTTACCTTTATGTTCCTTTCCCATAACAAAAATTCTACTTGTTCTGCACATTATTTGTTCTTTAACTTGCTTTCTTACATTAAGGAAAGTCAAATTCTATCTTTTAATGACTTAAAATTTTCCAAAGGGAGGGGCTGCAGCCCTCCGGCTTCAGGAAACCGGAAAACTTCAGGCCAATTGCGCTGACAAGCTGCTTCAGCAAGTTATTGGAATTGATGGTAATTCACCGAATGCAGACATTTGTAGAGAGTAATACAATCCACTACAAGCAGGATTCGGGAAAAATAGAAGCACGATTGAGCAGATAGTTCATATCTCACAAGATATAAAAGACGGCTACCACATAAAAAAAAAGCTCGTTAGCTGTAGTTGTCGATTTCAAACCAGCTTTTGACAAAGTCTGGAGAAAAAATTCCTACATAACCTTATCGGAATGGGCGTTCATGGCTGCCTAAACAGGTTTCTGGCATCTTACTTGTCTCAACGATTCATCAGAGTTAAGTACAGCATTGGGTTCTCGCAATTTAAACGAATAAAGCAGGGCCTGCCATAGGGGTCGGTGCTGAGTGCTTTTCTGCTTGATCGCTGATTTGACTACTTTACAACAAAGTGAATTCCCAGGACTAAATATGTTACTGTTCGAAGATGATCTGGTCGTATGTGCAAATAGTAGCGATACAACATCACTGGAGCTATTTCTGGACAGGGTTCTCGAGAAACTAAGAGTGTCGTGTGAACTCAACGAAATGACGCTAAATGTATCCACAACAGAATTTCAACTGTTTATGTTGGCTTAAAAGTTAAAGTAGGAGGCCTTGAAATATGGTTCAGAGGAACTGCCAAGGACTGAAGCAGACACCTCGCAGTGAAACTTGACAATAGGTTGAGCTTGAGTCTTCATGCAGAAGAGTTGGCTAAGAGCTATTCAAAGAATGACGGGGACGATTTGGGGAACGACGCAAGATGTCTCGCTGTCTCTGGCGTACAAAACATACGTGCGCTCATCTCTAGAATACGCAGACAACTTTCGGAAAAATAAATTAAATTTCTCGCCTGCCCATAGAGAATCACTCCCTTCATCACCTCCGATGCTTCCTGTAAAAACAACACAGTTTCATTTAAACCTCATCAGACCCATTAAATAAGCAGATGGGAGGCAGTTAAGATCATTGCCTCTTCAAATGATAACGGTACGTTATTCCAGCGATACACCATTATGATATTCCAGCCGATCTTGGACTCATGTATATACGAATGGCTCAGGTGAACCAGCAACACAAAATGGAGGGGCAGGTGCATACTCGCTTACTTTTAAATATCGGAACCGGTTGGGAAATGGGCTACAAATTTCAGCAGCGAAATCCATGCAATTTTATTAGTGTTGGAAGACATCCAGAACCCAGGGGCCAAAATATTTGTAGACTCCCAGGCAGCCATCCTCGCTATAGCAAAGCCTAAAAATTCTCATACACCGGACATCTTAATGTGCCAATACATAATTGAAGGGTTGCTTCTTCGGGGTAGAATGTTAATTTTTCAGTGGATACCAAGTCACTGTGGTCTTCTCGGAAATGAAATGACCGATAAACTCGCCAAAAAAGGATCAGTGTTGGAGCAGCCTGAAAACGAGATTTCGTTCCTCAGAGCTAAGGAGGAAATTAAAAAGGCGAACCAGGGAATGTTGCTGGAATCTATAAAGGTGGATACTGATAGGAAACAATGGAGCAAACTGGTGAATAAAAGAGAACGTATACCAGTAGACCTACCAAGAACAAATGCAGTTACAGAGTTTCATATGACTATAGGACACAACTAGTAGTCGTTAAGATCATTCGTCGTCAAGATGATAAAAATCTGCATAGAATAGCAATGGCTGACTCCACGCTATGTAATCTGTGCAATAATGGATCGATGATGGATGCAACGTATTTGGACACATGCCCAAGTTTAATGGACATAGGATTAAAAACATCTTCCAAATCGGAAGGGTGTTGGGCTGCCAAAACCCTTATGGTGTAAACCGAAAGAGAGAGGCATAATTAAAAAAAAAATTACCTTCCGTTATTTCCATGAAAATATTTCCTTTTCTGTACCTATCCGTTGTCACCCTTAACCCGGTTAAATGCTTTCATTCTCTTCCCCATTATAATTCCCACATTATAAAAATCTAACATAGGTATCTACTACTGGTGAGGGCTATTATATATTAAATTATTGCAAACCATTCAGCAGATTCCTCTGAACCATTTCATATAAATTTGTATTTGAATTTCTGATGATTTCTTTTAATTGATGATCTTAACTCGTTCGCTTTTGAATCAGGATTTTTTTCTAGGTATAATTAGTAGTAGTCGTTAAGATCATTCGTCGTCAAGATAATGAAACATCTGCATAGAATAGCAGTGGCTTTATAACTTGATCTTGGTACCAATCGAATCTCTTCTAGCAAATTAAATCAAATGCTACTAACCATGGTAAGCCGAACAACTGGAAAAACGTTTCTCCCTCCACAGGTATTTTAAGTAAAGTATCTCGATGTTTAACATTAACATACTCATTTTCAATGTTCCAATTTCAGGGATTTCCCAGTTTAATCTGTTTTTCCAATTATCCTCCACTAATACTCATTAAACGTTGAAACACAAACTTTAAAATTAAACTCATAACCCATAGGTGAACAGATAGAGATTACGGAATTTTTCGAAGGTCATCATGGTCCTGATCATCATCCTCTGAATCAGACAGGGGACCATTCCATTTTTTTTTACAAGGCTCTTCGATTTGCTTTGGACTTTGAAATGTCCCCTAAAGCCAGCTTACAACAAACCGAGTTTCCACACTAGTGCACAAGTTTTTCTGAAAGTAGGTAATCTGCATTCCATCAAGAGGCTGAGAAAATCGGTCGCCAAAAAACTCTGATATATCGCTAATGACAAATTTGCGTTGGTAGACTTGCAAAACACCCCTTTTTATCAGTAAAATAAATAACTGTTTCCTCTAAGAGAATGTCTAATTTACGACGGTGACTTAGAATTTAGTGATAATGAACAGTTTTTAAGCCACCTTTTTCATTGAATAAAAACATCGCGACCACCTTAAAAAACAAAAACAACTATTCCGTTCGAAATCTTGCTAAAGCTTCAAATAAAATTGTGAATCATCTCCCAGATTTTGACCTTCAAGAAATGAATCACCCTGTATAACTAAATTTTACTTATGACGAAATTTGAAAATATCGACATATTATGAGAAAAGTGAAATAATAAAAAATAAAAAATACAGTGTTGGGATAGCAGGAAAGCAAATGAAATAATATATTAAGTAGATTGATAATTTACTGGTATTATCATAATAAGAGCAGCTGTAGATGGTTTAACCGCATTGGAAAAACGATGTATAAATATTATTAATTATAATAGATTGACAAGGATAGCTCGTATATAACATTCAGGCCGGATGAATTGATAAAAAGTATTTCTTTCTACTCTACTAATTATTACCTTTATTTATATTATTCTAATTATTTATTATTACCTTTGATATTTTGTAACTTCCCAAAACTAGTAACATAATCACAGTAAGAGTAAATGTAATTATCCTATATTTAACATGATGCCACGTTAAAATTTTACAATTCATTTGGCATAATCTTGTTAAATTCATATTTATTTATAGTTTAGAAGCTTCTGGAAAAGATATTGGTTACCAGCTTCTGATTATAAAATATTGAGATAGCTAAGAGGAGGCGAAAGAAGTGGAACACAAGGTTCATTCTTATCTATTTTGAGATATGATTCGAAAGGAAAGTGGGATACTGCATCATGGGAAAAAGACGTTTTGAAAAACACACAGCAATTGGTCAAATGGGTCAATATTTATTAATAGTATAAATCATTTACATACAAGATTAGGATGCAGGTAAGATCTTTATTAATTTATGTGAAAGAAGCAATAGGAAAATATTGAAAATATTAGTTTATTAATATAAGCACTGATATGCTAACATATGTCACAAATATAATATTGAAATATCATATATCTTTGCTACATCATTTTGCAGAGATTTATATATTAATGCCTCCAAGATATGCATTAATCGCAAACGAAACTTCTGTTTCTAAGTTGCAGACACTTGACTTTACAAACAAAAATTAAAAAAAATAAAATACAATTAATAAATAATATATGAATTGATAAAATGAATGCATACTTCATCTATGTAAGGTAAAAAGACTAAAACGAGTTTCATGAATACTTCAAAATAAAATAATATCAATATAAATTTTAAAGTAATAGACGCCTATTTTACAGTACATCTCACATATTGTGAAAATCTAGCTAATTGAAATCTTTAAAATGTTCTCTGTATTTGAAAAACAATGTTGAATGTGTATAAAAATTGTAGAAGTTATTTTAAAGGTATTTTCTTAAATTAAATGGAACGAAATAGTTTTGGCCAGTTTTTCGACCCAAATACCGCAGTGTGCGATGTCACAATGAAATACCTTGTCTGAGCAAAGATGATGTAACAAATATCGGAAAAACAACCTTTTTTTCAAAAATTACTTTATGACCAGGTTTGTCATACCTGATATTGATTACTTTAGGTTCAAATTAAAGCTTAGTTATTCAAAAAATATCCATAAATAAATTAAAATAAATTGATGGCAAAAAAAACAAAAAAAAAAACGAAAAGAATTAGAATAATAAATACTCGTTGTAAACAGCATAAATCATAATTAATTCTGAATTTATTTTTATCCCTTCTTATCGGAAATAATATCCTATAATTGTTTCGCAACTATTATAAAACATTTTGTTTTATACCGTTCCTCTCATGATTCATGAAACTAAATTTATAAAAATTGATGACTCGTTAAGTGATCATACTGCAGCACTAGAATCAGAATATATTACCTTCCTTTAATGAGTCAGAAGTCCGTGAATATCAAAAATCCGATTCATCGCCTAAATCTATTAATGAACTTTCATAAACAGATATTAAAATTAATAACTCTTAAATTATTATGACGATTTGATCCTCACTCCTTTTCAATCATGACCATTAAGATAACTTTTTTGTAAGAATAGATTTGATAATTGACCTGTTGTACGTAAATAACGACTTCTTTTCGGTAAATTTGCATAAATATAGTAATGAGAGTCTTCTAATGTGACTGTTCCTACTCCGGTCTTTCACGGCGATGCGAAAGACTATAACTTATCAGGATAAAAGGGGCTTACTAACCATCATGAATATATTTCTGGTGAATAGTAAAGTATTCATTTTTTTAATAATATAAATTTTGGCATTGATTCGAAGCTTAGAAAGGCTGAATGAAGATGGAACGTGACAGAGTATAAGAAAGGGCCGTAAGATGAGAGTAGATAAAATTAGACTGGCATCTCCAGATCTGGGAGGAGGGTGGGAGCGTTGAAGCTACCAGTAGCCGACATCCCGCCACCAGGCACGCATCTTCGCTAAACGTAAGTATCACCCCTTGTTCATTTCTCTTATAGTATTTTCATCATTAGATCGTTATTATATCATTTGGATCAACTATAACGTCTAAGGAAATCTCCATCGCCTTTCTCTGGTTTTACATTTTTTTTCTATTACACGCCGATTTTTTTTTTTTTTTTTTTTTTTTCGGTGCTGGAAAATTTTAGATTCCAAAACATTATATCTTATCATTATTATGATCTTTTTAACGAAGGAGCTGATGAAGAGGATCTATATTTGTATCCTAATGGTCGGGGTGGGGAGCTAGAAAAGGAGCCGTTTAAAAATAAAAAGCCTAGATATTTTGAGGGAATCCCTAGATCTTTGCCAGTCCATTTGAACAACTGCCGACTGCTCTTCACGTTCAATCTGGAATTCGAAAATTACGTAAGTTTACGTAAGTCAGAACTCTTTAAAATCCAAATATTATCCAAACATTTTCTTGTTACGTCTTATGAAATATTTCCCATATAAAGCGACTAATGATAATGATCCTTCATTGAAAATTTTTATTGATATCGAGATATTTTGAGATATCTACATTGCTTTATTAATATTTGATTGGTTATAATAAGAAGTTGATTGTCAATTGTTCCGTTTATATCTAGTGTATTTTTTTAGATAGGAACAGAGCAACTAGTAAATATAAAGTTAATTTTTTGTTAATTTTTATACATGTGCACACAACATACACGCGCCCACATAAACAGACCCATACACACACACTCACACACACACACACACACACACACACACACACACACACATATATATATATGTATGTTTGTTATAATAGGATTCTTAGGGTTCAGTCAATAATAAACAACTATATTATGGCTACTTTTCAAGACTATATTGTTCTCATAATCATGCCAATGTTGCTGATGGATATTGCTATACAAACCGAATGTATTGAAACTAACTATATTACTCTGAGTAATATATAATATATATAATTATAATTATTATATATATATATATATATATATATAATATAGGTAGTTAGTCTCTGTACATGTATCTAGTTATATAGCAATATCAATCAGCAACATTGGCATGATTATGAGAACAATATAGACTCGAAACATGGACACTTAATATCCGATATTTATCGAGCTTTAAGACAGTGTAAGATGTACTTCAAAACGGATTCCAAATTGTAATCGTTTCAATTACAACGCATGCAATACATGCTCAAATTGTTTTAAGCATGGGCGTAAAATTTACCAGTTTTATGAATAGACACCATTTAATTAAGTTGATTAATGGGGGAAATTATTTTTATATGGTTAATCATTAATGATTTAATATTATTTTTATTATTGTTATTCTTTAATATCCATGTTTTTGATGAATTAGTACTTTTTTTTTAATAAGCTTGTAGTTAACACTTTATATTATTATTACTTTTGTTTCACTCCATTTATTAAATGCACCTTTCAAGAACACGTCGACAATCGTCAAATTTATGGCTTCTACTAGACTATTCTTAAAATGGATCATATTGAATACACGATCTTAAACATAAAATATTGTGCAATACACTTCGGTTTTGTACGGTTTTGTATGATCAGAAACATAAATATTAAATATTTATTAATGTTTCATTTTATATTTATGCATGTTTATACTTCCCATTCATTTCATTACTTATTTTGTTTAATAATTGAAGAATATATCCGACTTTGACAAGATTATACTAAAAAAGATAAAATCTAATTTATTTTTTATAATAGAAGTAGCTTATTAATGCTTTATTCCAGGAAGGTTTGAAAATAATTATATTGATTATTGGTTCTGGCCAAATTCTGAATGATAATTCATAAAATTTTATGAAAGTAAATATGTATGGATACAAATTTGAAACAGGTAGTACTTCCACAAATAGAACTTACCTGTAAACTAACTTAGCAAAAACATATATTTAAACTCTTTTTTTTTTTTAAACATTACTGTTACTGAGGTAATTAAATTAAAAGAGAAGGAGATTTTTCACATTTTTTACCTTCCAACAGCTGCTTATTTATTTTATATTCTGCGATAGGCTGATTTAACTCATATCTACCTCAACTTCTTACTTCATTATTTTTTTTTTTTTTTATCATTAGGTTTTTATTTTTGTTAGTTGATTATTGTTAATGAGGATGTATTATTTTTACATATAATTATTTTCAACGAAGTACATAAAAAAACAATGATGGATTTATTTTTTATTTAATCATATGGATTTATTTAATCATACTTATCTTCACTAATTAATATAATAGCACATTATTAATGAAATTAAGACTGATTAAACGCGCAAAACAAACATTATTTCATAATCATTTTGGAGATGAGAAATTTAATATTCTAAAAAAAAAAAAAAAAGAAATGTAATTTTGAATTGAACACTTAACTTGGGAGTAATTCAATTTGATTTCTGAGTGTTACGTACAAAATGGTCTCTTGATAACTGTATTATTATAAGAATGAAATTGAAATATATATATATATATATATATATATATATATATATATATATATATATGTTTATATAAATATTTTTCTCGCTTACAACAACTTATACCCTTTATAATCTTACCTTGCTGATGGATGCATTGTATAGTTAATACTAACATTTATTATGAAATTATTGCAATAATTGATTTTCTGTTCATAAATTCTTTTATTAAAAACATAAAATGCAGTTTTCGCCATTTCGTTCGCTTTCGAATTTATAGTTTCCGGATTATATTCAAGCAAAGTTACTGAAACAATTCCTTCTTTTCCATTATTTTATTATTTTTTTTCTAAAATGAAAATAAAATTCTAAAATATTATTTATGAAAAAATAAATCGTTATTCATTCGCATCGAATAATATCTACTTAGTTTGAGTGATTTAGGAACCGACGTCATATATTTCCTCATCGAGAACGGAGCATGCAAAAAAAAAAAAATATACGTTTAATCTTATTTTATTGAATTATTAATGAATTTCAGTTAATTATTATAATATTTTCCTAATATTAGGTCATGTTTTTAAAGCTTAGAACTTCTGGAGATCGTTTTTTTAGTAAGATGAAGAAGTATTCAAACTTTAAAAATATTTTAATTTTTTGAAAGTAATAGTAAAAACAATACCACATTAAGAATCCACTACAAAACCAAGAACTGACAGAAAGCATATAATCATATCTACTAAAATTTGTTCATCCAGTTCTATAAAACAAAAATGTAATACATTTTTTTTGGGATCATAACTCTATTCGTCAACATATTGTTTTTGATTTAAAATGTATGTTATAAAGTTTTCATGGAAAGGCGAAAAAAGAAAGAAAAACTACTCAATATCAAGGGAAAATTTCGGTTTTAAAAATAACCCTTTTTTTAAAATATATGTTTTTTTTTTTAAATTCAAATTCGATTGTCATATTGATTGTTTTTCTATATTTGCTTTCATACGATTGTTTCTAATATATAAATCTAAGGATTTTTTTGTATTGTAAAAAATAAGCTAAAAAGTAGATACATGTGCTTAAAAGTTTATGAAATAACATTTTTTAACCAATAATATCTATATATTTATCAATATTTTAGTCAGCAAAACAAGTTTTTTGGTTAATTCTTAATTTGCATTGTTAAAGTGTTTTAACAATTTAAGTTTTAACTAAATGTTAAATACAGGCACGGGTGTAAATTATTTCAGTAAGTTGTAATTCACCATTTCCTAAATATGGGCATCCTCCGCCAAGGATATATGGAAGGTACTGCAGATAGTTGTCAGGATTGTAAGCAACACCAATTGTTGATATAAGACAGCTAAGATCATTAGGAAAGTTTATTTCAAGTATACTAGATGAAGCGTAATTGATTGTGTGAATTAGAGCCTGCTCTGGGCTGCAAAACTTTGTTCTATAACTATGTTATGGACTGCAAAACTCACTCTTATTTTAAATAATTTTATTTTCATGTTCTCGTGTTTCGTTAAAAATGTCAGAATGATATCCGAAAAGCGGTGATTCTAAGCTTCTTTTAGAAACCTGCCTGAAGTCACACACACCTTTAGTTTAAACGTAATGCTGACAATCTTGCTTAGGCAGAGGATGTAAATATGGGTGCATTTTTTTGAGGTCGGGGGGGGGGGGGGGGGGGGACGAAAGGCTTCCCTTCACAAAACCAAAATTGATCTGAAACAATATGATTCATTAGTGGACTTATCAGACTCCTGCGAATCTCTCCTTAAGGACAGCAATGATGACCTAAATCTCAACGATGGGGTTAAGCTTGACTCGAGCGAAGCAACTGATGGTGTAGAATTGCTGGTATATTTTCGTTGTACTTAACTGGAACCCACTGTTTATATTTTTTTCTCAGTGGGGCTATAGAGCATGTATGAAAACAGACTTTTGGGAGCGCAGATCAGGGCTATCTATGGATTATGAATCTTCTGGGCCAGCTGGCGCACAAGGTCCTATATCATCTTACCGAAACACACAATCCTAGAACCAAATTTCCGGAAGATTAATCCTGAAAAACCGCATGTCGATTTCTGATTAAGGTTTCAAGGGGCAGTGCCACCACCTTGAGTTAGATGCCTCCAATAGGCCAACGGACTTCACAGACGCCAGTGGAAGGGTAATTCATCGAGAACCTTGTCTTAAAAGCAAGGTGGCTTTCTATAGTGGCCACCCATCCGAGAATCGATCACTCGACGTTGCATAACTTTGATGATTATTCATTATAATGGGCTAATTCGGCGAATCGATATGCTACGTTTTTGTGAATTTGATTTGTTTTATTGTTCAATAAAACATTTGAAAAAATAGTCATTTTTATTCTGGGGCATTTAGTTCTCTAAGAATAACAAACACGAACAAATTCAAAGGCATTTGTCGGTCCAATCGAAATAAAATTATGAATGAAGACTAGAAATTTAAAAAAAATCACAAACAATATAACAAACAACAGCATAAGAGATCATTTAATTATTGAATAATTTTGTAAGTTGAGTACCTAGTCCATGCACCTGGTTACGGTCTTTTAATTTTTTTTACATATTTGGGGAAGATTGGTGATTAAGGAGAGTGATGAATAGTAAAGTTATAACATAGACGAATACTTGTATGAATACTGGTAAGGCTTGGCCTTTTTTGACAGTTTATATGACTATGATATTATTGAACAACCATCGCATCGCTTTCAGTTAAAAAGGGACTATATTAGCTTTATTTAAACCAAGATTTCGACTCCAGCTCGCTTCGCTTGCTCAAAAGGGACAAATAATCCTCCAAGCGGTGCTATTCATTTGATAATGGGATCATTCTAAGCGGCGTCAAGATAGGCCACGCCAAGGAGCCACTCTTTAAAAGTTCCACCGGGATTCTAAAAGGAAGCGCCACGGTTGATTAAGGATTTTGTAAAGAAGACAGTTTGGTATATACGTGTATAATAATCTTTTATTGTATTATTGAGAGTGCAAGGATGACTCTTGCAATGCAAAGATTTTTTAAAGAATCAGAAAAAATTAGTCAAATTAAGAATGAACAAACATCGTGTTACTCCAGATTCAAAAGTTAGTATTGAATAATTTATTATTGCAATAATGGTTTATCTAATTTTTTTTTTTTATTCACTACACTAACGGTTCTCAGAACATTTATTTTTTTAAGCCCCCTCTATATGGGTAAACTGTAATCCCTCGTCCCTCTTTCATGAATAAAACTGTGCATTTTTTACAACGCTTTTACCTTTACTGGTAATTCCTAATTTACATCCCTTACATTTTTTTTTTTTTCAAAGGCAGTATCACTTTAAAGGTCAATGTGGTTTTACTTGTCTTTGATACTTAGGAAGCACTTTTCATAAAAATAACCAAGCTTTGCACCCCCTCCTCTGCAGTAGACAATTGTGTTCCACAGAGCAGGAGTATGTGTGCATTTACAGGGGTATATAAGTAAATGTAATCAATATTCATAGAATATTTGTTGATAATTTATTGTCTTAATATATTTCTGTTTTACTGAAATGCGGCATAGTTTTAATTAGTATAGAACAGGAATTCGGTTGGGTGTGCTGTCAAAATAATAAACACAAATATTCACATATTTTATTGTAGCTGACGTTTCGACCCAAATTTTAGGTCATCATCAGGGCTAAATGAGAAAAACAAAAAAAAAAAAAAAAAACAACCAACCAGAGAAATTATATGAACGGATATAAATATATGTGAAATATAAAGCAGAATTACATAAATTAGATAAACAAAACATAAACATGAACATTGTAGAACTTGAAAATTATAGCTCTTAAAGTAAGGCCATGATAAGAGTACTAAATGAAAATGAGATAAAACTTAAAATAGCATATCTGAGGTAATATAGAGAAATTTTAAATTTAATATTAATATAAATTAAACTTTAAATTTTTTAAAACTTAAAATGGCATTATTAATATAATGAAACCATGGAGAAATATTTCTCTACATTACCTCAGATATGCTATTTTAAGTTTTATCTCATTTTCATTTAGTACTTTTATCATGGCCTTACTTTCAGAGCTATAATTTTCAAATTCTACAATGTTCATGTTTATGTTTTGTTTATCTAACTTATGTAATTCTATTTTATATTTCACATACATTTATATCTGTTCATATAATTTGTCTGATTGTTTGTTTTTTTGGTTTTTCTCATTTAGCCCTGATGATGACATAAAATTTGGGTCGAAACGTCGGCTACAATAAAATATGTAAATATCACCTATTTTTGCTAATTATTTTGACCGCACCCCAAACCGAATTTCCGTCCACTACATCTACGGTCAACCATCTTCCACCATCATTTTAATTAGTATAGAATGGATATGATGCTAAAGTTACTGCACCATAAATTTGAACTGTACAATCGAGCGTAAAAAGGTCTTTCAAAGGCACGTCAGATTTACTAAAGGTTTTTTTTTTTTTTTTTTTTTTTTTTTTTTTTTTTTTTTTTTTTTTTTTTTTTTACCATATGAACCCTAGTAATAGTTATGTACTTACAATATTATATTTTTAATGAGTAAAATTAATTTTTATATGATTATGTGTGTATATATCCATATCAATATGGAGGTGTTATGTGTACAGTAATGCAATACAGTGCGGTCGTGCGGGTCTACTACCAGGCGCATTATCGGAGTTCTTTACCTTAACACAATTAAAGAAACCAAAAAACATATATATACACAGACCCAGTCAAAAGTTTAGACTCACTTTTATTTAATACACAATCTCAAGTTTAATAAAATAATTCTAACTCAAGAGGTTGAATATGGTGGATATCTTCCACCATCATTAACTCAAGAGGTAACATTTAAAAATTATATGATAAAGTTTAGAATATAATTATAAAAAAGGGGTAACCTGTGTTGTAGTGTTTAGCATAGTAACCTACAATACTAATGGTCGCGGGTTCGCGTCCCTAGGATTTTTTAATGGGAGTAAAAAATCTTTGGCTATGCCGTCCCTCGGATAGGACGTAAAATGGCGGTCCCGAGCATGTACGATGTCAGGTACTCGTTAAAGATCCCTATCCTAATTATACCTGGACAGGCAAAATTTAGGCTTCCCACTGTAGCATCGTCCGATTAGCCTTAGTGGCATAAAGTGACGTTAAAGAAATAAACAAACAAATTATAAATAAATTCAAAATAAAATTATAGTTTTTATGTTGTTAAATAAATAAAATGTTGTTATTTATTTATTTTACAAAACTAAGGGTGAGTCTAAACTTTTGACTGCTACTGTATATATATATACATATATATATATATATATACTGTATATATATATATATACTATATATATATATATTAGTTAATAATTTGATATTAATAAGTTAATAGAAAAATTCTAGATTTGAAGCAAATTCCAATTTTATGTTAGGATGTCTCGTTTTTTATGTCTTAGAAAGATGATCAAAAGGTGCATAGCCATTTGCTTTATTAAGGCTATTCAGAAAAGGAATGGTCCGTAGACCTAACAACGCAATGTTGTTTTTCTTAATGAATCAGTTTTTTTTCACAAGTTATTTCCTCATGATTATATACAAATTCTCTATTTTCACTGAAATTCGTACATATAGTAAGAATCAAATCAGTGTATTAAACTTTAATTATTAAAATATAATCAAGTGAAATTTTAAAAAACTTTTCTCCATTTTGAGAGATAGTTCAAATTTTGAGTTTTTTCAAACTTTTCTCTATGTTTCGCTATAAAATCATTGAAATTTTAAAAAATGGTAATAGGGAAATTATAATAACCATTTGTTTAATAAAAGACAATATTTGAAATATTTACCGAACTTCTTTTCGTTATTTTATATTTCTTTTAAACTGCAAAGTTGATTCCCAGAGTTTGAATATTAAGAACTGAGTCCAGCATAATAAATATTCTTATAGCGAATATACTTTTAACATTTTTTTAATAAACGGAGGCAATCTTTCCAATGATCCCCAATAAATTTCAACTCATTTACAGGGACTTAATGCTTACCGAGGGTAAAAGTTTTAAAGAAAGTAGTGAGTCAATTTTCAATCAGGAGGATGAGAAAAGTTTTTGTAAAAAACCTCTGATTTATGAAGAAGCATAATTTTTCGTTGCTAGAAATTTGACTATCTTCAATAATTTCGAGCAATCATTTCTTATTCTATAAAAAACACGACATCCTTGAGAAAACACAAAATTGGTTCTCTTGTTGTCAATTAGGAATTGGGTCATCCATAAAATTAACTCATTTGTTGAAAATTATTTCAAAATCACCTCTCTGAGTTTCTCTATTAAGGACGAAATCACCATGTATACATAAGCATATATAGTTTTTCGGATAAGCACATACTAAGAAATACAAGCAATTCTATGTCAATTTTCCTACCTACTCTACTTTAGTCTTATTTCCATACATCGCGATTTTTGTGATTTTTTTACTAGCAGTTGCTTTTTCAATGAAAATATTAAATCTCTTATCGAATTTAAATGAAAAAATTTAGGAATTTTTAGTTTTTACCATTCAAAAGAGCACTAAATTTTCATCAAGTCTTGTTCTCTAGTTTGGACGAAAAAATATTGATTGTAACAAAAAAAAATCAGTACAATTTTCATGGGTTCATAAATTTTTGACTCATTGAATCAAATTATTGGTTTTAATACTGTAAAACTTGAGACATTTATAAATTTAAAAATAATATAAATAGTTGTTGTGATTTTGGTACCCTTCAAGGAGAAACGGATAAAAGACTTAAAAAAGAGAGAAGTGAGGTTTTAAGAATAATATTTGTTAACTACTTGCTCTCCCAAGGTGCCCTATATGAGTGTTTTAAATTTCAATCATTAAACGATTTTAGGATAAAAAAAAATATGTCCCGGAAAACAAAACTCCATTTCATCTTTTTTCACGAAACGATACCAATCATTCAACCAATCCCCCAATTAATATCAACATGTGTACTACATTTAGAAGTTTTTTCGAAGTTAGATAATCTTTATTTCAGCAGGAGGCTGAGGAAATGATTCGCAAAAAGAACTCAGATTGATCATTAAACAAAAAACCGTAAAATGGGGCGACTTTGTGAAAAGCCTAATTTTCTACAGGTTTTGAATTTCCCTCCTTAAAAAGAATCAGGTTAGGCAATTCAGTGTACTTGTCAGTTGGTCAGTAGTGCTGCAACCTACTGGCCACATATGGACCTATATCTTTTTTCATTCCATTAACCATGGGGCTTTATTTCAAGGTTTCAACTAAATGAAAACAATCAAACATAACCTTGAAATAAAGCACCATGGTTAAGAAATTAAAGAGGTCCATATGTGGCCAGTAGGTTGCAGCACATTACTGACCAACTTACAAGTACACTGAATTGCCTAACCTGATTCTTTTTAAGGAGGGAAATTCAAAAACTGTAGAAAAATAGGCTTGTCATAGCATTGTTGAACATTGAAACATTGAAAATAAAATAAATAACTGTTCTCAAGGAATATTTTGTTTGTTTTACGATGGTGCATTTAGAATTGTCTGAACAACCCTTTTTTTTTTTTTTAGTAAAAAAAACACAATACCTTTAGGAAAACTAAAAATTGGACCTTACATATCCTCGTTAAAAATACATTTAATGAAATCATTTGTTGTAATTTATGTCAAAATAAACTCTAAGTGTTTCGTAATTAAAAATAGAACCACCCTGTACAGTTCTTATTCTTAAGCATCAAATTCCTAAAAAAAATTATCGAAATAGAGGATAGAGAAAACTTAAAATAAGAAAATTTTTAAGGAGATAATTTTATTTTTTCAAAGAAATTTTTATATTCAATATTTTTATTCTCTTTTTGTCTTATTGTGCGTGCAAGCAAAATAAATGAATTTGAGAAAATTAAAATTGAGTCATATATTTATTTTAATTAATTTAGTTCAGTCTTCTATGGTTTCATGTAATAAGTGTTAGTAAGCCTGGTTAACCTAACAATTTACAAATAACTATTTTAATTTAAGATTTAGTTCACACCAAATACCAAAATAGTAAAAGCCTGAATTTTTCTACGGTTTGAGGTAAAATATAGGATTTGTCGGCAAATAAAAGCCCTTAATTATAAGCCTGTAAACTGAATTTGGATTCCCATTGAAAGCAAAGAATCCAATAATTCAATAACATATTTAAATAATTCAAGATAACCTCTCATTAATCGTTGTCTTGAATCTGATATCATAAGTTCATATTTGGGGAAAATTCAAAGCCATCTGGGGATATAGAAACGATCTTTAATGCCAAATTTATCGAGAAAATGAAGATCATTAAATTTATTACACTTTATAAGAATGAATATCAAGCAATGTTAAAAAAAAAAAAAACTCAGTATTAAAGAATACGCGGTCATTACTAAAGCCAATGACTGTAAAACACGGCGTGGAAATATAAAATTTGGTTGTTATATATCACTCTAAAGTAAGTGTTTAAAACATTATCTCGATGGCAGGACTTCAATGTCATTGAGCGTCTATGAGCCCATTTTCGAAAAAAAAGAAAAAGTTGAAAAAGTCAGATGTAAAGAAGTTAATACACGCTATATGGGAAGAAAGTGTGTATTTTTCCCCTTTATTTTTATAAAAAAATGACAGAATCAGTGGACAAATGCCTTGCTTTAATCATAGGAAATGATGTTTTGAAAACGAAATATCGATTTCTGCTTTATTTTTAAATTTGTGTAGTAATGTTCGATGACTGTTCGAATACTTTTGGTTCATTAATTTTTTAATTTAATTGTAATATTGCATAATTAAACAATAATATGGGAACCTTTGATTATTTTTTTATGACGATTCAAATATAGTCTATTTCTATATATAAAATCTATCTATCAAATATACAGGCCTATAAATATTTGTTTTTATTTTATTTAAAAAACCTGTGTTTTCTAGATTTTCCAATACGTTGTAAATTAGCTGTATATGAAAGATGAAAATTATAACAAATAAACAACAGATATGTACATTTATTATAGAAATAGCTAAATTAATAGATACAAAAAAATATTGCTAAATTTAAAGGTATTTCTTTTTAAAGTCGATTTTCATTCATCATAAAATATTTTAATTTAGCTTATATTATAATTATATCTCACTGACCTAGAAATAGAAAATGGTATGTGTTACTACTATTATTATTAGGAATAATATTGTTAACCATGCGGAGGCTTATATTATCTTCTAGTATTTCTAAATGTACCTTCCTGCTACATTAATAATTAGTATTTTTTTTTCTGATATACTCGGATGGTATTTATCAAAATAAGATCAACATTGTCACCATATTAAGTCTATTAGCACTGAAAAAACTTTAAAGAAATAAATTTTTTGTCCCATAGTTTAGTTAACTTTAAATTTTATCTTTCAAAAAATTAGCTATTGAAGATACTTGAATAAAGATAGATATAACAGATTTTTTCTCTGTTGAAAATTGTATAAAATAAACTCATTCTAGACCACCTCAACTCGTTATTCAAATGCTTTGGATTGGTAACCTTCTTCGGGTGAAAGCCATTTATTTATGTTGTTGACTAATTTTATTTTACAAAATCTGGGTCTCCGCATCTTTTATGTTCATCTATAAAAATAAATATTTTCCGAAAGTTCAAATAAATAAGATGTTACCAAACTTTTCTCTTAAAATAAAAATATTTACTAAATATTTTTATTAAAACTCGTAATCATTTTTAGAAAATAAATTCTAAATTTTTTTTTGTTATTGCTACTGCAGGAGGATATCAAATTTCAAAGAGCGCCCTTCTTGTATAATTCTTAGTAATTATAGATTAAAATTCTTGGCTGAGACACAGATATGCGGATGTGGGCAAATTAGGCAAAATGTGCGGTCCCAACTAGGATATAATATATTCAATTGTTTATTTAGTTATTATTATTTTTAAAATCGGCAATATTGCATTTAAACCTCCATCTACTCAAATTACAAGCCCTAAGAGGGCTTATCGAGTGATCATCGTCCTTTCCCGGGGAGAATAGCAAGATTATTTCTGTAGGGCCTCGACCAAAATAATTTTAGCTCCTCTGGCATGAATCCCCGCCGATATGGTTCATGCAAACTGGCCCTTCTCCAATCTCCTTCGCCTACTGTCCTCAAATTAAACGCCGAAATTGTAATAAAAGAAGCGTTTGTAGTAATTTTCAATGAACTAACAATCACTCATCAGTAGGTATCATTTTCCTATCCATTTTTCAGCTTTCCACAACTTAAGCCAACGCCAAGCTAAAATGAAAAGGTTTATTTTATAATATATAGTTTATTATTTAATAATTATATATTATATAATAATTATTTAAATGTAATTCTATATAAATAAAGATGAAATTCTGTTTGTTCGTTTATTCTTTATAGAAATCCATACCGTTTGTCCTAAATTCTCCAAATTTCGCTCAGTGGTTCTTTGATACCAGGTGTGAACACCTGTCAACATTAAAATTGCATAACCTCAGCCGATCTTCAGCTGATATTTTTTGTTGTTATAAAAGTTGTTATAAAGCCGAGTTGGCCAAGCGGACTAATCAAGTTAAGCAACGTCGAGCGTGGTAACTACTTAGAAGATGGCTGACCGCCCTCCAGGGAAAGCCGGAAATGCTCCTCTCCCTCCGGTAGGTGAGGCTCATCAGCTTACTATAGAAGACCAAAAAAAAACCGATCAGGAATTCAGTAGCCTCTCAATGGTTTCCGTCCGTAGAGGGTAAAGAAAAATTGGTTCTGACTTTGAGTAGCCGTAATGCATGGGCCTTGAACAATTTATCATTGTCCTTGAATCAGAGAGCGCCGACGTTATTGGTGGGAATCGTATTGCCAAATCGGCCCCTCCGGGATCTATTATGGAGCTATTGATGGTCCTCCTCAGCAGCACGGAGACCATGGTTTGCTGTAAGGTGAGCTTCGACTACACCCTTCAGGCTATATATTCTAAGAGAAGGGAGTCCCGTCTCCCTCCCAAACATGACGACAATGACTAAAATACCATTACGCTGCCCCTAAAAATATGACATAAATCGTTGTAAAATACTTTTATGTACTTAAATATCATTATGAAGTAACGTTAGCTTAATAAGAAATAATTTATAAAAAATAAGCAATTTTTACCTTTAGAAATTTAATTTTTCCGGTGGGTGTGGCTAAAATTTACCCAAGGCACCTCAAGTCGTAATAACATCTTTAATAATGGCTCATCTTCCTACTTCAGTATTAGATTTTCGTCTATCCAAAACACAACCAGCTGCTAATATATTGATAATAGGTGGTCTATGCTGATGATATTAGTATTGATCGAAAGGTTGTATGAATTATAAACTTTATCGAATAATCTCACAGGAATAATTTTTGACTGGTCATAAATAACGGGTATCCAAAAAGAGTATTCGGGGTTTGAAAGTTGAATAAAATCTCAAATATAGAATATCATGTTGGATGTTTACGTTTTATTTAAACACAATGAACTGGCAATTTATTTAGAAAAAACCATATTCTCTAGGTGTCCACCATAACTCTGCTGGCACTACTCGAATCTCAGACGCAGATTTCTAAAAACGCGTTGACACATTGTTCCTGAGATTGCCGTCATTTCAGTTCTGATATCTTGCTTCAATTGCGTTAGATTCGTCGGTTTCTTTTCGTATACCCTACTTTTCAGGTATCCCCACAGAAAGAAGTCAAGAGGACGGAGATCGGGACTCCTGGGAGGCCATCTAATGGTGCCTCTATGAGAAATCACTTTGTTTTGGAATAATTTGTTTACCATAGCAATTGATAAGTCTGAAGTATGGCAAGTGGTCCCGTCTTGCTGAAACCATGTTCTAGAGTTATATCCTTTAAACTCTTGAAGTTCTTGGGCCAAAAAACCTCTTATTATTTCACAGTAACGTTCACTATTTACAGTACTATTTACTGCGTTTGAGATTCGAGGAATGCCAGCAGCGTTATGGTGGACACCTAGACAATATTGTTTTTTCTAAATAAATTTCCAGTTCATTCAGCGTTTAAATAAAACGAAAAACATCCTACTTAATATTCTATATTTGAAATTATATTCAACTTTCAAACCCCGAATATTCTTTTTGTAAACCCTGTACAACAGATAAATTGATCATAAATACAACAGTTTTAACTAGTGTTATTCACATATCAACAATATCTAAACAACAATGGGGTTTAAAAAAACTTTTAAATTAGGATTATTAAATCGTACTAATACTCGAGAAGCACAATTCGAACCTCTTAAAATATTGAAATAACTCAATTCTTGGCGATGGAAATATAAGATCTTTATTTTCACCGATTGTCAAATGCATTCATCAAATCTAGTTAAATTGGTTAATGCAATTTCAAATAATGATGTAAATACTAAATTTCTTGATTTGGAGATAGTAATACTTTTTATTTCTTTTACAGAGATTAGTGTTTGAGCGTCGGATGTTGGAGCTTGCGACCCGATAACGACCCCGAGCTTGCTATGGGGGTTGCAGAGGACTTCGCCCCAAGCTTCACCCAGAAACCGCAGCTGCGGCAGGAGGATGAGGGTAACCGCCTCGTATTTGAGTGCAAAGTACTCTGTTCTCCTAAACCGGAGATAACATGGTTCCGTAGTGACACAAAACTAATCGAGGACAATAGAACTTCTATTAAAGTACAAACAATCGGCACGAACTTATATGCAGTGGTTTTAGAACTTGATGATGTGATAGAAAGTGACGCAGGTCTTTATAAAGTAAAGGCCAAAAATAAGTTAGGGGAAGTTGCCGCATCAATTAACCTTAACTTTAGCCGTAAGTATTACATACATTTCATTAACATAGCTATAAGTTTCTTAAAACATAAAGCTAAATTTGGCTTATATAATAATACCTTATATTTCTTCTTTTATTTTTTATTAGTATATATATATATATATATATATATATATATATATATATATATATATATATACTTTACCATTTTTGAACCAAGTTCTCAAACTAGTTAATAAATAGAAAAAAAAGACGTTTACCATTCAGAATCTTAATTAATGAAGACAGGTTATAAAGAAAATTAATGAAATCTTAATAGTTTTAGTTTAGTTAATAATAAACCTAAGAAAATTATTATCATAATGATTTAGCTAAGATAATATGATAAATCCTTTTGCGTGGTCTCATTATTTTACCAAGGCGCATCTCGCCAGACCAGGCATTTATCTCGAAAGTTAATACTCGTTACCCAGGTTATACAGTGCTCTCTATTTTCCCACCCTGGAGCTCATCGAAAGCTACAAACCCTTTAGATTGAAATTAAATACCCCGCTAAACCATGAAATCATCGTCAATCACTCTATAGCTTGGGGTTTCAGGTCGAAAATTTGAATTTTGAGTAAAAGTCGGCAAATTTTAACCAAGAATTCAACAGAAAGAAGCATGGTCGAAAATCGGTTATTATGTCAAGCTGTCATCTATGCTTACGATTTGGTAAGTGCGTTTTCAAAAATGAAGGCCCTTAAGCTAATTTGGCGTCAAAAAAAAAGATAAGCGTATCATTTTTGCACTTTTAACTCTGCTGCAAATCTCGATTCCATGGTTCAAGGCTGTAGCAAGTAACAAAGTAAGACAGATCAAAACTACGCGCTAAATTGGTCTGATAATGTTTTTTTTTTAATGTGGTTAGGTGTTTATGTATCCATTAAACAAATATATCCTCTATTTATGCCCTTCGACAATTGAATCTATTTTTACATAGAGCAAACATATTTTCCACAATTTTTAATTATATGTGGTGGATAAGTTTTAAATCCAAAAGAAATCAAATTCTTATCCTGATATACCATTCTTCAATTAGTTAATAATTTGGCTAATGAATACATTTTATTTCCCCAAAATTTGTGAAAGGCGACAGTGTAATCGCTAATTACCTATAATGTTGCTGGAAAACGACGGAAGAATTATTGAGTTTCGTAGTAGCGGTCTTTATTTTTTCTGCTATCAACATGTAGTGTGCCTAAATCGGCAGGCTAAAGTATTTCGATTCAGGAAGTGGTGAAGAATTATTTAAATGCAACAATGCACCAGACACCAGTAGCTGACATGCTCAAGAGAATGTCATCACTCTTTTTGAATTTGCATGTGTAAAATCTTGAATAGTGATGACTTAGTATTTTAGTTGAGTCTTTCTTGTAGAAAATATTTCTCAGCTTATTTAGACAATTTTGAAATTCAAGAAACGATCAACATACGTAAAAAAAAAAATGTATATACATTTTGCATACTGTTGCTACAGAAACTAAAGCAAGGCAAACAAATATTCAATTAACATAAAAAGATCTCATAATTTTTAAAAGATGTCTAGGAGGTCTTGAAATATTCAAAATTTTCAAGGTTGGTGCAACATTGATACGCTGTCAGCTACTGGTGCATGTAGTCTAAATCAATTATCTTTCTTTAATAATTGGAATCTTTTCTTGGAAGTGCCACGTTTCTAGTAGCGTGATGGTAGAATCATTCTTTTATTTCCAACAATATCAGATCCTTATTGCTCACTTTGATGAATTTCAAAAATAATTCCTTGATGTTTTTCATCATATAATTTCTATATCCGAAACCTGGCTAAAACCTTCCATCCCTTCTTCCCAGATTTCCCTCACCAAATACTCTTTATTGCGCCATGATAGATCTAATCGCACGGGAGGTGGTGTCGGACTATACATCCATGAATGCCTTAAGGCCAAAATCCAGTCTCCTTCCCACGACCTTCCTCACATTGAATAAATGTTCGTTCAAATTTTGTCTATTTCCTTATCCCTATTATTCACCGTAATCTACAGACCTCGCCGTGCCCTATTCGACAACCTTATTGAATCACAACTTATCAATCTGG
Organism: Aelia acuminata; assembly: GCA_911387785.2. Lineage (NCBI taxonomy): Eukaryota > Metazoa > Arthropoda > Insecta > Hemiptera > Pentatomidae > Aelia > Aelia acuminata. The sequence goes on from OU426980.1 coordinate 18,599,681, forward strand.
TCTCCAATTACTCCAACATCATTATTAAAGGGGATTTCAATGTAAACATGCTTACAGAATCCTCTGAGAAGTCCTTTTTAATCGACCTCCTGTATTCCCTGAACATTTACCTAGTTCCTCACTATCCAACACATCACACGCAATACTCCGACACTTGGCTTGCTAGACTTGTGTATCTCTGATTCTACCTTAAAAATCATTTCTTCTTTGCAATGCCCTGTACCTTTTCTCTCATTACATGACCCCACCCAAATTTAACACGACCTTCCCGACAAGCGTTTTATACCTAAGGTCATATCTTCTCGCAATCTAAACCTCCTCTCCTAAGAAACTCTTCAATCCGATCACGACGCCGTCCAATGGGATATCATATTCTGTCGATTCCATGGTACCCTTTCTCACTTCAAATTTGTAATCCATCTTAGACATCCACGCTTCTCTGAAAACCCGAACCAACCTCTGGAAACCCAAATTAACATCTCCCCGATTCACCTTGGCTGACTCCTGAAATAAAGGATATGATGAAAATAAGGGAAGCTGCAAGACGCAAATTTCGGCGAAACCGTTTGACAGCTGATTATGCGTCAAAAAACTCAGAAATGTGACCCAGTGCGAAGTCAGACATGTCAAATCCCCCTACCTTCACAATGCACTCTTCATTGCCCACGGTATTAGAAGCAAATGGAAAATATTTCGTCAATTATCCCTCATTTGTTCCAATAATTTTATTTCCCTTCTGTTCCAGATGAACTATTTCTCAACCTTTCCTTTTAATTTATCACAAATCGCTTATATCAATCATCATAATTTTAATCCGGAAATAACATACAATGACTTATTTTCAGCAATCCTAAAATCCCACACCAACGATTACGGTCCAGATAATGCTCCAGTAAGTCCCGCCTCCCCTCAATCATTGCTGTTCTCTATCATATTTACAACTTATCATTACAAAACTCGGTTTTCCCTTCTTCCTGGAAAACCACTGTAGTCCGACCTTTGAACAAAACCTCAAACCCCTCCACAATAAATGAACTCCGTCCTGTTTCCCTTTTCTCCAATTTCTCATAACCGTTAGAACACCTTGTTCAAAATCAACCTTGTTCAATCTGGCTTCCGATCTGGTTAGTCAACTCAATCCGCTCTCCTAAAAATTACTCACGTCTTCCAAGCTTCCATCGAACTCCATAACTAACTACTAAAACTAAATATTCTCATCCTTCTAGATTTTTCCAAAGCCTTTGACACTGTCGATCATAACATCCTTCTTAAAAAAACATAAAAACTCCACCTATCTAGCCTTTCATTGGTTCAAATCCTTTCTTTAAGATCGGTCACAGTATGTACTCGTTCATGGTCAAACTCCATCCAAAACACTTCCCTTCTCCTGTGGAGTCACTCAAGGATCTCCTCTATCTACCACTCTGTTTTCTATTTATATTAACGAAATTCCTCTTCTAATTCAACACTACCAATACCTCCAACGTCTATAATTTCCAAATATACCTGTCCGGGGATCTCGACGCAAAACTAAAACGTTTAATAAATTGTTTCGTCCGATTTATGTTTGGGATCGCAATAGACGTCTCCATATAGCTTTTTACGAAAAGTTAAAGTGGTTATATCTTCCTACCACCGTAAGTATTTCCTGGCATCCTTCCTTTTCCAAGTTATCCGATTCCCTCGTCCATCATTTATCTCAGAACTTCTTTAGCCCTAATCCTCGGTTAATTTCCGCAATACCCGCTGTATGTCTTCAGATCTATATACACCGGCCCACCGAACGACAGATTTTGATAGATCTTTCATTATCCGGTCCTCATCATTATGGAATTCTATTTCCCATCCGTAATTCTAATAATCTCCCCACCTTTAAATCTCGCCTGTAACACCACTTCCTAGTCATCCAGTGTCCCTAAAAAAAAAATGTAAATTGACATTTTCTATTATAAAATTTTCAAACCCATAGAAGCTCTTATTTTATTTTTTATTATCATTTATCTATTGTTTTTTTTAGAAAATATAAATACCCCCAAGCTTTTCTGTAAATATTTTGTAAATATGTATATTTAATTAGATGTGTAAAACTAGTTTCTTTTTACTTAATTGAATATTTAATTTGTATTTTTTACACTATATGTTCCCTAATTATTTGTTTCATTTAAACTTTATTCTATGGCTCTAAATCCCTCTTTGCATATTATTGATTTTGTTCTTGAGGGACACGTCCCAGAACAAATAAATTAAAAATTATAATTATCCAAAAATAGCCATAAAAGCTTTCGCCATTATATTCAAGAGCTCAATTCTGGTTACTATTTCTTACAATGGTACATCTGAGCATTCATGGGTATAAGTTCAGTTTTGACGGTGTGCATAACAAGACTGAGCAACCTTTTTGCTGGGTCCGAACCTGCAGGTATATCCCTGCAGGGATACTCCAAACACTTATCCGGTTGTTTTCTGTTACGATGTGTGAAAATTAGCAATTCATCCACTTAGCCGATAACCAATATTCATGGTTTCTTCTCCACTAAATACGCTGTCACCTTCGAGCTTTAATGATTGGGCAGCGTAGTGGTCTTATAGACCGAAGGTTAACATCATGAATACGATTTCAAATAATCTGATATTCCACTAATGTCCTCGCACTACGTTACAGCTAATGGAATGTGTTCCTGGTAGCTATGGTCCCTTTCGGCGCTTGAGACGATAAAATTTTTTCTTGGATATCAAATATTTCTGCTTATCTCACGATAGCATAAAAGTGTATGATAGCACAAGTTCACTTTAAGACGACGAAATCTCAACTGCAAATAAATGCTAAATAGATATGCTGGAAGTCATATTCTAATCTGGCCTTAATCCTCGAACTCCCTTATGCTTATTATTCCATAATGTTAGAAATCAAAAGCCGCCTTTAGTGTAACTAGCTGCTGTTATGGAAAGATGAGATTAGAAGATAATGTACGTGCAATTAAAGGGGGGGAAAACAGATGTTGTGTACCTCAGAAGAGGTACATGAATCAGGAAATACATAAATATGTTAGATAGAAACTTCAAACAATATTTCTTAAGAAAAGCTTGCAGGAGAAGGAATATTGGTGACCTGTTTTTTTTTTTTTAGAATTCCACCCTCTTCAAATCCCCTCATCGTTTCATTCCGGTTTTTCTAAAAGAATAATAGGAGGAGAATAAAATAAGTTATGTTAAAGATGTTAGGACTTCATTGATTTTAGAGGATGAAGAGTCATTATTACTAATAATAACATTACACAATTGCACTAATAAACTAGAGGAGATTTTACATTATATCCTTCATTATGTATAAGTGGATATCTATAATAACTGATAACAAAAAAATAACTTGAAACATGCCTTTATATTTTCAATTATGAAGTGCGACACACTAAAAAATTAATCTAAACAACAAATAATAATTTACAATGAAGATGATCTTATACTTGAGTAACAGTTTTAATTGGGCAACCACACTCTAGCTAGCCCAAATATAAATAAATCATAAAACAATTATCAGTATGTCACTTCTAAGCGGAAATGTGGAAGTTAAGAGTGATATATTAAAAGTTTAATCTCTATCACCATGATTGGTTATTCTACGCCAACGTGCGCTGCAATTCATACATTTTTGTAAATGCCTTCCTCTGAGTTTTTCAAGTCTTGAATCATTAAAATTTAATTAATGATAAAAGTCAGGTAACCCTTATCTTTACTTTTTAACCTGTTTGACCGATTTTTGTGTTTTTTAAGAATAGGTGAACATGCAATATGCATTGATTAAACCAACCCAAAATCTATAAAATTACTTTTTTATGTTCAGTAAATCTGGTCAAGGTGTTTATTTGGGTGATACAACAGATTAATCATCAGCCAAGATTGTCAGAAAAGTCAGGTTAAGTAGGGAAAACTGTATTAAATAAAATGCTATTCAAAAGGTGCAAGGCTAGTTCATGGTAAGGGGCACAACATTCATTTAGGTTAAGTAAAATATATTATTTTGTACATATTGATCGTTTTTATCTCAAGCTCGCTCCTCCTTCTAAGTTTTGGCCCAGTTGTAGAATACCAGATAACAAAAAAAGCACGGAAGAAACAATTAAAAAGGTACGAAATATAGGTTTTCGGGTAAAATGATTTTAATTTTAAAAACAGAAGTGGGATCCCTACTAGTAGTAGGGAATGGAATCCAACATTCAGTGATGACATTTTTGGGATTCTAGCATGGGTTACTTATCTTAAAAGCTATCCGAAAGGTTGAGGATAATACATAGACTAGGTGGGGAACTTGGTTATAATTCATGTTCTAATAATACAACTCTTACAATTGCAAGAAGGCTTAATGAGAAAAATCTCTATCGGTAGTTCTTATTATAGGTCACTTATTCCTACAATAGCACAGGCCTGCCCACTCATTTCCATTTATATAGCGCGACCGAAATAATTTTTGTATCCACCCGTATTTTCTTTGGATTTGGATTGCAGCCAACATGATTCATCATGGTCTATTCTAGATCTTAAATACAGTGATGCATTGGCATTAGCAGTAAATTGCTCTCTAATTATTTAACCTTGCTCTGACTTGTAATTGAATTTTTTCCTCTTAGAATCCTTTTTCGTCCCAATACTCCTGTAGGAGCTCGTACTCTTGACCGACTCATGAGTAACTTGTAATTTGCAAATAAATTAATCTTATGGGCAATAATAAAAAACAGTTTATTCAAATAAGAATGAATATCCTCAATCTCGATTTACATTCAGCATTAAACAATTCATTCGATTTTCCTAAAATTTTACGTGGATATAGTATTATTGTTGGCATTAAAGGAAATGTGCAAGGGTTTCTTCAGGACCGGAAATGAATGTGAAATGTGCAAGAGAATCTAGTTCCATGGCTTAAAAATATAGATTTTAGGCATTATGAAAATTACATATAACAAAACTGTTATCTTCAAGAGGATTACGATCAAAGTGGACTTTTATCTTGACTTAAAGGTATTACATTGCATTTTACATTGCGATCAAGAAATGATTTTGATGGGAGAATCAGCTATTTTTCCTAGTTCCACCAGCCATGTATCGGAATATGCATGTTATGCGTTGGCGAATAAGGTACTAGGTAAATTTAGAGGAAATACAGCAGGTCAGTTAGAAAGGACATCCCAGTAGACTGTGAAAGCATATATGATTTCGATCATCAGTAATAATGACGTTTGAATTATTGTAGACCAGATTAATAAGAGGGGATTTAGGGAAGTTATCGAAAGGAACATACAATGTGAGTGAGGTTATATTGTAAATGAAATTTCAACGGATATTCTCCATATATCGTATATATCTTATATATGAGAGTCGTGGGAAGGAGACTGAAAGAGAACTTGAAACTTTCATGGATATATAAACCAACATCACCTCCGATGTGTGTTAGATCTGACATAACGTAGGTAAGATAATTTGTGAGATCTGGGAAAGGGATACAGCGATTATATGATTAAAAATGTTAAGGAAGTATTTTTGGAATTCATCGTAATGTGTAACAAGGAATTGTGCATTAACGTGGTAGGATGTAAGAATTTTAGTCATAATTAATAGGTTGGGGTTAGAATTGCATGGAGGCTAGTTTAAAATATTTGTTCAGAAAATAATAAGTTTCAGTGTGAACGTAATCCGTAAGTTGAATTGTAAATACCATAATCTCAGTGATTCAAAACCTATTTTCAAACATTAAATTATTACACAATATGAATGAAACATGCCTTAACTAACTCCATACAAAACAATAAAAAATAAATTGCAATACATAATTGTTGATAATAATAAATAAAACAGATGACTATTGCAACCCAAAAGAATGATTCTCTTGTGAACTTGAACATAGGCTTCCCCATCCCCTCAGGAATTTTTCAGATGCTAAACCGACTAAGTTCTATCCTAGTCCCGACGCACTTTTGTTCTTTTGGGTTATCTGTTGCTATCCTAACCCTTGTTCTTACGATCACTGATATTTTCTCTTGTGTATTTGGTAATTGAGGTACTTCATTACTCTCTCCACAATCGTATATATTCTTAAAGTAACTTGAAGCTGTGTATATCATCATTCCTCTATTCTTTATTTTATTTTTTTATTACCGTGACTGTCAAGAGACAATAACAGTTTCTACCTTGACTATTAAGTAAGGGATTACCCTTCCTTGTATTAAGCTATTATTGGAGATTATTTCGGCTATGAGTGTATTTGTGTAGTTAAGAATGTCTTCTTTAATCTTCCTTTTTATTTCCCTGTCCAGAGCAGTTGGATCTACTTCCGAGTATGATTTGACTTTTCTTTCTTAATGAACTTTAGTGTAATGTAATAATTCTTTCGATTCCCGGTCGTGGTCGAATCTTTTATCTTCTAATAAATTGGATTAAAAACTTTAGTGTAGTTTTTGAGAAAGTAATACATGTAATAGAGTTCTGTATATTGTAGTAAAAAAAATCTTAATAAGTTTTCTTTTTAGTTTTTGATTTGAAGGTCACTCTTTATTCAATTTCCCAGTAACAAAATAGCTTTCAGTATTTTGTGGTCTGATTCGAAATTAAAAACAGCTATTACACTTACATCTCTAATAAATTTAATTTTGTTGGATAAGATATCTATTTCAAATGTTTTTCTCTCAGGCGTGCGCCAGGTCCATTTTAAAGCATTCCTATTTTCAAAATATATAGTCCTTCTTATAAAGCAAAGTTTACAACAATTACAAGAGCGAAATCAGGAGGTACACTGCTTTATATATCCTTTTTCTTCAGTTGGGACCTGTTGTGAGGGAGGTACAAGACTAAAGATTTGCTCCTGGTAGTGGCATCTATATCTGTCTAATATTTCACTTAATCCTGAAAGAAAAGTACCGTCATCATTTTATACATTTCTTATTGGCTTAATTTAGCTACTTTTTAGCCCTTTTACTTTTCTTCAGAATAATCTGGAATTTTCCCGGTAGTCCGAATCCAGTTCTTTGCCAAAATCTCCCCATGACTTTTGTTTTTATCTCGGACTATGCCTTTAACCTCATTCCTTTTTGTTACATAATTAGCCTATCTTTCATGTCCTTTATATATTCTATCCAGACTAGTTTATTTTTACGCAGTGCCTCTTTGACATCCCACCATTAGGATCTTTTCCTATATATAGAAACCTTCTTTAAGCCACAAACATCCGTGGCTACTTCAATTAATCAATTATAATAATTGAAAAACAACTATCGAATTATAGCATATTAGGTCTGAATTTGTTAGTATGCAGGTAGCATCAACTAGGAGGTGATGGTCTGTACTTACCTCTGCACCTCTTATAACATTTATAGCTATGAAATGTCTTCGTATTTCCCTACTGTAAATAAAATAGTCTACAAAATGATTTGCATTCCTTTCAAGTACAGAGAAAGTTATTTTGTTAACTGGATTCTAGGAGGCGTTGTCCATTTTCATTCTTAGTGGCCTCCTCTCCATGCATGCCCATTTTTCCATATGCTTTATTATGCGATCCCAATCAGTTTTTGCATTTAAGTCGCCCATTATAACATATCTCGGTTTATTCCGACTAATAGTAGTCACCCGATCAAGTTTTGATTAAAAAGTTCTTTATCTAATACATCCGCGTCCTCTTTTGAGGCATATACTTGTGTTAAGGTACTTTACCAATTGAGAGCTGGCTGTCAGCTATGATGATCCGTGTTGAGACTGGTTGCCATTCCTCTATCTTAGCGAATAACTCCTGTTTCATGATTATGCCTACACCCTAATTAGCCCTTACCCCTTTTAGAACTTCCGAGTATATCAGGCTATAGTTGTTAGTAAGTAGAACTTCTCCATTACCACAACATCATCTCTTGTCAAAGACTTAATGTTACATGTAGCTGTTCCGTATATCCTTTTCCATGCCGTGTCGATTCCGTTTAGACTGTCCAGTTCCGAGGCTCGATATATTTCTTTGAATCGATTACACATCCCTACGGGTGATTGGCCCAGTTGAAATGGGACTGCGTTTACAGGGCTGCGTTTACCTGGAACCATTCCCAGAAATGAGGTCTGGAACACATTCTGTCATCCATAGCTGAAATCCAGAAGCTTTGTCCCTCGTTGGTTCGTCGACCTTACAGGGCCCACCACGGGAAGGTGAGAGGCAGTGGCTAGGCACATATTGAGACACTCGCGACTCAGAGCAGAGCAGTTTTGTAATACGTGTAGTAGATAGGAATCTGCGCTGCCCTGCTCTGCGTCCCAATGTGCGCGGATCCTATCCAATTCACGTTTCACGAAAACTGCTCTGCTCTGCTCTGCGTCGCGAGTGTCTCAATGTGCGTCTAGCCTAAGAGATCCTTTGGGATCTTTTATTGCGCGTCATGATCGCCCCATGTATCGCTTCCAAATTCCCATAAATATTTTTAAGTCCCCATAGAATTTTACTTTTTCCTCTTCTGTATAATTAGCTGTAGGTGCATAGAAATTATTTTCCTTTACCTTTTTCATGTTAAGAAATGAGAAAGCCCTTCCACAATTGAAATCATCGAATTCGATGACCGAGTTTTATAATTTGCCTGCCACGCAAAAACCAGCACCAAATTGACTATTAGTAGCAGCTGAGAGCAAAAATAGGTTCCATTTTTCCTCAATTATAGCTAGATAGTTCCTCCTTACTACAAAAAGTCCAACAATATCTTAATTTATGTCCCCTAAAGCTTCTTAAAATTCTACTGAATGCTCTTCTTCTCTCAAAGATTGAACTTTCAATGTACAAATGCTTAAACCGCTTTCCCTAAGATCAGCCCTTAGTTCCTACTTTCCATTCGATCCCAGTTCACTTACTCCTTCTTCTGTTTCTGAAACACGACCTACCTTACTATTATCTTTTCCCATCTTTTGATTGATATTTATCTTTAGACTTAAATATTTGTATCAGCTACGGCATTACTGTGGGTGTTGGTCTCTTTTATCTATCTTTAACACTTTGTGGCTTAGTGCCTTGAATGAGCTGTTATTTCCTTAACACCAGGAATCAGGATTCTTGCTCTCCTGAGAAATAGAGGAAGAATCCTCTCTTACTCTGCTGCTCCTTTACTATCTTCAAATAGTCCAAAGTGTAGAGCTTACCTTATATCATATATTATACATGATAGATTTACATCATTCAGTACGTTTATTATACATGATACAGTAAATGTATCAGGTATCTATGATACATGTATACATGAGCTTGCGGAGGCCCGTTTTCTGAGCTTTCCCTGTTTGCCAAGCACATAGATAGGGCATAAATAGTGGATGGTAGTATAATATATGTTAATATAATATGAGAAAAATTAAACAACATATTTCATGAAAGGCAATTTTTCCTATTAAACATTCTGCTGTATAAACTAAAAAGGTTATAACTCAAAAGGTTGTTACTTAGTTATGATGAGTTAGTTAGAATGTTCCATGTTAAATTATTTTCATTCGTTTCGTAAATAAAAGAATCTCTCATTCTAGACTTTAGGCTATAGGGGATAGGCATATGTTTTCCATTCTTCACAACCTTTTTCCTGCTTTATCTAGGAAAAATAATAAAGGAATCTTAATAACAAACACAACGAGCCATCCCCATTCAGAACCGCTGCCTTCCAGTTTCTTATTCCAAGGATAGACCTTGCATCGGTAGCAACGCCTTCAGCCAAACGCAATTAGGGTCGTCCCTTATGGCCTTTTTCCTTAGACCTGTTCGCTAAGGAGCTTCTTGGGAATGTGGTACTATGCCATCCTGGCCACTTGTTCAACCAACGCAGTTTACCAATGTTTATAAACTGGACTAGGTCGCCTTTCTGGTGTAACTGTTGTAAACGATTGTAGTTCTGCACTTTTCCTTAGTGTTCACTTTTGGTTTATGCACAGTGAACCAAATAATCCCTGCAGGATGCGCCGCTCTGAAACCTCAGGAAATCCCGCTCCTGATTCTTGGATAGCGTTTAGTATTATATTTAAGCATTTATAAAAGGAGTTCAAGCAATTTAATTTTTTTAGAAATTTCAATTAATATTAAAATTGTATTACCATAAAATGCGATTAATTTGTCAAATTTTTTTCTTGTACACTGATTTTGTTATGACCACCCTTTTCCTAACTCTTCCTAAAACAGCATATTTCAAAAATACTTTAGTTCAATAATAACACTAATTTCCCTGCTAATATTTTACCACTGCTAAAATAAAAATTAAAAGAATTGTAATGACTAATTGCATTTATTTTTATTTAAAACTAGCTAGGGTGCCAGGCTTCGCTCCGGTAGTTTTGTGATAGATTTAATAACAGAAAAACTTTAAAACTAAAGGAAATATAGAACAAAATTAGCACCTTCGTGAATCGTCGGTTTTAACTTGGTATTAATATTAAGATTGGAGATCTGCAGAGTTGGCCCAAATACGGAACCTTATATACTTCATGGGGGCAGAAAATGGTTAATGAAAAATTAATATGGCTGCAACTTTGTCGAGTTATGCATCCTTTATGATTTCTGTGATTCTGAATGCTATAAGCCCATTCCATGCAGTCAACATGTAATAAGTTATTAGATTATAGTTGGAATATCTGATATCTCAGTTTAAAAAATTATATTTCGAGTATATCTTAGGCCCCGACTACCCCCCCCCTAATGCTGCAGTTATAGTCTGTGATAACTTTCAATCTACAGACTGCAATGCCCTGTGAATTTTTCATTCGATTTCGTGATTTAAAAACTTTATGACATTATACGTAACTGCATTTTACCTTTCACAACCATATTAAGCAAAGTGTTCATTCAAAAGATTACTTTGAAAATCCCTGGACAGACAATCTGGCTATTAACTTCAAATTGATACATGAAGTTTTTAACAAATTAAAACCTGTCCATTAATTCGTAATGTTTGTTAACTTTCTTGTAGGTTTTGTGATTAACTTTTTACTCATATTTAGCTCAAGATTTTTGAAATAATAGTTACGTAGATATCATACCCACATTTATCAGAGATATCTGCAATCAGCTTATTTATGATTAATCGACTTATACTGTATAAATCGCACGTCGGATTAATACAAATCTAAAAATACCAATTTTGAGTTATAAATACCGCTTGAATTAGAATGACAAAACCTGCAATGCCATAATATTCACAATATTATTTATAATTTCTTTAACTACAGGCGCAATTTACCATACTCTTTTACGGTGGGGATGATCGTGTTAACGCAAGTAGAGGGTTACTTTTGAGTTACAGTTAGTACCACTGGTACTAAACGCCGCAATAGTAGACTATTTTCCCTAGTCGCTGTCTGTAGGTACATAATAACAATGAAAAATCACTTGAAACTTCACATATAATTATCCAAAAAAAAATTTTTTTTGGGTTTTAACCATCTTCTTGCCGACGTGCGATATGTGCGTAGTAATTATTGTGTTAGCAAGGTATGGTTTTTCAACTATAATCTTCGGTAAAAACTACCGAAGATTCAAAGCAACTTTTTTTTTAAGACCTTTCTTCCATTTCAACCTCCCTTATAATATCCCCCTTAATTTTGCAGACCTCGATTCTTACTACTATTACAAAGTCAAAACAAAAATTAGATTAAGGCAAATTTTTTTTACCATATTTCTTTTTATCCTGAACTATCAGGGCTGATAAAATTAAATAAATACTGAAATCGGAGCTAGTCATTTTGTCAACTGGAAGGCTCATAGTAAATAGTAATCAAACAAACTTCTTTTTCATATTTACAATAAGAACGCTTCAAACTTTTTATTTTCGATTTATATTCAATCATTACCTCTTTTTTTTATGTTGTTTTTTTTATACGCTCAATGTACTACTTAGAAATAGTCACTCATATTGCATTAAATTTACTTATATATTACGAGTATATATTGATTAAATGTAATGTGTTGATCAATTAGTCTTCTTATGTAAAAATTAATTTGTGAAGGGATCCAGTTGGTTTTCTAATCGATCGCAGAGATGTAAAATCATTATTTTATTTTGAAACGCGAAGGAGACATTAATTATTTTCGCTTGATTTTTTAGTAATTTAAAAAGAACAGCTGAAAAAATATATAACCATTACAAACTTGATGAATGGACAATAAACATTGAGTGAAACGCACCCTAACGCTTCCTGGTAGTCAGCAGCTCGAACTTAATTTTTCATTCACTAACTCGAAAAGATAAGCTAATTATAACTAAAATAATAACTAAAATAATAATAATAAAATAAATAAACAAAATAATTTCTTATTATTCTCTCATTAAATTCCTTTTTTTAGAAATTTCATATTAAAGCTATATACCATGAAAGATATCTTCATCTAATAATAGATGATGTAATCTTTATGTCCATCTACTATTAAACAAAAATGGTAAAAACGATGATAACCGCCATGTAGATGGTCTCGGCCACACTTGGAACGTCGTATGTACTATGCACAAATAGATACCAACTTCTCCAACACAATTTCTACATTTGATTGAAAAACTAAAAGTGGCATTCAGCTCAATAAATTTATTGAGCGAAACCGGCTAGTAGTTCTGAATGATTATTCTGCAACCCAATCGTTGAAATCAGATCATCAAGCAGTAAAAAAATACAAGTTCCCATAGCATGAACGAGGATTGCATACCTTAACTCAGCTATTTAGGCAATTACGCTAATATATACCTGTTTAAGTTCACTCTGTCTCTTTGTTAAATAATTAAATAAAGGGAAATAGCTTGATATCGGTCAAATCACCTCTTAGCGTATCCGTTTACTATGATGTTGTACTTCTTTCATGGGCGGATCCTGCCGATCGTAAAGGGGGAGTGCTGCAGCCACACAGCCCTTCATTTGGATCTGCTAATCAGCTTTTTTACCTTTATGTTCCTTTCCCACAACTAAAATTCTACTTGTTCTGCACATTATTTGTTCTTTAACTTGCTTCCTTACATTAAGGAAAGTCAAATTCTATCTTTATGACGAAAAATTTTCCAAAGGGAGGACGAAAAATCCCCCCCCCTCCCCCCTGGATCCGCCAATGACTTCTTTACAAAGTGCTGGACTCAAGATCTTTTATATAGTACGCATTTAAAGTCTTATTTATTTGTTTGTTTTTTTTTGTAGTCCCCAATCCAACAACCGCTACTGTCGTTTAGGCAAAATTATATTTAGTGCTGTTGGTAGACAGAAAAACAATATAGAAGTGCTTTTTTCTCATTTTTTAAGTACGTATGGAATCACTTCTGCAGTCCTCTGAATGCAGTTAGAGGTCTAAGCTCTTGGATATGCATTGAGAGGGTGTTGAAACAGTGTGTTTTTAAGGTTGTATGCCAATGTACAGCATCTCCTAAATTGATTTACCGGTTAACAATTGTTATTTGAATTGAGTTTTTGTATAAAATGCTGCTATCTGAGAACTCTTTTTCTCCCACTTTTGTCATTCTGAAATGACATTCAGAAACAAATCCTAAAAACCAATAGTTGGATAAAAATGCAAACGTTTTATTGATTTTATTATTTCTCTTCTATTGTTTTTTCATGATTATTTCATTGGATCACACAATGCGTTGGGATGACTCACTAACGTTTACATTTGTTTTCTTTCATAAAAATTATGTACTTTACTTTAATCCTTTATAATTAATTTAATAGTAGTTCAATGATTAACATTTTTATAATTAATAATATATTATTAACCTTGAACATTATTATTCAGTTATTAATATTTGGATTTTTTTATTTCAGCCGTCGATGAGCCTCGAGATAGGTAAGTTTTTCACATATTATTAAATTTAAACATATAATTATATGGTTAAATAAAACGAATTAGTTTACCTCTCATTTGTTTCATTTCTATTGTTAAGTAGTATTAAAAATCCAAATCTCAAAAAATCGTGATGGGTGCTGGTGAATCTTCAAGTGCTACGATTGGATATTACTTTATCAATTTTAATATAAAAACACATTAATTATAAATTTAATTTGATCTATTTCATTATTTAAAGTTAAAAGCGCCAATGATTACAACTCCATTTATATAATATGTAGCATGATTGTTTTTGAATTCCCCCACTGCAGAGTTGGGCATATTTATATTTATAAATACGAATATGAATTTATTTTTGTCTTAATTTTAATGTGAATATGAATAGAAATTTATTTATACCACAATATATATGAATACGAATACCAATAAATTTGTATTCACAAGTGTGAATACAAATAAATTCACATTCACAGGTATTGGTCATATTCCCAAATTCTTCTCTAAATAAAAATCGATTCGTAGAGAAAATTGTGAATATTCACAAAAAATGTGAATATTCATAATTAAATCTGTGAATACGGCTGTATTCACAAATAAAGTTGTGAAGTTGTTCACAAATTGAGTTATAAATTTTTTTTAATTAATTATTTCAGAATAAATTTATAAATTTCTTTTCGGATTTCTCCATATTGTTAAACGTTATTTTGTTAACCTCTTTTATGGAAATCAGATCTGCACATAATAAATTATCTAATATCGGTTAATAGGTTGTTAGGGATCCTGATTATGAAAATAATATTGATTTTAAGGTTACTCGCTCAGGCATCGATTTATTTTAACTTATCCAATAGAAACAATATTTAAGTCGAGAATTAAGTTATTCTAATTCTGTTTATTAAAAAAATATCGATATTAAGGTTACTCGCTCAGATATCGATCTATAACTACTTACGCGATATAATCGATATTGGGGTCGGCTATAGGGATATTCGAGACGCTTATTATGATAATGATAACGATTTTTCGTTTCTAGGGTATCCATTTAATACAACTTATAATCGATATTGGGGTCGGCTTTTTGGCTATCGGAGGTGCGAATTATGAAAATGGTATCGATTTTCTGATACCGTAGTCAGGTATTGAATTTTAACAACTTACTTGATATAATCGATAAAGGGTTTTCGATTAGTTTTTCGAAACTGCTAAATACGATAATGGTATCAATTGCCAGATAACGTTGGGAGTTTTCGATTTGGAACAACTTACTAAAAAAAAAAAACGATTATGAAAATAATATTGAGTTGAAAAATGCGCACAGGAATCGATTTATTTATTGCAAGCATTCGGAAAATCGATAATGCATATATTGTAATAAATATAATAATATAGCACTATCCATAACCAAAAAGGTAACCCCAATTGCATTTATTGTAGAAAAGCTGTAATAAATTAATACCAGAGCAATAGATCTTAAAATCGATGTAATTTTCATAATCAGCACCTCGGATAACCCAATAGCTGACCTTAATATCGATTATATGGCGTAAGTTGTAGTAAATCGATACCTGGTGACGTAATCTCAAATTCTATATCATTTTCATAATCAGCTCCTCCTATGACCCAAAGGCCCACCCCAACATCGATTATATCGCGTAAGTTGTAGTAAATCGATACCTGGCGACGTTATCTCAAAATCGATTAGAATAAACTAATTTTTTAATTATTTTTTTAACTTTAATACTGTTTTGATTGGATAAGTTAAAATAAATCGATACCTGAGTCATTAACCTTAAAATCGATATTAGTTTCATAATCGGCATCCCAAATTTAAGCATTAATTTTTTTTTGGGCTGATGTGATTTCCATCAAAATGCCTAACCCAATAATGTATACTAATATGGAGAGATACGAAAAGAAGTTTATAAATTAATTTTTAAAAATTCAAAACTCAATTTGTAAATTTTTCCGTATTCACAACTTTGTTTGTAAATACGGCCATATTCACAGATTTAATTATGAATTAAATGAATTATACGTATTCGTATTCCCACCTGTCAATACAACTTTATTTGTATTTATTTGATAGGTAAGTACAGATTAGCCAATACCAGATCGTCTAGTCGTGGATTTTAAAAATGGCGCTGAGGAAGAGGACGGTATTCGATAAAAGGCCACGGTAAAGTTAGCACGAAATTGAATTAAATTACAGTAGTAAATTGTGGTTTTATAAATTAAAAACCCAAAAAATGTTTTGATACCTTTGGTAATGATATAAAATAATAAATAATTCTTTTTTTCCAACCGCCTTTTCTTTTCACTTTTCATTCACCAATAAAATTTTAACTGTCGTCGTAATCTTAAAAGCAGTTTAGGCAATCTACTTCGGTTTATCATTATAGTATACTATTACTTTGAAAGCAGGCAGGACAGGAGAATAGGCATTGATGTTCCTTAACTTTGCGTCACGTTACATGCACAAATTATAGAGAATATAACCGCTAAGAATAGGTGGCCACGTTTCGCATTCGTAAAGACCCGTATGAAGAATAGTAGATTTGTAAGTTCTAACTTATAAATTTCGGGCATGTGAAGCGGGATTCTGTGTGTGACACGGAGGCTAAGTAATTATGCAATTAAAACAGCATGCATTTCTCGCTTTTGATATAGTTTTTTTTTTTTTTTTTTAATTTATCATATACTATTCAACCGTATTCCCCTCTATAAAAATCATCTAAATCGCTCCCGTTTCTGCAGCTAACCTAATTTGTCTTATCCGTATTTTTTTTTTACAGGTTGTCAAAAACATTTTCGTATTTAGTTTTATAGTATCCACATCACCTCCATTCTTCAGCGAATTCGGTTATAACAGAATGGGCTAATTATAATAATTATTGTAGTCATTCACAAAACCACAATAGGATCAGCTAAATGGTAAAGCACTGAACTCAAGGTCCCGAGGTAGAATCTGGATTGACAGGGTATCTTTAATATTCTGTCACAGAGGGTGTGGCAAACCAAGCCTCTTTAAAGTGGATAGTCTTCATTAAAAAATTAAGGGGGTGAACCTGGCGGTTGGGCATGACCAGGGTAAATTCACATCCTTGCACCGCTGACCAAAACATCGTACAGTAATGAACCCAATATCCTTCACGGGTAGTAGTGGTAAAGGTTTTCCCACCACCGTATGTCATTTGATCCCTTAAGATTTTTTTAGAAAACGACGGCGATATTAATATTTGCTCAGGATAGGACGGTTAATATCCCTTTCTTTAAATACATTGCTAAGGAAATAGTGATGAATCTAAATTGCATTTATGAAAGGTTACAAAGTGTCAGATGTTGTTCCGATCAGTAAACGTCTTGCAAAAGTTAATTCTTATTAAATATGATATGATAATATGATATTTTTTTTTTTGACAATTCTCAAAACTCAAAGAACTTGGACCGTTCATACCGTATAACTTTGACCTTATAATCCAAACGCCTTATCACAACAAAGCCTTAATTCTTCCAATCAAAGAAGTTTTTCTCACAACTTCCCAAACGTCCTTTATGAACATGGCCGCTAACATCGAAGGACGAGCAAAGGCTGGGGATTTTTTAAAATAAGGTATTGAGTAGAATATTTGGACCGAAGAGGGACGAATCAACCAGAGAATTTAGACGCATACACAATTCCGAACCGAGTGAACTTTTTTTTTTTTTTTTATTGGTCATCCCCTTCTTCGCCTGTTAGGTTATACGGGGTTTCCCGGGCCAGGGGAGAGGGTGGGGGATTGAGGCCGAGTATTATTAAATGTCCCCTGGCTCCGGGTTTTGAACTTGCTATCTTTCGGTTCTCAATCATACGTTGTCATGGGCAACGCATATTTTCTGACGCGTTTGCCCACCCGGCCATCCCGCCACCCCGCCGAACTGAGTGAACTATATCCGGCAAATATAATAGAGATGATTGCAGAGCGGCGAATAAAATGGGGATGTAAAATTGCGAAACTCGGTTGTGAGCGAATCCCTAAATGATTAATAAGCATGGGACTGACAAGAAAACGTCCGAGGGGTAGGCCGAGACGGAGGTGGGAGGATTGCGTTAAGACAGATCCGTCGAAGTTGGGTCTGGATGACGTTTGGTGGATAGAGGGGTGCATGGAGCGATTTGTGTGTCGGCATCGAACCTAGGCATGCGTTATACCTTCATTACTATTATTAATATCCTTTTACAGAACTTCGCCGACTTCCTGCCTTCCCTCTACTTTACCTAGACTTTTTAACCCCCATGATCCTCGGGACAATCCCTTTTGCAATTACATCCCTGTAGTCTCCTTAAAATATCTCCATGCTTCGGATATCGTAACTGGGGATTCGACTGGTCAAAATTACCATAAATATTTAAAAGTATACTGAAACGAGTAAGATTTAAGAAATTTCCTATAATCATAAGATAAATATGGCACTCATCGGTCGATCTATTCTCTTTTAATGAGGCCTTAAATCACTTTCTTCTTATAAAGGGAGTGGGTTATTTAAATTGCCTATTTTTTTTTTTTGGTTATTTTTTCTGTGCACCTTTCTCTACCGCAATCGTCTTAGAATAATTATTTTCTGCATATTCATTAAATTTCCGTTGAACATAATTTATGGCTTTTTCCATAATCATTTTTTAACCTAAGAGCGCTGTGTTTCGAATAGTAGATAGACAAAAGTCATGTTCAGAATTCTAAAATTTGGCATTTGAATAATTTAAACAATCCATCAAAACATGATGCTCAAGTATTTGTTAATGTCTGACACACTCCAACTCGTGATTAATATGGTCAAATGTGTATATCCATTTTGTAATAGGATACATCACAAATTCCTGACATCACTACCATAACATAAATTACATTTTTCCTCATTTTTTATGGATTAGTTCTTAGGATTCATATTATGTGGGCTGTTGAGTGCTATTTTTTTCTCATTCAGTAATTTTTTTCTGTTAATGAAACCAAATGTTTTTAAGATGATTGCAGGATTTTATCCTTGTTTCAAAAATTTCAAATGGTGGTAATGACTTATACCGGTGCTAATTATTCTGTATAAAAACAGCGGCACCTTTTCTATTAATAATAAAGCATATTATAGCCAGCAAACTCTAGTTGGTACATTCTTTCGAGAATAGTTTTTTTTTTTTAAATAAGGGAAGCACTCAGTGGTAGAAGAATCTATTTTCTTCTAAAGTCCCTTTCATCCAAATATAATTTTATTAAATTAATTTAATCATTATCGTGGATGACCACTCTTGTTTTTAAATTATTTTAAATAATTTATTTTTGAAGAGAAAATATTTGGCCCCGCCGGGAATCGAACCCGGGTCTTCCGCGTGACATGCGCGGTATGCTTATCCATTACACCACGGAGTCGCTTACAAACGGTGCCAAATCCTTCCTCTTCACTGACACCTCTCCCACGATCTCGTAAATTTTGCGAGTATTTACGGGAGGTGGACAAATTTTGTCCAACTTTTTTGGCATCTGTTGACTTTCGTCAATTTTTTAATTATATTAAATTAATTTAATCATTATCGTGGATGACCACTCTTGTTTTTAAATTATTTTAAATAATTTATGGCTTTTTCCATAATCATTTTTTAACCTAAGAGTTTTATCGGTGGGAATCTTACCTTTACCGTCAAATGAGCCTGATATTTTCCCTTCTATTATTATATATATTACTATTTAATATTAAAACTGAAAATTGGAAAATAGTCAATCAGGCCAATCACAATCCTTAAAAAGCTCCTTGAGTCCAGCATTTATTCTTAACATCCATTCTTGGTTTTATAGTGGACTGTGCCAACTTAAATTAATACTTGCGTATCTTAGTAAGACCTGCTCAATGGTTCTTGATTTAGTCCAGCATTCCTAGCCATAAATTATGACTGGTCACAATTTTGTTGTCGACAGACGGCGAGTTGGCCCAGTGTGTTCATAAAACTCTAAAAAAAATACACATAATTTCTTTTGGTTAAAAATTAAAATTCTGGATTAGAAAGTGTCTGTATTTTACAATTTTACATAAGTAAGCGGACAGTTTTACCCAGTTTGGCCCGTTCAGTATATTTAATACTTCTTCTAAAGTCAATTTCTCCTTACCCAAGTATTCTTTTCTGAACTCCTTCAAAACAGGACATATTCCCAAAAAGTGGTAGGTATCCTTCGACACGTTTAAGTTACACATGGCACAAGTGAATATCTTGTTGCTCCTCCATGGCTGGTAATTTAGTCCCAGCAATTCGCCTCTTGCTTTAAATATTAATGATTTTTGATATAGACTGAGTGCTTTGTTGCTAATATTATGTTTAGCTTGATCTAGTTTTTTATACAATGTCTAGTATTCGCTCATTTTAGCCCTGTTTAGCATTTCGGCCATTATTTTCATTTCAATTTTCTTTATCAAAAGCTCCGGAACTAGTGTTTTAAGAACTTCCCTATTGATTTCAATTTCAACCTGATTACCTATTTTTACTAGTTCTTTGTATCAAGATATTTCCTTATCTATGATTATATTTGCCAGAAAATTTGTTAATCTATTATATAAATATAATAAATATTTTTGGATATAAATATTTTTATATAAATTATTATGATATTTAGACATTATGGGATTGGAGTGTCTGCAGATGTTGGAACGGTGTTCCTGCAAATTCATTACTAAAAGTGTTAGTCCTTAGTCAAAATTCCTTTGGTAGGAGGATTATGAGAAGAGGTTTATATGGGTTCATCGCCATGAAGGGTAAAATGCCGATAAATAAAATGATAAAAATTTTTATCATCATATAAAAAATTTTCATCATGTCAAAATTATGAAAAAATGAGCCATTTCTCATGGCGGTTATTTGAAACAAATAGGTTCACCAGAAAAAAAAAATTTATACAAACAATCTAATTGTTTGAAATGTAGAGAAGATAAAATAGTGACACCACAAGTAACATCCACACCCTGCTAAGAAGAGAAAATAAGTCGCACATACATCATCAAAGTTTCAAAACAATTAGAATTATTATTTATCAGATTATAATTTCAAATTATAAATTGTAAGGGAGGGAGTCTGTTAGGCTAATATAACAGCACGTGGATTTATAACTGCTTAACAATAATATATAAAATAAAGTCTTTGCGCGGACTCTGTAGATCCTGAGTCTTACTACTGATAAGGAGGGATGCGACATCGATGTCGATGTTTCTAAGGCATCGATGTTTTGACGAAAACATCGTTGTTATGGATCCGATAATTTCTGAACATCAATGTTTTGTGTATCGTTGTGTTGTTAACATCGATGGTTTTAGTTGACTTTTTTTTTTTTTCTTAATTGAAAAAGTACTCTGCTGAAAAATATTAAAAGTTTAAAATTAACCTCCTAGCATAGTTTTTAGACTCAGTAAATGTAAGCTGGAAAAGGATAAATAAAAAAGTACCCCCTCCGTTTGACCTATTTTGATTAAATTTTTGTTGTCACATCGCGGGCATATACATACACCAAATACCCAATTTCAGTTTTGTACGGCTTATAGTTTTTGAGCTAGTCTGCTCACACACATACACACAGACCATTTCGTGGGACTTGGTTCTTTGCACTCAGGGGACCCCAAAAAGTGCATTTCCGTTGAAAACCGGAAGTCGAAATTTTTCACGATCGCAATACTTTCCCTTACTATATATTTCATATATAGGTAAGTGAAAGGAAAAAAAGAAGAAGAAGGAGACAGTGAAACAAACAATCAGAGCTCTTGGAGTCTTGGGTTTCATTGAGACAGTAAAAAGTGTTTAAACTTAAATTAGACGAGAGTGATCGTTTATGATTTATTTCAGTTTCAGTTCGCATTAAGATGAATATATAATAAAGATGCTCCTAAAAGGTAGCGCTAGGAATTATTTTTCTAAAATCTCGGACAAATTAGCCAGGTGTAATATTGGACTTAAGCCTTCCAAAACATCTGGCAATACCACAATGTTTTTTGTACATTAAATCATTTTTTTGAAAAACATTTCTTTAACATCTTTAAAGTAATAATTTAAATTAATATGTTTTGACAGAGCAATGCTGTGTTTAATATCGAGGTTTTGAAAATACAAATATGTTTTTAAGATCGATGTTTCAACAAAAAAGAAGATTTTTAGCATCAATTTTTTGAAAAAACAAAGACTTTTGTTTAACATCGATGTTTTGAAAATTCAAAGATGCTTTTAACATCGAAGTTTCAACAATAAAAATTTTTTAACATCGATATTTTGCTGTCGATGTCGCATTCCTACTAATAAGTACTTTTAAACAAAGGTATATGGAGGCACAAATTTAGTTCCGTATTTGTCCATTTTTCCTGTAATGTAGGATCATTATTCAATATAGTGACCTTAACCCTTTTACCGCTAAGCACTAGGAACGAGAGTTGAGCGGTCTGCAGTCCTGAGACGCTGAGCGGGTCTGCAGGCATTTCACTCCCCACGCTAAGGGCTGCAGGCCACTCTCCGCTGCTGACTGCTTTAACTCCTCATAACCTTCACCGACTATTTATTAATGTTTCATTTATTTTTTATGATTCTATAATACCTTTATCATCATTTCAATAAATTAAAATGTTAGATTACCGATTGAAATAAGAGATTACGTGATATAAGAAGGTAATAATGAACAATAATATAATAATGTTAATAGTTTACTTTTTTTTTTTAATTTAAAGTAATACTTTAATAATTTACCAATGTTTAGATGGATAAAAAACTTCCCAATCCTCTTTTCAGATGTGGGCTTTGGACCTTTCTTATTTAATTTTTTTTTTAATTTTATTAGGAATTGTTTTTATTATTTTATTTTGGTTTTTAATTTTTTTTTATTTTTTTTTATTTTTAATTTTTATTTCCTCATTTTTTATTTTTGCAGTAATTTTTTTTGTTTGTTTATTATATGTCATATGTATTCTTTTTTTATATAAAATGTTTACCAAAACTGGAGAAATAATAGCGAAATAAAACAGTGAATATCACCAAAAAAACACAGAGGACTATCGCTCAGAGCGTCTAGAATGAATAATGGCAAAATATATCCTTCAGACCCTTGACGATAGCCGAGGGAGGGATAAGGGACAGAAAAGAAAAATTAGCAGGTAAAAAGGGGTGAGCCGTGCTTCCCCGAACGACCGACCCAGATGACAGGCAACTACCGGGCCGACACAAATATTTCTGCAATAGAGATACCCCTGCAGCCTAGCGGCAGCTATATCTATTTATTAAGTCTCCGTGGATCCGTTAGGATGTGCCTCAGTCACGACAACTTATCTCTTGTGAAGCTGAGGACGGTAAATAAGTGAAAAACCAATTGCGAGATATCTCGTCATTAGCGTGTGGGGAACGGCAGCCTTTGACGAGTTATCTCGTCATTGGCGTGTGGGGACCTACTTTGTTTAGCGAGATATCTCGTCTGGAGCCATGAAAGGGTTAATATAAGATTTTCTCCTATTTTAGTTATTCTCGAAAATATTCAGTCATCACACTATTATGTCTGTATTTGGAATTTGTATGGTGAGGGTCTAGGCAGTAAAGAAGTAAAGAAGGGTGTTGAAGTTGCTAGAGGAGGAGTTGGGTGAATTTAAAAAGAAAATAATAGTCCTAAGCTATATATTATTAAGTTACACAATGTCTTCTTTAGGACTATTGTTTTCTCCTTTAAATTCATTCATTATCTTCTTTCTTTTAACTTCTCACCTAGCAATTTTAGCACTCTATTCCTCACTTCTTTTCTATCTAGAACCGCACCAAATAAATTCAGCAACTCTTGTAGTTCATTGAAAACACAAATTTATTAATGACTTGTGATGGTATTTTATGAATGATGGGACAATCTTTGTTTAAACTTCATTATTAATGGCCAAACTATCATCATCCTTAGGTACATCAATCCATCACTCGATCTTAGCTACTTAAAGATTCCATTTTTCCCTATTTCCTGAGGCCTTCTACTATTGCGCTGTGTTTCGAATAGTAGATAGACAAAAGTCATGTTCAGAATTCTAAAATTTGGCATTTGAATAATTTAAACAATCCATCAAAACATGATGCTCAAATATTTGTTAATGTCTGACACACTCCAACTCGTGATTAATATGGTCAAATGTGTATATCCATTTTGTAATAGGATACATCACAAATTCCTGACATCACTACCATAACATAAATTACATTTTTCCTCATTTTTTATGGATTAATTCTTAGGATTCATATTATGTGGGCTGTTGAGTGCTATTTTTTTCTCATTCAGTAATTTTTTTCTGTTAATGAAACCATATTTAAAAAAATGTTTTTAAGATGATTGCAGGATTTTATCCTTGTTTCAAAAATTTCAAATGGTGGTAATGACTTATACCCGTGCTAATTATTCTGTATAAAAACAGCGGCACCTTTTCTATTAATAATAAGGCATATTATAGCCAGCAAACTCTAGTTGGTACATTCTTTCGAGAATAGTTTTTTTTTTTTTAAATAAGGGAAGCACTCAGTGGTAGAAGAATCTATTTTCTTCTAAAGTCCCTTTCATCCAAATATAATTTTATTAAATTAATTTAATCATTATCGTGGATGACCACTCTTGTTTTTAAATTATTTTAAATAATTTATTTTTGAAGAGAAAATATTTGGCCCCGCCGGAAATCGAACCCGGGTCTTCCGCGTGACATGCGCGGTATGCTTATCCATTACACCACGGAGTCGCTTACAAACGGTGCCAAATCCTTCCTCTTCACTGACACCTCTCCCACGATCTCGTAAATTTTGCGAGTATTTACGGGAGGTGGACAAATTTTGTCCAACTTTTTTGGCATCTGTTGACAAAATTTACGAGATCGTGGGAGATTGGCACAACCCCAAATTTCACAACAATTAAAGGATCCACTAAAGACCACAAAAAAAAAAAAAAAAGAAGTCGTAATGAGGCATCATTTGATACGAAAAATAAAGTATAGTTGAGGACCTCGTTCAATCTCGCAGTATTGTGGAGTTGGTGACTGCTTCAGAAGTAGCAGTGCGTGCAGTAGGGTAAGAAAACATTGCTAAAGCAATTAGAAACGCCCAGGATAAAATAAATCTCTTTAATAACACTACTTCCTAAAATATGAAATTAATAAAACCAAAATATTTTATCTATTCATACTAATACAAAATAGGCATACTTTATGTGGTGTCTCTTGCTCACAGGCAAATTGATGGAATCGCACCCACGTTTTCGAAAAAACCAACCATCCGACAAGAAGAAGATGGAAAACGATTATTATTTGAATGCCGTATCCAAGCGGACCCCCGTCCTTCCGTCGTCTGGTCACACAGTGGGGTTGAAGTGAAAGACGATGCTAGGCACAAGGTAAGGAAGTCAATAATCATACTTAACAGATTAAGCAAGTTAACTATATAGTAACAACAATTCTGAATATCAAGGAGGGAAACATATTACTTGATTGAAAGCTAGACTGAGCTACGGTCTATATGCTAAGCATCTACTGGCAGAGAAATAATAACTTAATTTTACTCTTAGGAAACCGTTCATAAATTTTTTTTTTAAATAACTTTTAAAAAATTCATGGCCCAAATTTTTACTTTATTACTAGTAGTCGTTAAGTCTTAAAATATTTGCAATTTATTCTGATTCAAACGCAAATAAAAAGTCTTAGGACTCTCATTATTTTATTTACAATACATTAGGCCACCCTCTTTATTTGTCCCTAGTCATCGAAGTTCCTAGATGAGGCAAAAAAGACAAAACTTTTCTGTATTAAGTTTAAGTGTGCACATTTCTTTTTTTTTTTTTTATTCATGGAATTTCAAACTAATCAGTTCTAAGTAACATTATTCTACTCCTACCTCTCACAATGAGAATATAGTGCTCATTAGTATTTCAACACTATTTAATTATACAATATATTCAACTAAATTTAATTTGTCTGCAACTGAATACATCAGAAACATGATATAAACTTTGTATCCACTCTTTTTGCTTATAAATATTATAAGATCTAAAGTAATTCATTAGAAGAAAGGGTAAAGATTATTTTGATTATTTTAGCTGCGAGTAGAAAGCGATGGTCACTCGTATTTTGCAACATTAGAAATAGAAAACGTAACCGTTGAAGATGCTGGAAAGTACAAAGTTATGGCGAAGAACGAGCTCGGGGAAAGTAATGCGACGATAAGCCTTAATTTCGACAGTGAGTAAAATATAAAATTTTAAAAAAAAAATTATATATATTTTTTAAAACATTAATTCTTTGATTCTACTAATGCTTATAAAATCATCACATGATTAATACAAGAGAGAAATAACTGCTTCCATAATTTTTTTTTTTTATATTGATGTTCTAATTACTTTTGAAGGTTTTGAACTTATACAAAGCTATACTATGTTATTTATCTGCAAAAATGAAGCTGAGCAGAAAATAACAAGTGATTTCATTTATAAATTATATCATAACAATTTAACTAACAATACCACTAAAATAAAATAACTATCGTAGACAAACAAATGATAATCTTCTAAATAAATTCAGTCATAAATTTTTTATAATGGTCCTTTTTAATTTTTTAAATAAACATATACTGTCTAGTTAGACGATTGACTTAATTGGTAATTTATTGACATATATATCAACACTCTACTGAATATTAATTAAATAACAGTAGCAACTGGTGAATATTGGTCATACTTGATTTATATATTTTTTTTTTCATTTTTCTTTCAAGCATATAAACTTAATTTTATATTTAAATTTTTTTATTAATCAAAAATTAAAAACGTTATTTAGATCCAACTATATCGAACATTTTCGACTTTTGCCAATATTTACATTTACAATATGCATTTACCTGTCTTCAACACTTTTTCTTGACCTTGTATGGTGAGGACAACAATGAGGGAAAAGAATTATTTTGATAATGTTCACTATTAATACATTTAATATGAAAAGGTCATTAGCACTTTTAATATCAAGTTGAGTCGGCCACTGTAAAATGTATTTAAATTGTCTTAAAGATGTCGTATTTATAGGCCCTGTGGCTGGCATCTTAGTTCCTTACAGAACACTCACAATGAGCCCACTGGAAACTAATTTTAAAAAAAACAAATGGGGAAAAAATTAAAAATTTCGTCATCTTCCCCATCACGCCATTTTGGCCAAACTAAATTTTATCAATAACCAGATTTTTGTAAAATTAAAATGATTCTCCTATGAGTTTGGATGTATAAAGTTTCATATTCAGAAAATTTTAGTGGGGAAGTTAAAAAAAATTACCTCAGATTGCTGATCCCTTGCATTTTGAGACTTGAAACTTATATCAGTGTTCTGTAGCTTATTCGTATGTTCTGTAGTGTTTTGGTAAAAACTTAACACTAGATGGACATACATTTGGTGATTTACATTGTTCACAACTACATGAAGCTAATGCTGGCTTGGATGAGCTGTATCGTAAGAAATAATTCTTCATATTGACCCATTCGTCATCTTTTCCAGCCCTCTATACTGTTTAAACTAGTATGAGTTCGATTTTAGTGTGTTTTCATGTGCTGGCTCGTGCTCCAATCTTTTTATTGTTAAAAAATAAAGGCTTCAGAATAAACAACTCAATTTACTAACTAACAATAATAAAAAGATATGTTATTTGAATGACCAATGATTTTATCCAGTTGCCACTGAATATATTTATATGGCTTAACATTCCTGATTATTCGTAACATGCAACATTAAAATCTATAAGAGATACTAAATTAGAAATGCCCAATAACTCTATGATTGAGTTTAGAGTAAGTTTTTTATTACTGTTGAACAAGAAATTGCCTCCAAGTAAAAATATTTATTGCATGCAAGCATTAAAATTTAAAAGATACATTTATGCTTCTTAAAACCAATAAATAATATAATTATTCCCAAGTGCTTATTACTGTCATAACAATGGATAAGCAGTAAACAGTGTCACTGAAAATATTTAAATTTATATTAAAAGAAATGATGAATAATTTTTAAAATGTGTATATATTAAGAAATTTTATTTTTTATAATTTTAATCATTCTCATAAATGTTCATTCAACATTATAAATATAGTTTGAATGAACTACTTAAAATAGTTTTAGATTTATAGATATACTAATAACTGAAGGATCATAATTAGAATAAAAATTAAAATAATAATAATTAAAATATATGCATAACATTAAGTTGTTAGTGATTATTTTGGTCAATAATATTAATATTCACTCAACGTTTATAATTTAATATTTAAAAAAAAAAATTGTTTCCTGAAAAGATATCCATTTTTTAAATAGTATGAAACAAAAGATTAATTAAAAATTTTCTGATTTGTAAAATAAATATTGAAAAATAATTATTTCTGCAGCTGATAAGTGGACATTCAATTTTTTTTTATTTTATAATATTATTGCCTGGCTTGGTTAACAAAAATTTCATAATGACTGAATAATTTATCGACCATCTTGCTTTTGTCCAATACCATTGAAATTTAATAGTAAAATAAATTAACAGTTTATAAAACGGAGAATCAGATGTTGATAAACAATATAATAGTCTGAATACATAAATGTGTGAGCTTTGTTCTCTTTAATTAATTTATGAACAATATAATATTTAATTGATGCCATTTTGTAGGCTATGATATATGTCAAACCTAATTTTTTTTAACGATCTAAGAATATATACATTATTAAATTTTTTTAATTTATTTATAATCGTGTTTATAAAATGGGGAAAAATATATTAACTTTAACATTCTCAGAATGAAAATAAAGCCAAATGAAATATGAATTATGATCTTAGAAAATAGAATGAAAAATAAAAACATTTAATTGACATTATTTCATAATTTTTTTTTTAATTCGCAAAGTGACATCTGTTTACTGTTGTTCACTTCCAGTTTTTCTTTAAATTTCTAGCTTTAATAATGCTTCTAACTAAATTTTAAAACTTTAAACGTTATACTGTGTACAATTATCAAGCACCAGAAACAAGAAAAGGAATGAAAGGCCATTCAGAACAAATTCAACATTAATTTATATTATATATTATGTTTCATGTCAATATAATTTAGATGTAGAATAGGTAGAAGGATGTTTGTGAAATAGGTGATGAAGCTCCAGTTCCTGAAAGTGGTATCAAACCAACCTTCACAGAGAAACCTGTGATAAGACAAACAGATGAAGGAGGCGACATCACAATTGAATGCCGACTTGTAGGAGAACCAAAACCAAATGTTACCTGGTATGTTAATGTACTATTTATTGACTTGTTATGCAAACATTTTTTATGTAATGTATTTAAAAACAAACTGATCTAATTTTAAAATGCCAAAAAAGAAGTGTGTGTTTGTTCATATATATATATAATAATCTAAATAAATATACCTAATATTTTATTTTTTTTTAATCTGTTTTGACAGAAACATTATATTCAGAAAAAATCATAGAATAGAATGAAAGGTATTTTTTCACATTACTAAGTAAACATAGATCACATAAAATGCTTGAAATCAAGGTAGGGGAGAGCGGGGTTGGTTGGCAAAGGGGGTAGGTTGGCCATCGGCTTATAGTTTCTGTCACACCTGTTGTGAAGGCCCCACCACTGTATCATGTCACCCGCTCGACCTCGGGAGTCTTGTACTGAGTTTCCAATCCGATGCTAACAGTGTAGCGAAGAGCGTGCTTCAATGATTGATTTTAAAACATGTAAGTAAATTTTTATATTTTCAGTAAATTCGGTTTAAAGGCATGGTAAAACATTTGACTCAGATTCTGTTCACATAGCCCCAAACTCCTTTGAAAAATCTAACCTTTCGATTAACCAGTTTCTTGTTTCATTGTTCTCCCCTGTCCTGGCAGCCATCTTTCATATGATCTCTCCTATGGGGTTAGTTGGCTCTCTTCAACTGGGGTTTGCTGGCGCTGTAGCAATTCACGAAAGCAAGGTAAACATAAGCAAAGGTGAAACTACCAATTGTATTTAGTTCCAGCAAGGAGGATGAGAGCAATTTTTCTTATGCAGAAAGTGACGACAGTCTAAACTTCTATCTTCTTCTATTGTCATTTTATTTTCCCTTAAAAACTGTTAAAATCCGATTCAAAATTGTTATACCATTATAGTGCAGCTTTTAATAACAATAATATGTGTCAGGCAGTACTTGAATGAGATGGCTAAACAACCCCTCCTTCTAGGCCAACCTGCCCCATCTTGGGGGTTTATTGGTACACTCTGGATTGACGAATTCTTCAATTTTCTATGATCTTAGTATTAAATATTATGTGGTGAAAAAAAAATACTTGAAGTACTGTAATACTTGGAGTTTACAATGGTATCAGCCCTATTGGGATTATATTAACAGGAACGACTCAACAATAAAAAAAATGAAACCTGTTGCCAACCAACCCCGCTCTCCCCTATCATCTAAACCTAAGAATATAATAATGTAATATAACAGTATACCTACTGCCAGTTTTCCAGATATTTTTTAATAGCTAATGGTAAATATGTCACAAAATGCATTATTGTTATAAAAATAACATTAAAAGAGCGAAGGAAGATATTAAAATGCAAAGAGATTTTTTTATTCTCAAAATTTCATCATTATGTAATACAAATGAAGAAGTACATTTAAATTTCTAAAATCAATAATTTGTTATGTTAAAACTATATTGTCACATCAATAAGCTTGTTTGTTTGTCAATCAAAAATATTATTTTTATAGATTATAAACATAATTTACATTTTATATTAGATATAAAAATGGCTAATCATTTATTATCACCTTATTAAAATGACGATTTACTTTCAGGTATCATGGTAATAAAATTATCAAAGAATCCCTGCATACTCAATTCCACCTAGAACTAGATCAAAAATTGTACTACTTAGCAAGACTACATATAAAATCCCCAGATATGGCAGATATTGGGGTTTATAAAGTAACTGCATTGAATAAATTGGGTGAAGCAACAGCATCAGTTAATTTAAATTTTGAAAGTGCTGAAAAAATAAAGTGAGATATTTTATATAAATAAAATATGTTAATATCAAGCTGTGAAAAATATGTCAATCACGTATGTTTTCTGAGCTCAGCAAAAATCTTGCTCAGTCACTAACCATTACCCAAATATTTGCATTAGTTCTTCAACAATACCATTTGCTAACTCAGCTATTTCTGGGTTTAGACCAGAGCTAAAGATGTAAAAATAATAGGGTATTTTTACCTAAGTATCGCCAGTTAAAAATCAAAGCTCAGAGATTTTCAGCTCCGGGTTAAAAAAGTTGGTGTCACGTTGGGAAAAAAATGTAGAAAAAGAAGGAAAAACAATATAATTTTATTCGAAGAATCTACCTTCTTTTTCTACACCTTTTTCCCAACGTGACACCAACTTTTTTAACCCTGAACTGAAAATCTCTGAGCTTTGAAGTGAAACAAAATCTGAAAACGCTCTTTGGACTTTAGCATAATTCTTAATGGCTTATGGTCACAAGCTTAGCACAAGCTTAATGGTCAATTTTTATAAAGAAATGAAGTAAACAAGTTATGATTAGCCTACATGGATCCTACATTTGTGTTACTTTGATTAAAATAAATACATTGTACAGTCTAACTATTGATAGAAATCAGTTTGTTTTCATGCTGGCCTTGTTACAAACAAGTTAAAGAAAATCTTTGATCCGAGACCCTTTGCAAGCTAAGCTAAGCATGTTTTATAATGTATATTTTCCCTGGACTGTGGGGATATGAACAAATATTACTTAAAACTAATTATAGGTAGGTATTAGGTAGGTAGGTCGCCAAATTGAACTTAAATTTGAACAAATGGAAGAAGGATTTTCTTCTCATGAAGATACTTGAATTAACGAATTTCTAAATATATCCTTACATCATACATTTGATTGAAATTAAGAATCGACCATCAACACTTACTAACTTTAATTTAATCCCTAAGTGGATTGGGTAAAACTACCTTATTTACTACGATTGAACATCTTAAATAATATAGTAGCTTATATCAAGTGATGCAAAACCTACCGTGCTATTGGCATAATTTTTTTCTTTTTCTCTCTTTTCTTTTTAGATTTAACTTTATACTCAAATTAATGAGGTGAAAACTTGGGCTCGGTGTAAAATAAGTGAGTAATACGTTATGTTTCTTTGGTCAATATAAAACATAATCCTGGGCCTAATTAATAATGTACGTAATAGAACTGAATAGATAAATTACATTTTTAGTTCAAATGATTTGTGCTGATAGAAGTTTATTTTCTTCTTCGAGTATAGGATTGTTATCAATATGTGAAACTTTGTGTAAAATAAGATTTTTTTTCTAAATGGGTTCCCGGATCTTGAATAATTACTATTACGTTAATATGTGAAAATTGTTATTGCTTTAGATGTATGGTTCAGATCTATCTAAGTATGATGTTTAGTTTCTTTTTTTTTTTTTTCCTCCATCCCTGATCTTAATTCAATTCAAATCAGGTCCTAAAACAATAATTTAAACTTACGTTATTATAATTACCCATATTTTACTACCAAGTCAACAAATTATACAGTATCTTCATTTATTCTTCTTTTCGAGAAAAAACACGTTTTCATAATTTATCAATTATTTTAGTCTTAATGTAACATACACGTAATTTCATTTCAGTTTCTGTTGAGCTCAATTTATTCAAATACTGATACAAATTTATAACACCTGATAAATATTCTTTTTTATATGTTTAAACATTAGCATTTTTTTCATAGTTTAATTAAGCATAGATAACTATGAACAAATCATCATTTCATATTATGGATATATTCTAGAAAACTTATAATGTTTGGGTCATAGATATGTTGCGGTATTAAATATCGCTTGTTATATCAACCCCACATTGATTATTTTTTCTATTAAAAAAAGTAATCCCAGTTATTACTGTTTTAATTTTTGTTAACTGTCAAAATTGGTTTGGTTTTATTTTTACTCTAAAATTTTTGACTCAATGTCAACAAGTGCTTGAAATTCTGATAGTAAAGTCATTTTTCATTTTCACTAATTCTAACGTTTGAAATTATAATTTTTTAAGAATCGTTGATGCAAAATCTCCGAGGTTCCCAAAGAAACCAACAATTCATCAAGATGGGGATGTTCTTGTAATGGAATGCCTTTTGGAAGCTAACCCAGTTCCTGACATTATTTGGTATCAAGGAGAAAAAGTTATTTTAGACTCAAGCCGCATTAGAATGAGTAAAAAGGCTACAGGAAAAGATCAATATCTCCTCAAATTGGAAATATCAAAGCCAACACCACAAGATGGTGGAAATTATAGGTGCAATGCCTGTAATATTTATGGCGAGAGTAATGCAAATATTGCATTGAATTTCCAAGGTAATATTTGGGTAAAATTTATTTCACTTGAATCTGCTCTTATTTCTCTCCTTTAACAATAAAGGTAACATAGTTTTCCTTCATAAAGTAATTTTTAACCATTCAACTTTTTAAAAAAAACTTCAATTGATTTATTATTTGTTTTCTGGTGCATTACATTTCAACTTGTTGTAGCTAGTTCACCTTTTTTAAACGAACAAAATGTGTAGAATACTAATAACTATTCTATAATTTCATTCAATTTTAAAAAACTTTTGTTTGCATGTTTAAATCCTCATTAAATTAATTATTAATATTTCTTATTTTGAAGTGAAATTTAACAGATATACAGGGTGTCCCAGATAAAAATCACTCTTGAAATATCTCAAAGAGGAAGAATTTTAGCAAAAATGTAAGAGATGCAAACTTGTAGGACTGGTCCAGTTCTATAAACCAACACTCTCAGTTTTTTAAGTGCCCTTCATTCAAGATATGACCCTTCAAAGGTTGGGGATCCTTTTTGACTTATCACTTAAATTCTCATATAAATATCACCATTTTTGAATAGGTCCCAAAGAAAAATGAATCGTCTGTGTTGTGTACTAAATATATTATTTAGTTATTTCTCTAGCTATTGGGATCCAAATATTTTAATGATAACTATGCTTATTTAAGTTATCTTCAGAGAAACCTCTCTAAATAAGTTTCTTTTTTTTTATTAAGATAGGTAGGGGAAGAGCGGGGTTGGTTGGAATAGGGGGTAGGTTGGCCATTATTGGCTTATATTTTCCGTCACACCTGTTGTGAAGGCCCCACCATTGTACCATGTGACCCGCTCGACCTCAGGAGTCTTGTCCTGAGTTTTCAATTCGATGCTAACAGTGTAAATAAGAGTGTGCTTCATTGATTGATTTTACAGCATGTAAGTAAATTTTTATATTTTTAGTAAAGTTGGTTTAAAGGCATGGAAAAACATTTGACTCAGATTCTGTTCACATAGCCCCAAACTCCTTTGAAAAACCTAACCTTTTGACTAACCAGTTTCTTGTTTGATTGTTGTTCTCCCCTGTCCTGGCAGTCAACTTTCATATGATCTCTCCTGTGGGGTTAGTTGGCTCTCTTCAACTTTTTTTTTGGCGCAGTAGCAATTCACAAAAGCAAGGTAAACATAATCAAACGTGAAACTACCAATTGTCTTTAGTTCCAGCGAGGAAGATGAGAGCAATTTTTCTTATGCAAAAGGTGACGAACGTCTAAACTTCTATCTTCTTCTATTGTCATTCTATTTTCCCTTAAAAGCTGTTAAAAACCGATTCAAAATTATCATACCATTATAATGCAGCTTTTAATAACAATAATATGTGTCAGGCAGTACTTGAATGAGATGGCTAAACAACCCCACCTTCTGGGCCAACCTGCCCCACATAGGGGGTTAATTGGCATACTCTGGATTGAAGAATTCTTCAATTTTCTATGATCTTAGTATTAAATATTATGTTGTGAAAAAAATACTTGAAGTACTCTAATACTTGGAGTTTACAGTGATATCAGCCCCATTGGGATTATATTAACAGGAACGACTCAACAATCAAAAAAGTGAAAACTGTTGCCAACCAACCCCGCTCTCCCCTATTATAAATTAAGGTCTCGGAATAGGAGGTCTAAAATAAAAGGAAGTATCGAAAAACGGACATCATAGCATTTTATTGATTTTTAGGTCTATTCAGAAGCTTCTTTGGAAAGAATGGAACCTTTTTAGCTAAAATGCTGTCTTTTTGAGATATTCCAAGTTTCATTACAGATACCCTGGATAATATGCTTTTTCATTACTTAGTATTATGTGAATGTAACTAATTGTTTTAATCACAGTTAGTTAAGAAACCATAAATCAATTTATGTTAATGCAACTTGTGTTTTATTAATTTATTGTCTATTTTTAAAAGTTCAAAATACAGCCTATGATGAATTTCTGAAGTAGAGATAATTCAAGTATAAGGAAATTTCAGTGAAAATTCAGGTATGCACGATAGGTGTTGAGAGGGTGTGCCTATGCAATTCTCTGCTTCATTCGTGAAAATTTTAAGTTATAATTTTAGCGATTAATTAAAAAAATTTTTCTTCCTTTCATTTTTGCATACTTAATTCTTTGAACACATGGCTACCGCACTTGCTATGTTAGACCTGGACCATATATCTCTTTCTCTTCCAAATTATAGCCACCTAAGCTCCTGTTTATATTTCTCTCTTGCTCACGAGGCCTCTTTTGACCGAATCAATAATTCCATTTTCTATTAGGTTTGCTCCTATACATTCAAAGTTGTTCAGGTGCTCTATTATTTTTCTGTTCATGCCGACTGTTTCCAAGTTTTGATCCTTGAGCTTTTTAATCCTCATTATTTTTATGTATTAATCAGTTATTTTTACGTTTATGATTGCAAGTTCCACTTTTAGAATCAATATGTTATACTGAAGATCACCACCATATTTTCAGAAAACACCAGGTTATCAGCATAAGTCATTAACTTGTAACTCGCTGGCCTTAGGTTACGATAGGCGACGTGAGAATGTCTCATTTTGTGTTTCTTCAGAGCTGAGCTTAAGAGAACAATGGACAGAAGAGGGCTGAGATAGCAGCATAGTCTTGGTATACTAATAAATGTTTAAATTTCAGCAGAGGTGTGGCTAGATGTTCTCAACACGTTTCTATTTCTTCTGTAAAGGCTCTCAATAGCAAATCTGAATCCCTTGTCCATTTCCAGTTCCTCCAGCGCCTCGTCTAAGTCTTCTTTTCTTGGTTGGTTAAAGGATTTTGTTCAGTCCACAAAACAGCAGCTTACTCCCTTCACCTATTTGATCAATTGCCTCAGAGTGAAGAAAATCATACTGTTCCTAGTCAACTGCTGCCAACCTATTATCTCATCTTCTTTTGATGACTTGTGCATATATATTCCATGGGACACTTAGAAATCCCCCTACGGTTTTCACACTTTCAATCATCCCCTCGTTTTTATTTTGGGACAAGTTTCTAATAGAAACTTCTCAGTCTTTGTCCCTCCACATTACATTAACGGGATATGACAGAACTTTACCTCCAAGTTCTCCCATTTATCAGAGCATTTCAGTTGTTACGCCATCTCTGCCTCCTGCTTTTCCCATTTCACAGTGCTTCATCTATTTCATATCCAACTTTAAAAATCCTCTTTTACCATACCCCCATAGATTCTCTGATATTTTTTATTGGTGCTAACCTGAACTCCAGGTAGAAGTTCTTGGAAATATTCTTTTCACCGGGACATGATGTCTTTACTATTGTTTAGAGTTTTCCTCTTCTGTCCTACAAATAAATTTTATAACTGACTCCGTTTCCTTAAAGATGGATTTTAACATTCTGTTTTTGTTTCATTTGAACTAAGGTGTCTTTAATTTCTATCTGTATTTTCCATATGCTTTTCTCTTTACCTGGATTACTGCTACCTTTATTTTTTTTTTCTTTCTTACAAGCTTTAAAAATCTGGTGGTTTACCTTTTCTTTTTCTTTCAGTTAAAAAAAAAGGTTTCTTTTTCCAAGCTTTGTTTTGATCCTAGATTAGTCTGTGCACATTCTCCATAATTAGTAGAATCAGTCACTCCCCATAACTCTAATTTCACTATTGGAGGTATACCTTTTAGGAAGCCAGGCAGGGGTAACCATCCATCCAATGGCGCATGACTCCCCTACCAAGGAATTTCCTATTCTTAAAAATGGAGCTAGTAAAAGAAGAATTAAAACAATTAAAATTATTTTATTTATAATTAAATTTTTTGTGAACTGCGATATTTTTCCCTCAAGGACCTTGTTCCATGCACCCTCTTCTAGCCATCCCTGAAATTATGGCTAGAAGGGGGTTATCACTTGAAGAGTCCACGGAAGAAAGGGGGAGAGTCAAATTTTTCCAAATTTTAGTTATATACATATAATTGTTCGTCTAGATGAGTAGAATATGCTGATGAAAAGAAATAGTCAGAAAAAATGACAGTAGGTTGGTTACAAGGGATGGAAAGAACCACGTACTCGGAAGAAAGGGGGAATGTCCACGCGGAAAAACCTAGAATGGGGGAGAGTCATGTTTGAAGTTGTATGGGTTGTGTATTAATATCACCACTTCATCAATAAAACAGGGAAGAAAGGGGGAGCGTCCATGACTATCCCCCTTTCTGTTATGTTTAAATTGTTTTTTTTTTTACTAAAACATTTTTTTTTAGAGCGTGATATGTCTGTTTTGGGCAAATTTATTATTTTGACACACAAAACAAAAAGGAAAAGGACATTTAAAAAAATTGAAGAAAAATGATAAAAGATACATAAGTAATTAAAGATCCAAACCTAATTACTAACAATTAACTCGATTTTCTCGGAAAGCACTCCAAATGACATCCCCCCTTTCTTCCGTGGACTCTTCACTTATGTTTCAAAAAAGTATCTTAATTTAATAAAAAGGAAAAGTTTCTTTTATTAAAGTTTGCACAATTCATGATTGACTTTATTATCTCATCATCAAACATTTTAATTATTGTATATTAATCAGTTGATAATTAATAAATTTTTATAATTAATAATAAAAATATGTAAGATATGTTTTTGGGCTAACTATCAATGATTCTTTCCATTTCTGAATTAACCATGTTCATTTCAATAGGATCAGTCAATGATTACCTGCTTTTTAGATTAATATAATATTAAGATACACAACTTAACTTTTGGTTTACAAATAATTTTCAAGTATTTATGTTTTAATAAAATACTTATTTATGGTTATTTTTTATTTCAAATATTGATGAAGATATCAATTATAGAATTAAATTTGAAGTCTAAATATTGATAATATTATTACTTCTTGTTACTACATTCATTTTTTTTGGATAGTTTCTGTTTCAGGTGCTGTTTTGAATGGCTTACCTCTACATTGATTTTTTTTAAATAATTTAAATCATTCATAGACTAATAAACTTATTAATAGTTAAATAGTTTAAAGTAATATTTACAGTTATTATAAGAATCAATTTGAATATTATATTCATGGAACTTTTTAGGTGGAGAAGATGGAGCTGGATTCGCTCCTTCATTTATCGAAAAACCAAGAATTATACCAAATGAAGCCGGAACTCTAATATCCATGAAATGCACTTGTACGGCTAAGCCTAAACCTTCAGTTACTTGGATCAAAGGAACTAAGAATATTACTGAAAGTGAAAGGTTTAAGATCAAAATTCAGGAGACCAAAGAAGACACCTACGTAATTATACTAGAAATTCAGGCAAGTAAATCTCTATTTTTCTGCTCGGATAAAATTCAAGGGATTTATATCATCATAATTATTAGTGTATATAAAGGATTTCTGGGATGAAGGGAGGTTTTCTGGTTTTAAGGACCTGAAACAGAAAAACACAAAAAGGTATATCTGCAAAAATTAAAAAAAGGATAAAATCACTCCGAATCTGTATGCCAAAATTAAACTTGAGGGTTTTTGAGAAACCTCAAGATAAATCTCTACCCCAGAGGAAGGTCCTCTTTACACTAAGAAATAGGGAAAGTGGAGGAAAACGAGAGGATACCAGGAGCTGCTGGGAATTTTAAGGAAACTTAAGAATGGTTTCAGGACATTTCCATAACTATTTTCGTGTGATTTGGGAAATATGGTTATCTCAGGAGAGGTGCAGATGAAAGTTCAATTTACAGATTTTTACGATTAGTGAAAATGAATAGGTTGACTATTACTGAGAATTGAAAAGAAGGAGGTGCTTTTAAATGATAATTATGAGCTTGCTTTTCAGGTAACAGCCTTATTATATTCTTTGCATCCCATATGTTGATAATATCAATACTTTCTTGTACCTTTGGGATGATCTAAAACATCGTCATAGGGTGGAACGATTGATAAATCAAACAAAAAAATTGGCATATCTGTGGTAAGTATATCGAGTCTGGAAGATCGTGAATTAAAATGAAGAATCGGGTTGTTGGGAGTTATGAGCCAAAGGATGAACAGGAGGTGGTTCCTTGAAGGAAGGAGGAGGAGATTAGGAATGATAACGTTTTGGGAATAAAAAGAAAAGGAGAGGAACAACTTCAAAGCGCTGGGGTAGGGATGGAATGGGAAGGGTTTGGATTTTGGAAAGTAGGATAACATAATTAAGGCTTATAGAGAGTGTTTGGGCCAAGAAAGTTATTAAGTTTTTTTGACTCATTTCAACAAACTATAGAAAAAAATTATGATTATCCAAATTTATTTATGATTTCTAAACGAATTATGACATTAATACAAATAAATAGATTTTTAAAATACGTTTTATTAAGAATCCTGAACACCCATATTTTTCTTCGAGTTTAAATTTTTGAAATACATACATTAAACTACCTCCTTCATAAAAACATAGTCCAATTGAATATTGTGACCTACTCTACAATCTGGGTTTTAGCAACTTTCAGACCACTGTGCGGAGTAAGGATGTTCCCCGGGTTTTGGAGATGTTTGAGAGAATGGTAGTGCTCTGAAATCTCGTATTTTAAAGAAAATATGATGCTTTAAAAGAAAAAAAGAAACCATAAATTAAGAAAAAAAAAAAAAAAATATTTCTAAGGAGTGGGAAAAGGAATCAAGATAAGGCCAATGTTTATAACAGTCTTTATCGATATCTCGGTATGAATATGAATGATGCTATAGTAATGATGCTATTTTTTAATGCAATTATGTTCATAAATTTATATACATTATTTAAATTATATTTAATATCTTATCTGTTGAGAATTTTATTAATAACACTTCCATTGATTTGCCAGAGATTCTTCTGTCTAGGTTTATTTATCGTTAGATTAGCCATTTAAAAATAGCTAATAGTTAAAATTTCAAAAATCTGTAACATGCTGCTCTAATAGTACCTTATCAACACACATCTTTGTCTTTCTTCTCTAGTCTACACCTTTTATACTTATCTTGCAATCCCCATATGGTATGGGTTTTTAGAAATCCACATTGTAGGCATGTTCATTGTGCTTAAACATACATAGAAATATTAGAATGTGATCATTTATGTTGTTACAGGATCCTATTGGACCAGACAGTGGTACATACAGATGCCATGTGAAAAATGAGTATGGTGAAAGCAATGCTAATCTTAACTTGAATATTGAAGCTGAAACAGAACCTGAAGGAGTAGCACCTACCTTCATTGAAAAACCTAAAATAAGGTCAGAAAGTGGTGGAAAATTAGTGGTTATGGATTTTAAAGTTAAAGCTGACCCAAAACCAGAAGTCGTTTGGTATCATGAAGGAAAAATCCTTAAAGAAACTTCAAGACTTTCTTGGAGTATACAACAAAAAGATGACTCATATTATATAAGATTAGAATTAAAGGTATGTTAACAAAACGCATTTATCACTTTTAATTTGATTTTTGGGTTTAAATTGCTTAGATCATTGTTAAGTGTGAAAAAAAATTTATAAATGTATACATTAAATACTAATAGAAAATTTGTAAAAATCAGTGATGTTTCTTTTGCCGAAATGTCGAGGGGGGATATTGGGGATCGATCCCGGGATGTTCCTGTTGTGTTGTCTGTGTGTTATATATAAAGGTTTCTGTTGTTTTATGCATTGGATGGCTTCCACAATGGACCATTGAGGGACGGTCCCAAAAACTATTGAGATAGGAAATAATTTATGTTTCTTTTATGAATGATTTGATATGTCATGTTTTCATTGAAATATTTCTATAGCAATTGTTATTTTGTTAATTAAAAAAAAAATTGCACAGATGTTGTAGTCACCCTTCACTTGTATGTGTTCAGTCTTTATTATAAGATATTATGTAATGAAGTTACTCTGATTTTTTCATTTTTCCCAATTAAATTCAAGCAAAACATATATCAGTGGAAAAAACTTAAAACTCTTATTTTTTTATATTTTTTTATTTTAGTTGTCTATAATATATTAATCTAATAAAGTTCCTATTATTTTTGTAAATAACTAAGTGCACTGCTTTACGCTGTATATATGTTTTTTTCTTGTATCTTTGCTCTTTGTTTTTTCTCTGCCCACCAATATCCCCCAAATTTTTGGTACTAGTTTTATTCTATTGCATTATAATGTTCCCAAAACAACTGATCAGTTGTGTCACTGAGATGTATTAGTACAACATAATAAAGTGATGACAATCGGATGACCGTTGTCATTCATGATGACCTATCTTTTCGTAATATTTTAGTCGCCATAAAATTTGGCACCTAACATTATAACTCACAGTTGAATAGTTCATTTTTTATTATGTATTCTTACCTAAATTTCAATAATAAGAAAATATTACACAAAGATATTATCCTTTTGTATTATCAAACGGAATTATTTTTTTCCATGTTACTAATTGAAGTTATCATAACAACTAAATAGGAACTTATAATATTACAAGCTATGGTTTACTATGTTTTGCATTTTTACTGTCACAGATTAAACAATTGGTTGTTTAGTGAGAGAATGCTTTAAAAATCTCACGATCCTCAAAATATTTAAAGCAGTTTAATCTATAATTTAGTTTACAAACTTTAGTTCTACAATAGATTTTTTAAAATGAAATATAAGGTTGCCAGACCAGAACAGTAACCGTGATCGGTTTCTGGAAAGGAAAGGGAGATAAAATTTCAAATATTATGTTTCAATTGCTGTGAGCATAAATAGCTCTTCTATTGATTCCTGTACATGATAAATCAACAAAAAATGGTAGGAATAAAAAAAATTGGCTGTTCGTGAAATAAGGATTTATTTTTGAGGCCTCTTAAAAAAGAAGAAATAAATAAATAAGTAAATCAAAAAGAAGTGCTGATTATCAATTTTAGCAATAATACTTTATTAATAACAACGAATAACAAATTAAAAGAAGGAAACAAATGTGCAAAAAGCTGTTGCCTAAGAAATTGCTTAATGGTGTTCACACATTTAACAAAAAGTTAATTTCTACTTTAAGTAGGTTGGTGAGTGGAAGTTGTGTGTTGCGTGCATTGCACCGGATATTTTAAATATTATGGAATAGAAACTTTTTCTATCATTTTGTTGAGTTATTGATTACCATTTTATATAATTTTGTTAATCAGATAAGTTGCTTATGGTTAATTCTAACTCTTGGCCAAACCTACAGCATAATTGGGTGTATCTTGATATAAATGTTTGTGTGTGTGAGTAAACTCACACTCATATCCATATACTTCCTTTGATTGTTTTTTTTTTTTTTTTTTCTTTTGCTAAAATAATTATTATTTAATAGGATCCTGGAATTCAAGATTCTGGTATATACAAATGTAATATAAAGAATATTTGTGGAGAATTAAACGCCAATCTGACTCTCAACATTGAAAGTAAGTTTTATTATAAAATAAAAAATTAAATTACAGCCAATTTGATTTCCTGATGACCTACAATTTGATAGTTAGAGTTACTTATAAACAATTAGGACAGCAATTCACCAAATTGTGGAGAAAGATTACTGGTTATTAAAATAAATATATGTTGACCGTATTAGACTATAAATTCTTTATTATTGTATTTATTATTATTTCTCACAAAATTAATTTTATTACAAGCTGAATTTTTTCATTATTATTTTTGCATTCTTTCATTTATGTTTGACTTTTTAAGTTTTGTTTTCTATACCAATTGCTGAGATTTAGCAATTGGGAATGACAATATCGTTGACACCATGCTAAAGTAGCGAATGTGCAACTAAAAACCTTTAGTTACTTTAGCATGGTGACGACGATATGACCTACATTCATTCCAATTTTGATACGAGTACCAATTATTATTAGCTATAGATAATTATCTGTCTATCCAACTAATTTTAATGTTGTTTATTGTATTTTTTAACTTTTGTTTAGAATTTAAACATTTATTATTAAGTTTTTAATTAAATAGCTTTGTTAAAGAGTTTTTATTTACATCATATGAATTTAATGAGCATAAATTTATTTCATATGAATGAATGAATGAACAATGCTTTTATTTAAATAAATACAAAATTTGTAACACAAAAATAAAATAATCTTCAAAGCTTAGACAATGGCAGTAAGCTGTCTGTCGAGTTGGCTACAGTTTAAATGAGATATAATTTCAATAAAATACATTTTAAATAAAATAAAAAGTAATTTATTTTTCGGTTAAAAATTAAAATTCTGAATCATAAAATGTGTGTATTTTACAATTTTACTTAAGTAAGCGGAAAGTTTTATCCAGTTTGGACCGTTCAGTATATTTAATACTTCCTCAAAGGTCAATTTTTCCTTACCCATGTA
Source organism: Aelia acuminata (assembly GCA_911387785.2). Taxonomy (NCBI): domain Eukaryota; kingdom Metazoa; phylum Arthropoda; class Insecta; order Hemiptera; family Pentatomidae; genus Aelia; species Aelia acuminata. Next base: position 18,643,192 of record OU426980.1, read on the forward strand.
TACCTTTCTAAACTCCTTCAAAACAGGACATATTCCCAAAAAGTGATGGGTATCCTCCGGCAGGTTTAAATTACACATGGCACACGTGAATATTCTGTCCCTCCTCCATGGTTGGTAATTTAGTCCCAGCAATTCGCCTCTTGCTCTGAATATTAATGATTTTTGATGTAAGCTCAGTGATTTGTTGCTTATATATTGTTTTGCCTGATCTATATCTAGTTTCTTATATAATGTGTGGAATTCGCTCTTTTTAACCCTGTTTAGCATTTCGGCCTTAATTTCAACCTCAATTTTGTTTATTAAATGTTCCGAAAGTGGTATTTTAAGAATTTCTCTATTGATTTCGATTTGGACCTTATTTTCTATTTTCAATAGTTCTTTATACCAAGATATTTTCTTATCTATGATTATATTTGCTAGAAAATTTGTAAACCTATTTGTGGGGTGGTTTCTTAATACTTTACGGATATAATTTAGGTGTAATTTTAATGTGTAACTGTAGAGAGATTGGTTTGAGGTTTCTAACTGTACTATATAATTCGGTGTGTTAGCTATTATTTTATTCCATATACTATTAACTGCTAATTTGGCTTTACCTATTTTCTCCCTGCAATTGTTTTTAAAGTTAAACAAAGGATTAATGTTTATACCTAGATATTTATAATTATCCACACACAGGACTCTTGACCCCTTAGAATACCACTTTTTATTATTTTTCAGTCTTCCTCCTCTTCTTCTGCATACCATAATCTGCGATTTATTCAGGTTCACATTAAGATTCCATTTTTCGCAGTACACTTCAAGATCTCCAATCATTAACTGTAAGGAAGCAGGTGAAGAGGCAATAAGCACTATGTCGTCAGCGAACATCAGGGTTTTTATTTTCCATTTATTTATGAGAACCCCTCCTGTCAACTCATCCTCTAAATCGTTTACAAAGAATGAAAATAGTAAAGGGCTGAGCATAAACCCTTGTTTCACCCCCATTTCATTTGTGAATTCAGCAGTAAGCCCATTTTTGCACCAGACTTTTGCGTTAGAATTCTCATAATAATTTTTTAGAATTTTTGTTGAGATGCCTAGTAGGGTTAATTTATAAAATAAAGCGTTTCTATCTATGCTATCATCTATGCTGCTTGGAAGTCTACAAAGAATAGATATACCTTTTCATTCTGATTAAATTTTATATTTATTATATTGTACAAGTTAAATAAGTTATCAATTCTACTGTAGCCTTCCCTAAATCCTGCTTGCGTCTCCTTAATGATATTAATTAAGTATAGTATTTAAGTATAGTAATTACATTACCCAACTTTTGAGTCTTTCCATCACCACACCAGAGAACAGTTTAGCGACTATTAAGCAGAGATATGCCCCTGTAATTGCTAACCTAACCTACATTCATTCCAATTTTGATACAAGTACCAATTATTATTAGATAATTATCTGTATATCCAACTAATTGTAATTTTTTTTATTGTATTTTTTAACTTTTGTTTAGAATTTGAACATTTATTATTAAGTTTTAAATTAAATAGCTTTGTTAAAGAGTTTTTATTTACATCATATGAATTTAATGACCATAAATTTATTTCATATAAAAACTCATGTTTTAAAATTATTTATTGATGTTATTCACTAAGTAACCCACCTTACTTTTCTTCTTACAGTCATTCCAGTAATAAAAGAAGTGCCAAAGACTGTTACTATTACTAAGACTAACACTGTTGTTATTGAAGCCAAAGTTCAATCAGTATTTGAACCTAAATGTACCTGGTTCAAAGGAGCCTCTAAGATAAAAGAAGATTCTAAACATAAAGTTGAAATACGTCATGTGAAAGAAGTAAATTTATTTATATTTACAAATACTTTTCAATTTTTAATTTTGTTACTAACATTGCATTTATGTAGTAGTGTTAAAAGTTTTAGTAATACTATGATATGCTATATATATACTATAATATGCTATATATATATATATATATATATATATATATATATATATATATATATATATATATATACTATAATATGCTCTGATCTGCTTTCATAGAATGTTTTCTTTCCAAAATATTAGGAACATAAAAAAGTTCATGGTTTTTCCTAATATATGGCGTCACCTTATTGTGTGCTTTCATGGCAGTATCATTTTTCATGATGCACTGTCAGAGGTAAAGAATATCCTTGTGTACCAAAAAGTTTGACGACAAAAAATCGAAAGAGTAACCGATTAGACTTGGAAAATTATTACTAGTAAATGGCATGACTATTTCAAAACGGGTTAAAACACTAAGAATGACCAAGAAGCAATGACATTGGGTGCAGAATGAATTGAAATAGAGAGATGAAAGTTGTTTGCATGAATACCCTGCGATAATACCAACTTGAAAAAAAGTAGTGTGAGCTCAGTAAAGCCAATTATCCATGGCCATTTATTTTGTTCGATGGCACTAGGCCTTGCTAAGCAGTACTGAAGATGTCGAAAAATTGAAAAGAGTGTAGGATAGCCCTAAAAGAGGAGTCATTTATCTGACATGGAATTTTGTTACTGTCAGAACAATGGGAGGAAGTAGTGGCTAGTGATGGACATTACATTGACTGGCATGTGTTTTACCACTTACTTTATACAAAGCATCAAGTTTTGCAAAAACAGAGACTAAAAATTATTGAAGGTTCTAATATTATCTTGTTTTTTTCAACTGAATGTGTCAGTTAAAACAGTTACTTCTATAGACAAGTAAACATACATTTGAATGTTTTGGAAAAATAAACGAAGCAAAACATAACAATGATTTTTTTTCGTATTCAACTTGTAAAAATTAATATTTTACATATCTTTTAGTGACTAGCATATATAAGAAATCACCCAACATAATAAAAGATTTAAATATTCTACCGAAGCATTTTCTTCAATTATCATTTGAAAATATGGCTCATCTCAAATGTTTGATGAGGATAAGTGAATCATGATTGTTTAAAACCTCATAGCATTATCTTCTTTTCAATTACATTACAGCTTATCAATTACATTATAGCCACGTCTTCTTCCATGGAGCTATAGCTTTCCACATGTTCAAATAATCATATTCGATTAATTAACCTTCAAATTTACCTTCAAAAGTGACCCCACATAAGATAGAAGACCCGGCAGAACTGCAACACCTAGACTTCAACTCCCATCACACCCAGTGGTTTTTTGGGCTTCTTTTTTTTTAATTATAAGTTATTATTTAAACTTTAAGTTGGTGTTTTTTTTTTTTTTTTTTTTTTTTTTTTTTTTTTTTTTTTTTTTTTTGTCTTCTAAATAATAGTCTTATATAAAGATTGTATCCTATTATTATTGTGGAAAAAAAAGCTGTTAACATCCATACAGGTATTATGCATTAAGGCATGAAATCTGTAAAAATTTATAAATACACGATCCTCCCATAGGGAACAACAATGTTCAAATAATCATACATATAAATTTTCAGGGTGAATATGCAATCAAATTAGAAATAAATCCATGTACACCGAATGACAAGGGAGCTTATAAATTAGTTGCTAAAAATGAGAAAGGAGAAGCAACATCAAGTATCATAGATGTTATATTACCACCAACAATAGAAGCTCCAGTAATTTCTCAAGGACTGACTGATGTTGTATGTACCTTTGAAAATACTTTATTATTTATTTTGAATTCTAAACATCTATTAATTTTTTTATTGCATTGTAGACTGCAGTTGAAGGACAATCTATGAAACTGACATGTAAATTTGCATCTGTTGATAAAACTCTGAAAATCATTTGGACAAGGTATGAATCATTCATCGTTCACATTTTAGGTCGAATCAGCTTAGCTGAGATTTCCTTTTATCTCATAAAGATTAGCTTCATGCAGATTTTTAAATTTAAAATTATGTTAAATTCATTCATTATTATTCATCAATTAGTTCTAAATCTATTTTGTTATTCTCCAATCAAGGTGCTGTTTTTAGGCCTTTTTTTTCTGTTGAATAAAAATCACTCAAATGAATAAAAATCACCCCTCGAAATTTTTTTCTGGGACCATGCCTGCCTTCATTCCACACAATTCTTCTCTTATTGTTTGTGTATGTGCGGGTCTGTGTTTAGGTAAAGTTTTAATGTTGACACTGTAACTTTTTTGTTATAGAAACAACAAGACTATCACTACTACTGAAAATGTTGATATCAAATTTGATGGCCAAGTTGCTATTCTCAATATTACTAACTGTACCAGTGAGCATGATGGTACATACAAAATCATAGCATCCAATTCTGGAGGAACATCAGAATCAATAGCCAAAGTAACTATAAAAGGTAATCGAGAATTATATGCAACAACCAATATTAATTAAGATATTTAAACAAATTAATTATCAAGTTATAAGAGAACATTTTTTTTTTTATTTGTGAATATTGCTAGCTTTATTGATTACTTAACTTTGCAATTCATTCTTAACATTGCCTCTTTTGATTAGCAAAATTTGAAATAATAATCATTATAAATAGAAGTATTGCAAATAAATGAAGTGTTGAATATTGAACATGTTTAGAAAAAATAAATTAAATAATTTGCTTAAAGAAAGGTCACCACTGTTTCTGAAAAAAAGGAAAAACCTGCATTCAATTAAAAAAATTAATAAGTAATTTTAAACATCATACTTTGTAGAACAATTTCATTAATTTAAATTCTATAATATAGTACATACTGTTAAATGAAAACAGCTCATATTATGTTAATGAATTCTATTTCATTTTGCATTAGTATCTAATCCCGATAGCAGAAAAAGAACATGTTTAGATGTGTTTCCACTTATTTCAAATGAAAGGTCTGAAACAGCCAGGAATGGCCCTTTTTTTTTAACCTCAGGAGTCTAGTGCCATTTGGCAAGTACAAATAATTTCAATATTATGAAAAAAAGCTATAAAATAGTTGAAGCAATACTGGCACATTATAGAACTATTACCTCAAAATGGAAGCTCATCAATAAGTAATTAAGATGAATGTATCAAGAAACATTTAAAAATTCTTGATGATATATTTTTGTTAACCATTTGTTTGTAATAATAATAATCATTAAACTAAAAAAAATATATTATCATACCGATCCTCAAGAAAGATAATCAGAGTGAGTATGACAATTACCAGCCCATCTGCCTCTCACCAGTGATATACAATTTATACACTAGAGTTCTAGAAATGAGGGTAGGAGGACAAATAGAAGATGATCTTGAACATTCTATATCTGATCCAAGTAGGAAAGCAGCTTGCTTAGCTCCTGGACAGGCAATAAAATATTCTCTATACGAATGATAGTGGGAAAAGCTTAGGATTGAGGAAAGAATGTGTATTTCGCCTTCTAGGATCTGAAAACAGCATTTGATTTTGTCCTGTGTAAAAATATTTAGGATACATTGAAAAAAAAGAACGTCACCTCATGTAATAAAGGCTATAAAGTCAGCCTAACAAGAACCTAAGGGAATGTGCTTGAGTGGAAAAGAATCAGGATCCTTCCTCTTTGAAAATCATATAAAGCAAGGAGCCTCCTCCTCTTTATAACATTTATGAACAAAATTATGAAGATCTGTAGGAGAACTCCTTGCACATTTGTCGAGTATAGGAATTTCTTCCCTGTCTTGGCACTGGCATTTGTACTTGCAGGTGACATAGAGCTAATACCATACTCTGAATTGAAACTACAAAAAGTAGTTGATTGAAGAGAGGAATTTATCCAAAAGGGGGTGGAGATTAATACAGCCAAAATTAAAGTAATGCGAATTGGGGAAAATCATGAAGAATTAGATATCATCTACAATGGAACGCAAGAGGTAATATGTGGGGCCAATTGGCCAGAGATAGAAATGAGTGTTGGAGGTAGACTGAGCCTTCAGCTCAATGCTGAAAGCCAAATCAGGAAGAGAAAGAGAAAAAGTTTAAAAAAATTCTATTGACTCCATTTAGATAAATAATCAATGACTTTTTCTTGGAAAAAGATAAGTAGATTATAATTAGCATGAAAATACATCTTCTTCTATCTTTGCCCTTGTGGTGTAAATATGATGAACCTAATTGAACATGAAGTTAAATCAAGTGGAATTAACTTAATCGAAATTGAAATTTAAGCAATTGAAAGTAAAACAATTTGCAAGTCTAAACAGACAACTAATATAATGAAGGAAGGTTCAAAATCAAAGCTGAAAGTGATTTCAAAAAATTTATAAAAGCCAATAAAATGAATTTTTTTAGACCACTTTCAGCTTTTATTTTGAATCTTCCTTCTTTTGTAAAGCTATATTGACTAAGATTGAGTTCTTAATTAAAAAACATAGTTCATAAATATAGCATTTCCAAGTCTATTGTAACATTTTCCAAGTCAATTGTAACTCATTTCAAGCTTGAATAAGTTTCTAAACATTATGCTTTATTTGTATTTTCATGTAAATATAATTATTTTAAGGTCTGTGGAGACTTTTTCAATTCCGCCATACTTCTTTGATTTTTTTTTTTTTTTGTTTCACAGATAACTTACTAAGGTAAATTATTTAAAAATAATACAGCAATTATATTTAAATTAATTAAATGTTTTCAAAAATACTTTTAAGATAGGAGCAGGGGAGGGGGGGAGCATTTAATCGATTTAGCAATAGTTCATTTAGTTTCTGAAATTTAAATAACTTATTACTTGATTGATTACTTCGAATTAATATTATTGTTGACATTTACTGTGCATTTATGTGCCATGTCGTTTTATTGTTAGTATTAAAGTTTGGTGCAATGTTTTTATTAACTTAACTTTTGAATTAGATTTTCTTGGACACTATTTCTGAATTTAGTATAGGATTTTCATCACCCATGCGCTATGTAATTCACTGTTACTTTTTAGGTTTTCTTTGTTTCATGAGTCATTGATTTGGTTTTCAAAGAGCTGAATTCAAATTCACTATTGGACATTAGATCACGCATGCATATTTCGAGTTACTGTTACAATTAAAATTTAATTCAATACAGGGATCGTTCATTAGGTTTCCTAGGACACTGAATTCAAATTTACAATCGGAATATGCGTTTTACTCATTGAGGGTTACTCGTGCGTATTTTGAATAGTACTGTTACTATTTGTCAAATAATTTAAACCTAAGGAATATTATAATGTTTGTGTGGGGCTAGTTTTTGAAAATAATATCTATATTAAATTTTAGTAAGGAAGGAGGAAGGATCGGATTTATATTCATTTACTTTGTCGTAGGTATTTCTTTGGTAAGGGTCTGTATTATGTTATGAGGGGGAGAAGCACGGTATTTGGAAAAAAAATATCAATTAATAATAATAATTCAGAATCAGCATTCCCAAATACCTTGTAATAGGACGACTTTCATCACAAAGAAAAATTCAAAAGTAACAGTGAATCTATTTGTGCATATACGATTGGAAACCTGATTCCCTATTTAAAATCAGCGTCCATGTAGTGGTGGATTTAGTACGAAATTTGGGTGGGTCATGACCCCCTGTCTAATAATCACGTGGCTGATAGCACAATTTTTGTTTGTGATTATTACCTTATATTAAAAAGGACTGTGATCTAAACAACTAAAAGTGTTATTTTTAGACCATAGTAACTACCATATTGCATTGCACATTTAAAACTACAAAAAATTGAAATAACCAAAATATTTGAGGGGGACATGACCCCCCTCTGGAGCCGCTCATGCGTCCATGAAAACCCAATAAAAAAAACAAAAAAAACAAGGTATTGCACCAAACTTCAATACTAACAATAAAAATGTCAAGACACATATACAGAAAATAAATGTCAAACATAATATGGATTCTAAGTAATTGTCAGTTATTTAAATTTCAAAAATGATTTTAAAACTAAATAAATTACTGCCCCACCACTTCTTTATTCTTAAAAAATATATATAATTATTTATTATAACAATTAATGTTTAAAAAAATATCAAAAGTGAATGGAAAAATTATTTTAAAAGTTTGCAGAATTAATATTTTTAAATAAAAACATATTTAGGAATTTATTAAATCTTGAAAAGGGTTACTATTGACTTGGAAATGGTAACAGTTGATTTGGGAAACGGTAACTTCAACTTGGAAATGGTTATAATTGACTTGAAATAGATTACATTTGATGTTTAAATGCCATATGTCAATCCAAAAAAGCATTTACTAATCAAATAAACCATGTTTGAAACTTAAAGTAATTACATGAAAAAAATCTGAACAGATATTTTTTAGTGAATCTCTTATTTTATAGTAGTTATAATGAAGTAATATGTCTAATTTTTTTTTTTTTTTTTTCAGAAAAACCAAAGCCGGTGAGTTATTACAACATGAGTTCTAATTTGGCTTATAAAATTTATATTTAATAATGCATGATATAAGAACTGAACTTACTGCTTGTTTGTTGTTGCCCTTAACAATTATTTTTTTAAATGACAAAATCTTTTAAATATTTATAATTAATATATAAATAATACTTATTGACACTTTAATTTTCTGGTAGGGGGGAAAGTTAACTTTAATTACATATACTCGGAAACTCTCAGTAAGCATGAACTAAACTATAGGTACCAGTTAGGGCGTGATAAAAAAAATTTTGTTGTTTTCTGAAGCCGCCCATCATATTTGAGTAGCTGAACTGGAACACTACCGTGTAAAACTTTTTAAATTAATTTTTTTTTTAAATAGCAAAAATAAAAACCATTATTCATATAATCTTACCTACCTCGAACATTTAAATAACATATTAAGAACATTTAAATAGAATAGTAACAAGAAAATATTACGATGATATTATGTAATTATATATTTCTAATAAAAACATTAATAAATTAATTAATTGAAGTTGATCTAATTATTATTTTTAAATATTTTTATTTGAATAGAAAAGATTGGCCTTGACAGGTACTCAACCCTAGCCAGCGTGTCTTACTCGCCGTGCTTCGTATCCGGGATTATATTATCACTAGTCAAAAGAGCATTGCCATACTATATCAGATATATAGTGTATCTTTTATGAGAAACACAAACATAAAATATGTGATATTATATATATTGTATAAATATTATTTATTAATATCCATCCTGTATTAACACTGTAGAATAGTTATTTGTCTGCATGTTATACAAAATAAATATTTATTTTTTTAACCACCTTGTTTATAAAACTTATGTTTACTATTGGATGAGAATAACAAGAGATATTTTTTTATATGTATGT